>OY294044.1:109637535-110237535 GCA_958510825.1 Brachypterus glaber | reverse complement strand
TTTTGTATATTTAGATGACATAATAATAGTATCATCTAGTTTTGAAGAACATATACGTCTGCTAAAAGAGGTTTATCGTATTTTAAAAGAAGCTAATCTTACAATAAATTTTGATAAGTGTAAATTTTTTAGAAAATCATTAAAGTATTTGGGTTTTGTTTTGGATAGAGAAGGGTTACGCACAGATATAGAAAAAGTACAGGATATGTTAAATTATAAACGTCCTAGTACAACTACAGAGATTAAACGGTTTATAGGGTTATGTTCATGGTACAGACGGTTTGTAAAAAATTTTGCAACGTTAGTAGCACCACTTAATGCTTTGCTGAAAGGTTTAGGAAAGAAACAACCAATTAAATGGAATAATGAAGCTGAAGTCGCGTTTGTTAAAATAAAAGAAGCTCTTGTTTCAGCTCCGGTTTTAACCAGTGCTAGGTACGACCTTGTTTTCACCATACAATGTGACGCTAGTAATGTAGGTTTGGGAGCAGTGTTAACACAGGTTCAGGAGGGAAAGGAAAAGGTTATTGCATACGCCTCAAGAACTCTCTCAAGATCAGAAAGAAATTTTAGCACCGGTGAAAAAGAATGTTTAGCTCTTTTATTCGCGATTGATCGTTTCAGGGGATATATTGAAGGAGTTAGGTTTAATGTTATAACAGACCATTCTAGTTTAAAGTATTTAGCAAATTTTAAAGACCCGACAGGAAGAATTGCTAGATGGGCGGTTAAACTCCAACAGTATGACATGAATATTACATATCGTAAGGGTAGTTTACAAGTAGTTCCAGATGCATTAAGTAGGGCTTTTGAAGAAGTTGAACCAGAAAAACCAGTATTTCCGTCAGTTAATTTAATATCATTTGATTCGGAACAGTATGGTAAAGATGAGTACTATGTTTCATTAAGAGAAAAGATATTGAAGAGTCCAAATCAATATAAAGAGTATAGAATTGTAGAAGATAAAATATATAAATTTGATCGTTCTAATTTAGGTATTAAAACGAATATTAAAGAGTGGAAGTTGTTGGTTCCGAGACTCTGTAGGGTGCTTGTTATGAAAGAATGTCATGATGATCCTTTAGCAGCTCACATGGGTTTTTATAAAACTTTTAATAGGGTATCACAAGAATATTTTTGGCCACGTATGAGATCAGATATTTTGAAATATGTTAAGTGTTGTAAAATTTGCGCTGAACAAAAGGTTCCGAATTATGCACGTCATGGGTTGATGGGTAAAGAAAAGAATATTAGTTTCCCTTGGCAGTGTATTTCAACAGATTTTATAGGTCCATTACCTAGATCGAATGGAGGGTTTTGTTATTTATTAGTAGTATCTGATTGGTTCACAAAATATACACTTTTACAACCTTTGAAAACAGCTACTGCTCAAGGTGTAATAAAATTTATAGAAAATCAGGTGTTCTTAATATATGGCGTACCGCAGTACATTATTGTCGATAATGGTACTCAGTTTGCTGGGAAAGCTTTCAAAAAGCTTGCGGACGACTATCAAGTTCAAAAAATCTGGTACAATGCCAAATTTCATTCACAAGTAAATCCTACAGAAAGACATAATCGAACGGTAGAAACGGCGATAAGGTCTTATATAAAAGAAAATCACCGGGAATGGGATAAAAATATAGGTAAAATAGGTCTTGCGCTTCGTACCGCAGTTAATGAGGTCCACGGACATTCGCCGGCGTTTCTCAATTTTGGAAGAATCGTACCTTTAACAGGGGCTTACTATGGCAAAGTTTCGTCCACTCAAGACGTTGAGTTGGAACCGGATTCTCGGGAAATGTATTTTAAGGATTTAGTTGGGTTAAAAGACATTTTTGCGGATGTAAAAACTAAATTGCATGAAGCATACGAGCGAAATAGAAGAGCCTATAACCTTAGAAAGCGTGACGTAACGTTCACGATAGGTGAGAAGGTATGGAAAAGAAATAAAGTTCTTTCCAGCGCAGTAAATTATTTTGCGTCAAAATTAGCGCCTAAGTACGTGTTATGTAAGATAATAGGTAAAAAGTCAAATTTGGTTTATGTGTTACAGGATAAAAACGGTCAATCCATTGGAGACTGGCACGTTAAAGATCTTAAGAAATATTTGGGTTCGAATAGTGATGTATCCGTCGGATAACTGCATGCATGAGTTTTTAAATTTCAGAAAGAAAAATAAAACCGTTAATTGTAAATATTAGCTAAGAGTGAGTAAAAGTCAAGTGTAAATAGTTAAATTTTATTTTAAATAAAATAAAGTCAAATATTGTAAAAAAAAAATATTTTCTTTGATGCTCGAGGGATCAGGTCTAGAACTGATTGCTGCGACATTTTAGTAGATGGGTGTAGAGTGAGTGTTCTTCAGTTTTGATTGAGATCTTGATTAGAATACCTGAAAAATTAAAAGGTTAATAACGGTCAAAACTATGGACTAAAAAGTTTTTGGACTTAGTGTCAATAATAAGGATTATTGATATTAAAAAGTCATTGTTGTTGAATTTTAGTTAATAAGAATTTTCCCGATTATGTAACTTCCCGATTGTGTAACTATAACTCGATTTTGTCAATTCATGGATTTGTCCCTAGTAAATAGGCGTGTGGTACGCGTAGATATCAGGCTTAACTAAAAATTCAATAAAAATGCATTCAATAACAAGTTCAATAAACATTGATTCAATATTGATTCATAAAAATTGGATAGAAATGCAATGAAAAATAAATAAATATTTTTATTTTTGTATATATTCGGAAAGGGGAATAAAGCTACAATAAATAATAAGTAAATTTAATAGTTTTTGGTTACAGAATCAGAATATGCTAGTAGCATAAGTTAGGAGTAATTTTTTTTGGTTACGGGGTTATTCTTTGTGATATTGTAATGTTCTATTTAGGGTTAACTATTGGAGTTTATACTCTGGGTTAAAAAATATTTTTGGGAATAAATATTTTTTATTTATTCGGAGGAGGGCTGTGTAGCAGTTATGACTGCCACTGTTTTTAAAGATTACCTGATCTGTGTCACGTAATCATACGATGTTACCATTTTTTCAGAAGTTAGTATTTCTTTCTATTTGCACATATAAGATTGAGTACAGACTTATTGTATGGTCTTGTGGAAGTCTTGCGATGGTCCTTGATTCCATTTGCTGGGTCATTTTTCTTTTATTACAGAATTTGTCTTATTTTTGGTGTTTACTTTTGATAGCCTAAAATATAATAACAAACGTCTAGTAATCTACTACATTCAGTACTTGAGTTAGCTACTGATGTTTTTCAGCTAGTCTTACCTTTTTAATCACAGCTAAAGCTTCTGGAAGTCGGATAAAATCATTATCAAAGATTGTTTACCTAATTTTGAGGTTAGTTTTACTTCTACCCGCATTCAGGTATACAGTATGCATTGCATGGTCAGCTGATGACTTCAAGTTGGTTTATTTTCGTCGTATCATTTCTTAAACCATATGAAACGATTGTTAGATGTATGGCTAGGCATTTTAAACTTATTTAGAGTATTCTTTTTCTTTATTTTCAAGTATTATGGGGATTATGAATAGATGTTTTTTGTGTTGCCTACCCTCAAAATCGATTTGTTGTTCGTAGTTCCAAGTTTCGCCACGGGGGGAGTTTTGTACCTTGCCGGAGTTGAAGGGAGTGGCGTTCTTTTTCAAAACGACAAGCAATGGCGTTCAGGTCGTAAAATCAGAATCTGATTTTTGTGAAACCATCCGTGGTTTATGTTTGTGTAAAAATGTTGCAATAAGTTTGTAATGAAGTGTAGTATAATCCTACGTAATTAGTTCAAGCAGTTTTAATGGAAATTCCACAATATTCATCTTTCAAAGTAAGTCGCTTTTTGGTTACCTAAGTTACAAGTGTTTAACACGTTGTTTTCTTTATTTTCATTAGAGGCGTACAGATGAAGGCTTCAGGCTGCAGAGTATTCTAGTATTCAGCACTTACTGCTCCAATTAATTCAGTTTTGGACTGGGTAAGTTTATTTTAAATCTAATTACGGATTTCGATTTTTCATATCGATGGCTGAGTTCTAAAGTCGCTGTTCTTTCTTTCTAGATTGTTGGTGAAGCTTTTCCATTCCTGTTCTAACGTTCTTCGAATGTTTTGACGATACCTCTATCCCAAATTTTATGAATATTGTTGGTGAAGCTTTTATATTTTACAACGTTACCGTTATCTCAAATTTTACGAGTATCGATGGCGAAGCTTTCCATTTCAACTTTAACTTCAATTTTCATTGAGGTGTTCTTCAATTTTCCACATTAGTTTTCAAGAGTTTTCAAGATTTTTCAAGATGTTCAGTAAATTGCAGTACCGTTTTTAAGCCAAGAGGTTTACAAATGTTTCAATGGATCCTCAAGCGTTTGAGTTTCAAACGTGTTCAAATTTGTAAGGAGTTCTCAAGGCAAGGACAAGGAAATGTTCTGCACAGTGACGTACATCATCAGGGAGTGGGACAACGTATTTGGTCGTTCCAGGGACAACTTTAATTAACAGGTTTTTATAGTTTTAGTGTAAATAATGAAAATGCGGTTTACTATATTTATTTTTGGTAAAATATCCAAGTTCTCAAATTTTAATATTTATTAAGGTGCTCTATTTTATTATGAATATTCTAGGTTGGTTTGTAAACAAAGTTGCAACTTTGGGCCGTACGCCTAGATTACTATTTTTCACTTATTAGCACATACCTTATATTACTGTTTTTATTTAGGTTATTCACCATAATAATTTTGGTATACATATTTTAACATTTTTGCAATAGGGTAGTTCACCACATTTTTTTTATATTTCGCAATGGGGTCTTTTCACCATACTTTTGGTAATTTATAATTTTATTTTAATTAATATGATTAATTAAAGTTGTCTACTTGTCATTTTAAATAAACATTGTAACAGCACATATTTGAGTTTTTGTTTAAATTATAATCAACACAAGATATACAAATCTATTCAAATCATAGTTATTTTTCAGGTTTATACATGCTGTAAAAGATAATTAATATTCTAGTACATTATTTTTTATGTGTTTGAATCTTAACACATAAACTGCCAAGCACATGTATGTTTACAAGATTCTGGCGCCCAAGGTGTTAAACTAAGCTTATTATCATAATTTTTAATCCATGAACCCCTGTGCCCGTACTGATGCCAGTTAGCCGATCGCAACCGTACATTTTCTTTTCTATAATAAGTAACCAGGGCAACGCCTGATAATTTTTTAGTTTTTACTTATTCTAGACAGGAAAACGCGGTACACTAATAATAATAACTGTTAACACCTAAAATTTATAATTTTACCCTCAGTGCTGAGAAGTATGAAAAATTCTAAAACACTTAATAGCATGCATATTTACTCCACATATACCACATCCAATGGTAGAATTTTTTTTGCATACCCTGCATCTATTTTGCTTAATCGTTTCAGGGTAATGAAAAATATTTAAATTTTGTGATACTGCATTTGGTACGTTTCTAAATAAGCTTCTGTTATTGCTAGAAACACGTCCAGGACTTAGAAGTAAATATGTAGACACAATAGACCGAATAAAAGCAAGAAATTCTAATGCATGGGCTACGTTATTGTAGTCGCAAGATTTTAAGGCGATCTCCTTTTGTGATTGCACTTCGTGTCTGTGTAAAATCCATGCATTTGATAAAGAGGCTGAAAGTAAGTGTGTAAATATAGACCAATACCATTTGTTGTTTCTAATTTTGACTCTATAATTTGAGATATTTCTATCCATCAAATCTGTTCCTCCCATGTTGGTGTTATATAAATTAATTGCGTTAGGCATGTCCACATTAATATACTTTTTTTGAGATGCTGAATATCTTTTTACTGATTTTGTTGGTAATACACCATATAGATTTGAAGCCACCTGAACAACAGCATTATCAATCCATTGAATTATAATGAGGTCTTTATTCGAGTTTACATAAGATGTAGTAAAACCTCTTTCTTTTTTAACTTCTTTTTTGTTAAGAGGACAATTTTCAATTCTGTTTTGACGAATGGTCCCTGTGCAGCTGTAACCAAGTTCATTCATTTTCCTAAGCAGAGGCAAACCCGTAAAAAAATTATCTATAAAAAAATTAAAATGTACATCTGGGTAAGAACCTTTAAGTCTTTCTGCGAAGGTAGAAACGACCGATGCTCCAAGTCCAAGTTCGGCATTTTCAAGCTGGGTACCTTTCCCTTGGTAGGGCTCGGTACTAATTAAATACCCATCAGAAGCATTTAGTGACCAAAATTTGAATCCATATCGTATAGGTTTGCCTTGAATTCTTTGTTTGCAGCTATGGTGACTGTAATATGGGACCATAGATTCATCTACATCAACATTTATACCTATCGGCTTATTATCCATAAACTTTAAATTTAGGTTTTTAATTATTGGTCTTATTTTACTAAACTTATCTTCTGGTAAAAGTTTGGAGTTATCACAGAAATGAAAATGTTTTAAAATTTCCCTAAATCTGTTACGTGACATAGCATTTGAAATTGCTAGATTACTTATATCAGCATCAAGGCTCCAGTACATTTCCCGTCTACAACCAGAATTATACCCTGAGATCATCAGTATAGCCAAAAATACTTTTATTTCTTCTACACATACATCAAAATTAGAATTTGGATTCTTTTCTTTGGAATACTTTATAGACTCGTTTCTAATATAATCCAAAAGTTGATTGTCCCAAAAACGTTCAAACATATCGACTGGGTTGGTTATTGTTTTTATATTTGGTGTTAAATCCTCGCTTGCTGGAAACGTTTTACCAACCAAGTCACCTTTTTCCCATGTATCCTTATATATTTTTACTTTTTTTTTATTTTTGGTAACAGCTAATTTATTTTTATCATTATAGCCCGAATTATCGTCTTTTTCGCTCTCACAAATATTACCTTTTAACTTTTTTTGTTTATCTTCCTCACTCTGACAAGCAACTTTTCTCTTTTTACTTAGTTTCCTTTTTATCTGTATAAGAGGTTCATCGTCATCACTCTCATAAATAATATTTTTGTTTTTCGGGTCAGATTGTATAACTTCATCGCCGCTACTGTCGTCTATTTTATTTTGAAGCTTTAGACAGGCCTCTGCTGGTGCGTTTAAAATTTTTGATGAAAACCGATTTGCAAGATCATCATTTTCAATATCTGAAGTAGCGGAATCCCCATCTGATTCATTAAATGGTGGATTTATATATATATCAACTGATTCAAAGGTTTTTTCACTAACTTTGTCTAATAACTTATTTAAACTTGCTGACACACAAGTCATATGCTTGTTACCATAAAATGTTTTCACGTTCATTTTTGCTAAAAATTAACATAAATTATATACATGAGCAGCCATGTTCCGATATTGGAACACAAATAAAAATGCCTTTATCCATAAACTTATTGAGCATATAAAAATCTTGTGTTTACAGATTTGTTTTTGAGGTTATAATACAGTATTTTAGGCAACAATTATTTAAAATGTAATTTCAATGTACCTTACGTAACGTAAAAGTTTTAACAAAAAAAACGAAAGTAAAATTTAATCATAAAATCTTACCATTTTTGATTAAACACGACACAGGCACTGTTATATGACTTAAATCTTACATCGGGAATGTTGTCGAATGGGAAACGTGTCTAAGTAATACACAACTGCTTCCACCTAGTAGCGGGAGGATGAATTATGCGATGTTCCAATATAGGAACATGGCTACGAATGGGTTAAATTCTCTTTCTTTTTTTTTTCTTTCAAGTTTCATTCCACCTACGCCAGGCACATTAAAATTAATTATTTCAACTTTAAGAAAATTTTATTTTCCCTGTAATAGCGAAAATAAAATTCTGTACCAGAAACTGCGATTTTTTTTTTCCCAATAAAACAAAAAAAACAAAACAAAATATCTACTATAATTTTTTTTTTTTTTTGAAAATTAACCAAGAATTAAACTATTTTTACGGTAAAGTATTTGTAAAACCCACGAAACTTTTTCTAGATAAACTAAAACCTATAAAAATCGCAAAGTAAAGTTTTTACGTTACTTTATTTATTAATAAACCGCAAAAAAATTAAACTACTAGAAAATTTTGTTTTTCACCGTAAATAACTGCGAGAAAACCCAAAATATTTGAGAAAAAAAAACCTCCAACTTTTGTTTTATTTTTCACATAAATTTGTTCTGGGAAATATCCAAAAATACTCAAAAAAACTACTAAATAAGTTTGTGAAAATGCACCAAAATAATTAGCAAATTCTAGAGATTATAATACACAAAATTCAAGTGAAAAACCCCTAAAATACGCTATAAAAATCTAAGAATATTTCACAGGAAACCACGAAATAATTTATGTGAAAATTTCTCTTAAAACAAATATAAAAAAATGCAGATTTTACGTAATGAAAATGCTATAAAATTCTCGAAAATTCTACTACTAAAAAAGTGTTCAAAACAAATAAAAACTCCTTTATTTCAAGATAACACGACGTCTAGCGGCAAGCGTTCTGTACGTCTACTATAAAAACCCGTGTAAAAAAATGCCTAACCGTTAAATTTAACGCCGTAACTTTAAAAAAGGCTAAAAAATACTAAATTACCAAGAGAATTTAGCTTTTTAAACTACTATAATTTATTTTTGCAGAATAATGCTGCGATTTATATTATTTTTAGTCTAATTTTGTACAGTAATGGTACAAAATGCACTACAAAACAATTTTCTACTACTAAAAAAAATCCCAAAAAAACGCGAAAGCTAGTTAAATTACACTTTAGTTAATTACACCAAAGTCGGCGACGACTGACGGAAAATCGGCGAAGAATGGACCATGTTTTGACGGCTCAATGTGATGTAAGATGGATGTGTAAGTTGACTGTATTAAAGAAGATCTTACCTTGGCTGTTGTGGCTTTTTCTTAAGGTACCTTAATTTTGCCCGAGTAAGAAACTTCTCCCCATAGGAATGATGAATTTGCGATGATTTGGCTGTTAATTTCCATGTAATTTATGCTAGCCTGGCTGGGATATATAGTTTGAACACTAATTTAAATACTGCCTTCGAAACAGTATAATTGAATTATTTATTTTTAATAACTACTAAAACGAACATTGCACGATTCGTATATTTTCTACCAAACACCTGCACGCATCGGTGTCTTAATTCGTACTTTTTTCTGTCGGGGGGGTAGGAGTTCGCTGTCGCGTGCCGTTGAAACGAGATAGACTGCGCTTTTCTAGAGATAGACAGCACAGTTGTTGCTGCTGAAAATTAGCAGGTAACGGTGACGTTCCACACGAAAAGCGTCAGGGTCATTCCTTAACACCTGTGAATGTACGCCATGTTCTTCTTCAAGCTTCTTCGCGTTGCCGCAGAGCGGCTACCGAGCGGTTTCGTCTAGACCCAGCCGGCCATCTAGCGGTGCCCGGTCAAACTTCCGGTTTAAATTCAAAAATTCATATTTATAGAAATAGAAATATTTATTCAGTACTTATGCCATTGTAAAATGGATATACAGGTCAAATTTATGTAACACGAAACAAAAAATGCCAACCTAAAATAAAATTTAGGCTGTTAGTCATATTTAAAAATAATATATAAATAAGGATAAGATAAAAACATGTAAAATTAATCAAAGAACAATATAAATACATTAAAATATATTAAAATTTATTTACTTTTTTTTTCCCAAAAAAGCATATAAAATGTAAAATCGTAAACAGGAAACCTAGGCGATATTTGCTGCCAGGAATTCCCTAACAGAATAAAAGTGGTTTTGAAGTAAAATTTCTTTAACTGACTTCTTAAAAGAATTTAAATTACTAATTTGCCTAACTCTATTTGGTAATTTGTTGTATAACACGATGCCACTGTAAGTGGGTGATTTTTCGTACAAGACTGTTTTGTGTTTAGGTACTGTTAGCGAGTTCTGATAACGCAAACTAAAACCCTGACTGAGACCTCCTAGTTTTGGTTTAATATACGACAGCGTCTTGTATATGTATAAGCAAGGTAATGTCATTATTTTGTGGTTTAAAAACACATCTTTACAAGATTCTCTGGATTTTAATCCAAAGATCAGTCTTATGATCCTTTTTTGTTGGATAAAAACTCTGTCGCTATCAGAAGCAGTACCCCACAAAATTACGTTGTAATTCAAATAGATGTATACGAGAGAATAGTAAACGTTAAGTAGACCCTGTACGTCAAGCATCTGTTTAACCCGAGTTAGAGCAAAGAATGATTTATTTAACTTCTTGCACGTAGATTCTATATGAGTATGCCATCTCAAATCATTATCGAGGTTTACCCCAAGAAATGTTGTGCTGGGAGATGAAGTTATTTTGTAGTCATCAACAATAATATCCAACACTGCATCTGCCAGATCAGAGCGTATGCCGTTACGGAAATAAAGGCAAACTGTTTTGTCAACATTCAATATGAGATCGTTCTTTCTACACCATATAATGAAATCTCGAACAACAGCGACTAAAAGTGATTTTAGTTCAATAAGGGTACGTGCAGAAAGAACGAGGGAAGTATCGTAAATAATTTTGCTATAGCTAACTCAGGATTGGTTAGGAACAACATTTTTTGTCACAAGACATGCAAAGTTTGTTTATTTAAATGTCAGTATTCTGATTGTAAAAATCTACATAACACTTGTTTGTTTTTGTTTGTTTGTTTGTTTAACCTCGTACTATTCTACTTAATTAAGCATCCCCTAAGTCCAGGACTTGTGTGGGCTAGTAGTAGAGGGAACCACCGGCTTATACTGACTTTCGAACCAGTTTCTAGGGAGTGTCCGTTTCACTTATCGCCTTCGCCAAATTTCAATTATTAATTAACTGAAAAAGCAAATCGGCGCCAGTGAGAATCGAACTCACGATAGTAGACTTGCTATGCATACGCGCTAGCCACTACGCTATGCCTCCCATACATTTACTTTCTTTATTCTCGTCTGATGAGCTTCGTTCTGAAGATGACTCTAAAATAAAATAAAATTAATTACTGGCACCATAATTTGACTCGAAGTCAATATTTGTTTGGGAGTGGACTTCTGTTTAGTTTTGATTTATAGGGTAGCTCGAAATGTAGACCCGTAGCGGTTGAAAATAGCGGTGAAAATAGTAAATAGATTTAAGCGGTGTTTGCGTAAGGCGTGATGCGGTGAAAGCGGTAATTAATAGACCATGAGATTAATAACGATAAGGGAAAAAAGCGAGGGCTCGAAAAATCCTACCTTTCATCTCCTGCGATGTCCCCTGGGATGCTCTAGCTAGAGTGATGATGCCAGGATGTGAGTAGATGTAGCACAAGCGGTGATGGTCACATTATATTAAGAAGCGGTAATAAGTCACTAATAGTTTAATTAAAACATATTATGGCGGTATTGCGAGCGGTTATTCAAAAAAGTGTGTGTGTGTCTGTCATTCAGACCGGTTGAAGTCTCTCTCCGCGCATAGGAAGTTTCGAACCCCTTTTGAATTTAAATATAAGAAAGTTATAATAATAAATTGATGTTTCGTGGAAACGGAACAATATTTTAACGAACAAAAAACGTCAAGCGATGTTTATTTGTCCTGTTGCAAATCAAGAAAAAAATTCTCCTTTTTCTATTTTGCAACTATAAATATGATGTGACTACAAATGTTGGTAAGTGCAAGTCTAGTTTTTAATTTTTAATACTTTTAATGGTTAAAAAAACTGAAAGTTTCATTCTTTCAGGTATGGTAGGGTCACCATACAGCGGCAGCTTACTGTTTAGGTGATGTTTTCAGTTCTGGTTCTTTAATTTCGTTAAAATATTAACTCTATGAGCTTAGTGGACTGTAGGATTTAAACACTGTAATTATTATTTACACTTTATTTACACTAACTATATTTACATAATTTACATTGGTTTTTACTGGTAAACTTATGACCATCTTGTGACATAAACGTGGATGTCTTATCTCTTCTACGGTTACTCTCAGACTCTTTGTCTAGAGTGGGTTAAGTAGGCGCGTGCGTACTAGAGCGCCCTCTATAATTTTGTTAGGGGTAAGAATGGTCCCTTACATGCTGGGGGGGCCACGGAAGCCAATCTTCCCAGGTAAGTATTTAATAACTTTTTTATTTAAAATTTTATTTTAAAAATAAATGTTTACTATTTATTTTTGTTTTTTTAATGTAACCTAACCTTTATTTCAGAAAGATCAGGATGCCAAAGTAACACTTTTGGTTTTGATTTAAGTACAACTTTGTGCACTTTTAATTTTTGTTTTCTAGACTTATTATATGAGCAATATTGAGGAAAAACTTGCGTTTTTCAGGCTAAATATATTAAGTAATATTGAAGAAAACCTTATATTTTTATTGATTTTTATGCTTATTATAGTAAGCTGTGAATGATTAAAATTCAAGAAATTTATGTTAAAAACATATTGACAACCTAGGCTTATAAAAACGTGGTTACAAGCAATATTGAAGGAAGTCTTTTTTTTTTTTATTTTTTTTTTTGAGCTAAAGAAAGTTAGATTAGTATGTACATTTTTTTTACATTATTTACAGATTTTTTTTACTTACAAATATTTTACAAAAATATACATAAAATACAATAACCTATATATTTTTATTTACAAATCATATATTATACCTTTGTGCAATATTTACAATAAAATTATTTTAATTGATTGGTAAAACAGCTATTTTACTTAAAGACCTTAAATAAATTCCTTTTTGAGTCCTTACTTCAACTACTCTAATTTTACCGTCTTTACCTGGAATTACCTTGGTAATTCTTGCCATAGGCCATTTTAAGGGGGGTAAGTTATCGTCCTTGAGAATAACTAACATATTTTCCTTTAAATTGGGAACATTTTGTTGCCATTTGGGGCGATTTTGTAATAATGTTAAATAGCTTTGGTACCATTTTTTCCAAAAATGCTGCTGCATTTTGGTGCATAAATCCCAATATTTAACTCTATTTTCAGGGGTTTTTGTCAAATCAGGTTGGGGATAACTAGTAATTGGCGTACCAATTAAAAAGTGTCCGGGGGTTAGGTAAGATAAATCCGAAGGATCGTTAGTAATCTGAGTAATCGGCCTTGAATTTAATATACCTTCTATTTCAATTATAAGACTATTTAATTGTTCATAAGTTAAAACAGCGTTGCCAGCTATTCTTTTAAGATGAAATTTTGTGCTTTTTACCCCAGCCTCCCATAATCCTCCAAATACAGGTGAATAGCTTGGGATAAATTTAAATTCTATGCCTTCGTTGGCCGCAAAATCTACAATTTTGTTTTGATGTTCATCTGACTTATGAACTTTATACAATTCTTTGAGATCCGCATTCGCTCCTATGAACGTGCCACCATTGTCACAGTATATTTTCGCGGGTTTTCCCCTGCGTGACATGAACCGTCTTAGTGCCGCTAAGAAATTTTCGGTAGTCATGTCAGAAAGTAATTCTAAATGGACAGTTTTGACTGAGAAGCAGACAAATACTAAAATGTAAGCTTTAGTTTGTATAGATTTCCTAATTTTGGTAGACTGCTTTATTAAAAACGGCCCACAAAGATCTATACCCGTATTATTAAATATTCTATTGCAAGTAACGCGATCCTGAGGTAAGGAACCCATTAATTGTTGTGCCATTTTGGCTTTTAATTTAAAACAAATTACACAAGTATGTATGTTTCTTTTAATTTCCCTATTTCCGTTTATAATCCAGTATTTTAAATTTAAACTACTGAGTATCTGCTTTTGTCCCGCATGACCAAGTCTTATATGCTCTTTTTTAATTACTAAATCCGTAATAATACTAGTTTTGGGTAATATGATAGGGTATTTTTGCTCGTTTGATATATTTGCGTTAGAAAGCCTGCCGCCCACGCGAATAAGACCAAAATCGTCTATAAATGGATAAAGCGATTTTAAATTGGATTTTATATTAATATTTTTATTTAAACATTTGATTTCTGATTCAAAATGTGTTTTTTGGTCCACCTTAATAATTGTTTTTAAGGAATGTTCCAGTTCATCTGGTGTTAAATTTCCAGACATTTTATTGTTTTTATTTTTTAAATTATTATAGAATCTAAATATGTATGCAACTACACGTTGTAATTTAGTTAAATTAGAATATTTTTCAAAAATTGAATTTTATTAATTATTGTTGTACAAACTTTTGTACATTTTTGTTCTGGTATAGGACCTAATATTTTTGGTATATTTACATTATGTACAAAATTTTTATCTTGCAAATATTTTGGTCCATTCCACCACAGTGAATGAGAATGTAATTCTTGAGGTGATAAGCCTCGACTAAGACAATCAGCAGGGTTTTCTTTAGTATTTACATAAGACCAACTGAAATTTTGTGTCAAATTTTGAATTTTAACAACTCTGTTAGCAACATATGGATTTAACTTCAGCGCATCCGTTTTTATCCATGCCAACACGATTTGTGAGTCGCTATATAAATAAACATTGTTTATTTTATCGCGTAATGAACTAAAAATTTTATGAGTCAAATTACTTAACAATAATGCACTATTTAATTCTTTTCTGGGAATAGTTAACTCCTTGTTTAAAGGACAAATTCGTGATTTTGAACATAATAAATTTACGTTAACTTAATGTAAAATTTGAAGTATCAGAATATCCTATTAACTCAATTTTTTGCGCGTTAGTAATACCTAAATTTCGCGGAATACTAAAACTTTTCATTTCCAAAATATTTTTTAAAAAATCTTTCCAAGTCTGAAAATTAAATGAGACATATATCAGCAATAGGATAATAGTATGTAATTCAAAAAAATGTTTAATACTGTTAATAGTTTTAGAAAAAAAATTAAAGTTTCATTTAGTTAAGTATTGATAGGGTCACCATACGGCGGTAGCTTGCTGCTGCCGTTAACAGCGGCTGTTAAAATAACCGGCGTTAAATCTTGTGACCCTAATTATTACGTTTAACTAGTCACCACTGAAATGATTTGATTAGCAACAACTTGCTTAAGGCACTCGCAGTTTAATTGGAAAAGTTAAAAAATACTGAGACTTTATCTATGAATAAAACATTTCTACCTAACATATCTAATAAATTTATCCCATCATCCTGTTCTTTAATTTCAGCGTTTCATTTTTGGACTGATTTCTTAACAGTATTTTGTGAAGGTAACTTTAAACTGAGCTTTTTATTTGACTTAATTTCGGAAGGTCTGGAAGTTTCTTTATTTAATGCTGAAAATTAAATGATACATATATCAGCAATAGGATATTAGTATGTAATTCAAAAATATGTTTAATACTGTTAATAGTTTTAGAAAAAAATTAAAGTTTCATTTAGTTAAGTATTGATAGGGTCACCATACAGCGGTAGCTTGCTGCTGCCGTTAACAGCGGCTGTTAAAATAACCGGCGTTAAATCTTGTGATCCTAATTATTAGTTTAACTAGTCACCACTGAAATGATTTGATTAGCAACAACTTGCTTAAGGCACTCGCAGTTTAATTGGAAAAGTTAAAAAATACTGAGATTTTATTTATGAATAAAACATTTCTACCTAACATATCTAATAAATTTATCCCATCATCCTGTTCTTTAATTTCAGCGTTTCATTTTTGGACTGATTTCTTAACAGTATTTTGTGAAGGTAACTTTAAACTAAGCTTTTTATTTGACTTAATTTCGGAAGGTCTGGAAGTTTCTTTATTTAATGCTGAAAATTAAATGATACATATATCAGCAATAGGATAATAGTATGTAATTCAAAAATATGTTTAATACTGTTAATAGTTTTAGAAAAAAAATTAAAGTTTCATTTAGTTAAGTATTGATAGGGTCACCATACAGCGGTAGCTTGCTGCTGCCGTTAACAGCGGCTGTTAAAATAACCGGCGTTAAATCTTGTGACCCTAATTATTACGTTAAACTGGACACCACTGAAATGATTTGATTAGCAACAACTTGCATAAGGCACTCGCAGTTTAGTTGGAGAAGTTAAAAAATACTCAGACTTTACCTATGAATAAAAAATACTTATCTAACATATCTTATAAATTTATCCCATCATCATGTTCTTTAATTTCAGCGTTTAATTTTTGGACTGACTGACTTTAATAATGGCGTTTCTTTTATCTAACCTATCTAACTCTTTTTTTACTTGGTCTCTTATAGCAACTGTTATTTTTGTTGGTGGATGCGAGACAGATTCAAATTTTTTAAAAGTGGGTATATCCGCTTTTCCCGGAAAACTCCCATGACCGAAAAAAAATTGGTGTAAAATTTTTTAACCTCAAAAAAAAAACTTTACACCTAAAAAAAAATTCTGATGACCAAAAAAGAAAAATTAGCAAAGAAAAACGTTGACTCCTCTCAAATTTGCAGACTCATCTGTTGAATTTGCCGATTGGGTCATTTCGTAGGGGCGCCCCAAGCGATGATTTACGAATTTGATGATCTTTTTAAATAATTTTAAATCAGTCTTTAATTTAAAATTTTACAAAAATGCAAGAAAGCTCCACCGCCGCAGGCGAAATTTTTTACAAATTTCACGCTAGAATCTTAATAATACAAAAAAAGTCCTAGTGCCACAGGAAAAAAATTACAAACTTATTTTTTAAAAGTTTTACAATTCCAAGTGTTACAAAATCTAAAAAAGCTCTAGCGCCGCGGCCAACATTTTTACGAATTTAAGGCTGCTTATTCTACAAATGAGGCTGCAGCCTTCCTTTATGGCCCTGATTAAAAATTATGATTTTTTTGCAAATGTGAAAATAAAAAGAAAGGGTGTAGAAAACCCGTGCTGGAAGCATGGCATCTGTCCTGATTAATATTACCCTTTCTTTTTATTTCTTTTCTATCGAAAATAACGGTTCTGGTCGATGCACAGACATTAATGTCTATGAATGAATAGAATTCTATTTTCACTAGGATAGTTTTTGTTTTTTACTGTAAAAAAAATCAAATTTATGCAATAAAAAATTAAACGAAAACTTAACTAGAAATTAAATAACATGAATTAAAATTTAAAAAAAAGTACAATAGATAAACTTACCCAGTAAACACTGACTGTTGTTGATATTATGTTCTGATGGTCCTTTAGGGTTGTTCTCCTGCTTCTGGTGCTGATGCTGTCATAATGGTGTACCCTGTGTTACAAAAATTTTAAAAAATTAAATACAATAAAAAAATGCAAAAAAAAACGTTTTTATCCTATTCTTATCCATATGTACCATAGTTTTTTTTTCAATATGTATTAAACTAATTTATATCAAAAATATTGCTGCTAAAAAAAAAATACTTTCCCCTGCACCCATACATTAACATAGAGAAAGTTGGCTAAAAATAGTCAGACAAGGAGAAGGTTGTTTCAAATGACGCAGGAAGAGGGAGTCTAAAATATGTGAAAATTGGGGGACGTAACTTGTGGACAGACCCATAGTTTTTCAAAGAATGTTTCATTTGAAAAATCAATGAAGAATCGAAAAAGAGAAATGTGCAAAAAATAATGATTGCTCCTTTTGTTTTTTTAAGCAAAAACAAACTTATATAGTCGGAACTTTTTCCGGACACACCGACCGACGAATGAATATATTTTTTATAAGCTTTGTCCCTGACAGTTTCAACCAAAACTTGGCGCCCCTACCCTCATGAAAAAAGCGAAAAAAGCGAAAAAAGCTTTGTCCCTGACGGTTACCAAACTTGGCGCCCCAAAAATTACCTTCAAGAAAAAATCTTTGTCCGTGAAGATTTCTACCAAAACTTGGCGCCCCTACCCTCATGAAAAAAGCGAAAAAAGCTTTGTCCCTGACGGTTACCCAACTTGGCGCCCCAAAAATATAAAAGTCCCTGACAGTTGTTTCTACCAAACTTGGCGACCCTGCACTAGTACTTTAGAAAACTCACCGCAAGCGGCTCGTTTTCTAAACTTGTACTCGTGCACTAAAAACGTAGGTTATGAAACTAGTACTTTAATATACTATTAATGACGTTCATCGTTTTTGCAGTGGACGCTTCACTTAATAATAATAATAATAATTTTATTACGTGTTACTACAGAGTTTACACATGTCAAGTTTTTAAAATAAAATAAAATAAAAATACATCGTACATTAATAAATAAGCGGTAAAATACAAGCACAATATAACTTTTTTTTAAATATCAATACAGTTTAAAGACAAAAACTCTTGATAACTATAAAATGCCTTCCTTAATAAAAACGCTCTAATTTTACTTTTGTAATTGTTTAAGGGTAGTTGTTTAATATGTTCAGGAATTTTATTGTAAAATAGGGGAATAAAATAATTTTCACTGAATCTTCTGGAATTTAGTCTAAGAAATCTGATGTTTAAATTATTTTGAGTTCTAATATCATGGTTATGCATGTTTGATCTTATTGAGTATACATTAAGATTTTCTTTTGCAAAAATTAAACAATAAAAAATATACATACTCGGAAAAGTTAACAAATTCAGATCTAAAAAACAATGTCTTACATCATCCCTATAGTTCATGCCACATATTATACGAATGGCTTTGCGTTGCAATCCAAAAATTCGTTTTGAATGGCAAGAGTGCCCCAACTTAAAAGTGAGTATGGCATAAATAAATATATTAAATAGTAAATCTGTGTTTTCACTTGGTTCACTTTTAGAATTTGTTATTTTAATTTGGGATTAAAAAAAAAAATTTAAATTTTTTTAAATTTTTTTTTTATTTTTTTTTTATTTTTTTTGCAGTTGAATATAATTTTTTAATAACGCGTATATGTAATTTTTATTGTTTTGTCGGTTTTGTATTGTTATCAAGTACTTGCATACCAAATTTCAAGTTGCTACGACCTCCCGTTCAAAAGTTATTGCAATGACAGGTCGGCCATCTTGTTTTTTGGTTTTGTTGATTTTTTTTTTCATTGTGTCCCTACAAACCAAAAAAGTACAATAGATAAACTTACCCAGTAAACACTGACTGTTGTTGATATTATGTTCTGATGGTCCTTTAGGGTTGTTCTCCTGCTTCTGGTGCTGATGCTGTCATAATGGTGTTCCCTGTGTTACAAAAATTTTAAAAAATTAAATACAATAAAAAAATGCAAAAAAAAACGTTTTTATCCTATTCTTATCCATATGTACCATAGTTTTTTTTTCAATATGTATTAAACTAATTTATATCAAAAATATTGCTGCTAAAAAAAAATACTTTCCCCTGCACCCATACATTAACATAGAGAAAGTTGGCTAAAAATAGTCAGACAAGGAGAAGGTTGTTTCAAATGACGCAGGAAGAGGGAGTCTAAAATATGTGAAAATTGGGGGACGTAACTTGTGGACAGACCCATAGTTTTTCAAAGAATGTTTCATTTGAAAAATCAATGAAGAATCGAAAAAGAGAAATGTGCAAAAAATAATGATTGCTCCTTTTGTTTTTTTAAGCAAAAACAAACTTATATAGTCGGAACTTTTTCCGGACACACCGACCGACGAATGAATATATTTTTTATAAGCTTTGTCCCTGACAGTTTCAACCAAAACTTGGCGCCCCTACCCTCATGAAAAAAGCGAAAAAAGCGAAAAAAGCTTTGTCCCTGACGGTTACCAAACTTGGCGCCCCAAAAATTACCTTCAAGAAAAAAGCTTTGTCCGTGAAGATTTCTACCAAAACTTGGCGCCCCTACCCTCATGAAAAAAGCGAAAAAAGCTTTGTCCCTGACGGTTACCCAACTTGGCGCCCCAAAAATATAAAAGTCCCTGACAGTTGTTTCTACCAAACTTGGCGACCCTGCACTAGTACTTTAGAAAACTCACCGCAAGCGGCTCGTTTTCTAAACTTGTACTCGTGCACTAAAAACGTAGGTTATGAAACTAGTACTTTAATATACTATTAATGACGTTCATCGTTTTTGCAGTGGACGCTTCACTTAATAATAATAATAATAATTTTATTACGTGTTACTACAGAGTTTACACATGTCAAGTTTTTAAAATAAAATAAAAATACATCGTACATTAATAAATAAGCGGTAAAATACAAGCACAATATAACTTTTTTTTAAATATCAATACAGTTTAAAGACAAAAACTCTTGATAACTATAAAATGCCTTCCTCAATAAAAACGCTCTAATTTTACTTTTGTAATTGTTTAAGGGTAGTTGTTTAATATGTTCAGGAATTTTATTGTAAAATAGGGGAATAAAATAATTTTCACTGAATCTTCTGGAATTTAGTCTAAGAAATCTGATGTTTAAATTATTTTGAGTTCTAATATCATGGTTATGCATGTTTGATCTTATTGAGTATACATTAAGATTTTCTTTTGCAAAAATTAAACAATAAAAAATATACATACTCGGAAAAGTTAACAAATTCAGATCTAAAAAACAATGTCTTACATCATCCCTATAGTTCATGCCACATATTATACGAATGGCTTTGCGTTGCAATCCAAAAATTCGTTTTGAATGGCAAGAGTGCCCCAACTTAAAAGTGAGTATGGCATAAATAAATATATTAAATAGTAAATCCGTGTTTTCACTTGGTTCACTTTTAGAATTTGTTATTTTAATTTGGGATTTAAAAAAAAAATAAATTTTTTTAATTTTTTTTTTATTTTTTTTTTGCAGTTGAATATAATTTTTTAATAACGCGTATATGTAATTTTTATTGTTTTGTCGGTTTTGTATTGTTATCAAGTACTTGCATACCAAATTTCAAGTTGCTACGACCTCCCGTTCAAAAGTTATTGCAATGACAGGTCGGCCATCTTGTTTTTTGGTTTTGTTGATTTTTTTTTCATTGTGTCCCTACATACCAAATTTCAAGTTTCTACGACCTCCCGTTCAAAAGTTATGGCAATAATATTATATATTTAATATTATATATTATTAATGACGTCCATCGTTTTTGCAGTGGACGCTTCACTTTATAAACTTGTATTAATCAATAAAACTGATCTGCATACATAAAATTTTGGATACAATAGAACAATAGGAAATACTTAATATATATTACATAATGAGAAAAAAATGTAACAATTTTTTTAAGTCAAGTGGCATATCTCGACATTTAAAGGACTTTTATAATGAATGTATATCAAAAGTAGCGACGAAAAGTTGTAAGCAGGACCTCAAAATCTCGTATAGTTTTTAGTGAAATAACTGCAGATTTTGACATATTGCAAAAAGCACTTTTTTCTAATTTTTCATATGCACCCCTCCTATGCTGTTTCAATTGAAAAACTATGCCTGCATACCAAATTTCAGGTTAAAATTCTTTTTTTGGATTTTTTTTTCAATTTTATTTTTGTATTTCAAAAATGATTTTTTTTGTATTTCAAATATGATTTTTTTTTTAATTTACTATAGATAGGTAACATTAAACGTATTTATAGTTAACACAAGAAAATATAGTACTTAATAATTAAAAATTAAATCACCAGAATCATGGCTTACAGTTTTTGATGTGCCGCATATAAAGATTTAGAGACTTAATTGTTATTTCTAAAATCATATACCAGGCATCTATAAATTGCCTTAGAATAGCCAAAGAAGATGTTCTCTTAAAAACACACACTAAAAATAAACGTCACTGTGAACATATGTTTATAATGTCACTGTTTACGCATGGCGCCATCTAGCAGCCACCGACTAACTACCATTTAAAAATTACGATCTAGAAGGCTTCAGATCTCGTTCGTAGATACCAGCGCTTTTTGGTCAATACGTAGCCAGATTGAACTACAAGTTACCAGTCCTTATTCTTTACGTTCATGGCGCAGACCACTTTTGTTTTTTTTAGGTAGGCCTGTGTAATTTAGTTTAGTTTAGTTTATTATTACTTTATAGTGGTTCTGGGACCTCTCTAAGAGGTATTTTATACCATATTACACTGTTAATAATACATAATAATTAAATAAATAAATAAAAAAAATGTCAAAACAGACACATCTAAATTTTTCATATTTATATTATATTATTATGAAAATAAGAAAAACAAATTTATTCTGGTCAAGATGAGATGAAAAAATGGAATGAATAATACTACAAGACCCTTTAAAATGCAGAGTACTTATATAATGAAAAATTGAATTTCTAAAGATTGTCAGCTGATTAAGTTATTATACAAAGCGGTCCAAAAGTCACCCCCCCCCCTCTTAACTTTTGAACCAGTTGAGATATCGACTTCAAATTTGGAACTTTTAAATAAGACAACTTAAACTATCTTTTAGCATATATTTAATACTTTCAGCTCTTAAAATGTGGGCAGGGGTGCATGGGGGCACATTTTTTTAAATGGAAAGGGGGGTCGTGTAATACATCATTTTAAAGTTTATAAAATTCTCCATTTAACTCCATATTTTTAAATTAAAAAAAAAAATGGGTTTAAAATGGGGTTGAAAATGGGTATTAATGTCAAAATTCCTATAAAAAAATTCCTAATTTCATCATAAAAAAATGTTAATTATACTTTTAAACTAATTTTAGTTGACATAAATAAAAATTTATAAAAAAAACTTAAAAAATCGAATGTTTTAGCACAAAAAATTGAAAAATCAAAACCTTAAAAAACATTTTTAAAAAATAGTTTAAATAGAGAATTTTATAAGCTTTAAAATGATGTATCACACGACCCCCCTTTCCATTTAAAAAAATGTCCCCCCATGCCCCCCTGCCCACATTTTAAGAGCTGAAAATATCAAATATATGCTAAAAGATAGTTTGAGTTGTCTTATTTAAGAGTTCTAAATTTGAAGTCAATATCTCAACTCGTTCAAGAGTTAAAAGGGGGGTGACTTTTGGACCGCACTGTATTTAAATTATTTATTATGTAATTTTAACATGCTTAGTATTAAGAAAATGCAATATACTATTTACTGTGAAGAGTATAAAATATAATGCTAAGCATATCTTCACGGCTTGTTTATTTTTAGATGTTATCGGTGTATGCTAAATTAGAGATTGCTGTTACACGGTATATAAAGATTCACAGCAATATCAAAAATTATAGAGTTATAAAAAATCAAGTCAACATGAATTTTTTAACTTATTGTCTGCTGTTGTTGGTTTTGGTATTTTCTGTGACTGCAGTAGCTGGTATGTTTTTTTTTTGTATTTTGATAAAATATTTAAAAATTGTAGATCCAAAAGTTTTCTTTTAAGTTTCGCAAAGTTTACTTTGGGACACGGCAGAGACTACACAGGACGACAATTTTTTTCTCTAGGTGTATTTTTGGTCGCTGAACACGAATCCGTCGTGGCCCATCATGTCAAGATTTTTTTAAAAACGAAAAACCTATTATTTTTTTCCTTTCGAAAATTTTATTTCGCTCATATTTTCCAAAAAAAGCCTATATTTTGGAATCAGCGCGTCGAGATCTATCGACATGATTAAAAAAGAAATCCAGACGATGACCGAAATTTGACGATTTTGAACATATCTCAGATAAAAAAAAAGCGATGTCGATAGATCGGCAGACTAACAACTCTACTCTAAATTTCTCTACTCCCTAACATCCCTACTCTATAACATCCCTACTCCACAACAACTCTACTCCGTAACATCTCTACTCCATAACATCTCTACTCCGTAACAACTCTACTCCGCACTATATGCACTCGATTAGCCACTTGTCTTAACTCAAATGAATATTTGTCATGCTAAGTCACTGTCAAATATGAATTTAATTTATTAATTACTTACTTATTAGCGGATATTAAGAGTACGCGGTCATTGTGGTTTTTAGAATAATTCATTTATGATTGTTCTAGATTTGAATTTAAAGATAAACGTTTTCTACGAAAAAAATAAAATAATCTAGAAGAAGAAGATTCTTTGTTCTTTGAACTGCTCATTTATTATTAAGTGGCTAATAAAGTCCTTATAGTGTGGAGTAGAGTTGTTACGGAGTAGAGATGTTATGGAGTATAGATGTTACGGGGTAGAGTTGTTGTGGAGTACGGATGTTATGGAGTAGAGAAATTTAGAGTAGAGATGTTAGTCTGCCGATAGATCTCGACGCGCTAATTCCAAAAATATAGGCATATAATACAGTTGATTTCAACAAAACTGGAAAAGTGGGGTTAAGTAAAATTTCATGTTTTCCATAAAATTTAGTTGTGTAAATGTGGATTATTTAAATGGGGTTATGCCTGTTTAAAAAATAAGGTTAGTTTAACCATGTCAAAAATCATATGTTATTCTATGCATTTGTGTTTAGTAAATACTATTTGGATTTTGAAGCGTATCTCTATTGTTAATTACTGTATTTCTGCTCTAAAATATCCCTATTCTAAAATGTCTATTATTAAATCCCCTTATCAATATATTTTGTATCTAATAAACTTGTTTTAAATACCTTTATTTTTAAAGAACACTACTAGTATATTGGTCTCCTACAACTAGGTATTTCTCATAGTTCCTTAATTTAAAAATGATAATTATGGGTTTTACACCAGTATTCTTCGAGTATTCTTGTTTTTCTGCTTTATCTCGTGATGGATTCGTGTTCAGCGACCAAAAATACACCCAGATAGCCATTTCTGATCCACGACAACAAAAACTGTGGTCCTGTGCTATTACAAAGTTGTGTTGAAATACAATTTTTTTAAATTTTTTTCACTTTGCTCGACGTTTCCGAAGTTTTTGGGTCTTTTGAGACCATGTCCAAAAAAACGTCGGTCTCTATTTCTGCCTGTCTATCTGTCCGTTTTTTTTGTCTTTGAAAAGTATACAATGGACTAAGCAGCATTTTATATCTTCACGGCTTGTTTAACTCTTATTTATACAATGACATTCAAGTTAAGCCGGTAGGCCTACTATATTAAATACAAAAAAAATACGCAGAATACAGAAATATGCCTTTTCTTAATAATTTGCAAATAACTCGAAAACGTTTAATGTTATGTTAAAGCATATTTAATCCTTCAACTAAATAAAAAAATATATAGGGTGCCATTTAAAAAAAATGAGTTATGGCTATTTTAAATTTGTTAGATTTGACCTGCTTTCTGAGACACCCTGTATAAATTTTGGGTTCTTTTTCGGCTTAGGATAATTCGGTTAAGTATCATTAAGTAAACAACAAAACAACTTTTCTCCTATTTAAAAAATCAAGGAGAAATTAATTTTTTTAGGGGTACTTGAATTTGCTAATTTTTCACTAAAAACTTGAATAACTCAAAAACTACCAAAGATAGACATAAAGTGTTATACATCAAAATAAAGCAAATTTAATGCGAATTTTAAAAATTTAAAAATATATGGAGTGTTCTATTTAAAAAATCCTAGTTGACTGCCACTTCCGCTATAGCCGGAAGTGGCACAAGCATGGAAATATTTTTAATCGATTGGCCATATTCAAAAACCTCAAAGTGCAAAATATCAGATTTTTAAAATTATTGGTGCTCCATAAACTTTTAATTCTCTACGTTCATGCTTTTAATAGGCCACTTCCGTGAATAACCTTGTATAAATTGCATGAAACTCAAATGGGAATCACAAAATGCCACACCCAAAATTTTGAAAATTTTCAAAATGGGAAAGCAAAATGGAATTTTTGACATACAATCCTTTTGCACTTTAAGTGACGATCTTGTTTTCTACTTTTTATTTATACACAACTTGCAATTCTCCGCAGTCTTAGAACTGGGTAGCAGCATCCTCCTAGGGAAATACTCATCAGTTTTCCAAGCTGAGATCATGGGTATAACTAACGCTGCTAAAAGTATTACTGAAAAGGGGATCAGTAATAAAACCATTACTATCTTAACTGATAGCAAAGCTGCAATACTAGCAACGGTGTCATCCAAGATAACATCAAAACTGGTACTTGAATGTCACCTATCATTACAGGATGTGGGAGCAGAAAACACTCTTACACTGTCATGGGTAAAAGGACATAGCGGAAATGCGGGAAAGGAGGAGGCTGACAGATTGGCACAGATGGGATCGGCAACGGCACCAGTTGGTCCGGAACCTATAGTCCCACTGTCCTATAATACGGGTTAAGGATTAGACCACACGGCGTTAACCCTTGAAGCCATGATCAAGGCACCCAATCCCACGTACATGGGCAACGGGCCCGTGGTCATGGTGGGAGATGTGTGGTAGAGGAAGTGCGACCAGCGCGCTAAATGCGCGCGAACGCGCCCTCGACTGTGACTAATCCAAAGTTGCTTTAGGAATTTAGCAAACATGAGTACTGAGGGGCGCTGTGGCTCTGCCACGCGTTCACGTTGGCCTTGAGGGGGTGAAAGCCTTGTGAGGAGGGTATACGCCAGACCACGCTGCGTATACCCCTGGTAGCGACGATCGACGCCGTCCAATCCCAGTATATCTGGGCAACAGACACTCGGTCGTGGTGCGATATGCGTGGTAACTAGTACGAAAGTACTATTGAACTGTTACTCATCCAGGTGGCCTTGCCGACATGAGGAGGGGTTTGATGTGCTCAGCTTGTTCGTAAGCTGGACTGCAAACCCCGAATTCCCAAGCAGGGGAAGGGAGGGCTTGCTCATAAAAACTGTTAGTGATCTGTAACGGATTGCTGTCGTCAACCAAAGCGATCTTGAACTTGAAGCTTTTGGTACCACGGGGACTGGGTGGCTCCAAGCACCCCAGTCATGGGTTATGGCTTACGTGGTGGCGGTGGTAGGCCCATATCGCGGGTCAGAGACCTGGAGTCCTTGTGACTTAGGGTTTCGGCGAGTGAGGTACGTACCCATACCTCGGGTGCAAACCTGCAGAGTTTGTAGAGATTTAAGATGGGTCTCGGGCCAAACCAAGGTCGCTATGTCTAAAATGCTTGACACATCATAGTAATTGGTAGCTCTGACAGATGGTGTCTGAAGGAGCGCCGTTGACTGGGCGGATACCTGGCTCCTGCCCATGGGGGCCGTGTGGTTAAGTCTAAGGTACTGCACGTTAAAATTGAACTCGGAATGTCCTATAATCATGTCACCTCACTTATAAACCAAGATATGTAATATTTATAACAACAGTATGATTCTAAAAAATGCTTGGAACACAGCCTATTTTCTGGTGATATATTTTCATTACGATTTCGACCAAGTGCCTCCATCCATGAGACATCTCTTTTTTCCAATGCTATAAAAAATTGCCAATAAAAATTCAGCTTCAGATAATTTATCACAAATTTTTATGCTTACCAGTGATATGAAATTTCTGGGATTGTTCCCCGACTTTTGCACAAAGCAAATACAGAGCGGTCCAAAAGTCACCCCCCCCACCTCTTAACTTTTGAACCAGTTGAGATGTCAACTTCAAATTTGGAACTTTTTAATAAGACAACTTAAACTATCTTTTAGCATATATTTAATACTTTCAGCTCTTAAAATGTGGGCAGGGGGGCATGGGGCACATTTTTTTTAAACGGAAAGGGGTTCGCGTAATACATCATTTTAAAGCTTATAAAATTCTCCATTTAACTCCATATTTTTTAATTAAAAAAAAAATTTTTTTTGGGTTTAAAATGGGGTTGAAAATGGGTATTAATGTCAAAATTCCTCTAGAAAAAAACAAATAATTTTTTAAAAATGCCTAATTTCATCATAAAAAAATGTTAATTATACTTTTAAACTAATTTTAGTTGACATAAATAAAAATTTATAAAAAAAACTTAAAACATCGAATGTTTTAGCACAAAAAATTGAAAAATCAAAACCTTAAAAAACATTTTTTAAAAATTTAAAAATGTTAGTTTAAATAGAGAATTTTATAAGCTTTAAAATGATGTATCACACGACCCCCCTTTCCATTTAAAAAAATGTCCCCTCATGCCCCCTGCCCACATTTTAAGAGATAAAAGTATCAAATATATGCTTAAAGATAGTTTAAGTTGTCTTATTTAAGAGTTCTAAATTTGAAGTCGATATCTCAACTCGTTCAAAAGTTAAGAGGGGGGAGGTGACTTTTGGACCGCACTGTATACATTTTGACATAATGAAACGGTTTAATTGCACGTCAAGCGATAGACTCTTGTCTGTTGCCAACCCAACAGAAAAAAAGTAGAGACCTCTTATAGGACTATAAGAACACGCAAAATGCGTGTGATTATGAGCTTATATAAATAGAAATAAATGCATAGTACACCGATCTTATGAAAAGGTGGTTTCAGTCACTTTTCCTGAAATTTGAATTTAGTTTAGTTCTTGACTGTTTGATCAAAAGTGTCTTCCTAAAATTTAATAATTTATGTACTATAGAACTGAAGATCGCGAGCTAGCTCGTTCAATATTCTTTATTGCAGTTTTTTGGAAATACTTCGTTATTAGCGAGCTTTTTTACTGTTGTTTTTAGCGACCAAAAATACGCAGCGATTATAAAGCAATATGAAAAACTTAAATCTTTTTTTATTTTTAGTTGATTTTCAAGCATGTACTCCTCAAAAACAAAAAGAATGTGAAGCAAAATGTGCCACTGCTACCACAAAGGCTGCTTGCATGAAATTTTGCGGCTGCTGAAGTATAAATGAAACAACATTGTAAAACTTTGTTACCCTAAATATAAATTCTTTAAATAATTCTTTTATTTTTTTATTTACATAAGCGATATGAATATACTAAGATAGTCCTTAAAAATAGATTTTAGGAACGTCCCCTAAAGTTGTTCCAAATTGTCTAAAAATGTGTAACAAACTTCAGGTCGATAAATCTACGTTAACAAGTGCCACATCGAACCATTATAGAATGGGACACTAATCACATTTTTAACACGTTGACAGTTCCACGAATCAAATGTGATTCGTGATACGTTTTCCCTACAGCTCCATGAGGCATATGTGATTCTCATAACCGTTTACATTACCCGCTAAGCACGAAAGTTAAATGGACTTCCTATCAACTTTTATAAAAGGTTAATACTTAACATTTGACAATAACTTTATGTGGAAGTTTTTTTAACCTCCATATAAAGTAACTTTATGTAACTTGTTATAAAGTTACTTACACTTCCATAGAAAGTTTTATAAAAACGTTAAAGATTAACTTTGCTTGGAACGTCTGACTAAAGTTCAACTTCTGACGTTATATAGGTGGCGCCACGTGTAATTTTTTACCACTATTTATTTATTTAATAAAAAAACCTCAAGCGATAGGCTTTTGTCTGTTGCCCAAAATTCATATTACACCGATCTTATGAAAAGGTGGTTTCCGTCAGTTTGCCTGAAATTGGATTTTAGTTTAGTTCTTGACTATTTGGTCAAAAGTGTCTTCCTAAAATTTAATAATTTATGTACTAGAGGAGTTTGAAGATCTCAAGCTAGCTCGTTCAATATTTTTTTTGCAGTTTTTTTGTAAATACCTCGGGATCAGCGAGCTTTTTTACTGTCAAGTTGTTTTCAGCGCCCAAAAATACGCAGCGAAAATAGAGCAATATGAAAAACTTAAATCTTTTTTATTTTTAGTTGATTTTCAAGCATGTACTCCTCAAAAACGAAAAGAATGTGAAGCAAAATGTGCTACTGCTACCACAAAGGCTGCCTGCATGAAATTTTGCGGGTGCTGAAGTATAAATGAAACAACATTGTAAAACTATGTTAACCTAAATATAAATTCTTTTAATAGTTCTGATATTTTTTTTATTTACATAAGCGATATGAATATACTAAAATAGACCTTAAATTAGTAGTTTTCGTAACGAGTAAGCGACTTTAGTCCTTAGTGCACGAGAATGAAGTTTTTTTGACGACTCGAAGCGAAGTCAAAAAATCATTCGAGGACTTGTCGCAAACGAGTGCGAACAACATCTTTCGTTCGATCTACAGTCTAGACTCTTATATATACATAAGCGATATGAATATACTAAAATAGACCTTAAATTAGTAGTTTTCGTAACGAGTAAGCGACTTTAGTTCTTAGTGCACGAGAATGAAGTTTTTTTAACGACACGAAGCGAAGTCAAAAAATCATTCGAGTGCACTAAGGACTTGTCGCAAACGAGTTGCGAACAACATTTTTCGTTCGATCTACAGTCTAGACTCTTTAAAAATGTGTTGATTTTACTGTGTTTTTACTTTTAGTTTTGGGTTTTACTTTTAATAAATCAATTTTTAATACCTTGAACAAAACAACGCATTTATTTCTTTTTTATTAATTCATTAATCTTTTATCGACATCTACATCTTAATCCAGTAACTAGTAATTTAAATAACTTTAAATGTCCAAACCTTAAAATTATATTTTTATTATTGATTTATTATTTATTTTAAAACCTTCTCCATTTTAAGGTTAGGTCACATTAAACAAAATATTAAAATGTTAATTTTAAAAAAAATAAACTGAACTAAAAATTTTAAATGTCTCTTTTCGTTCCTTTTCCATAATTTTTTCTTTAAAGTATTGAAATTTAACACTTCCTAGTGGTTTTGTAAATATGTCAGCAATTTGGTTTTCCGTAGAACAGTACATAATATTTACAATCATGAATTTTCTCATTGATGAAATGAAAACTTACATCGATATGCTTGCTTTTACGATTAAATTAACAAGCGTTTTTCCCCCGAAGGGTAAAAAACGATATATTTCTGGTCTTACTCCATATGAGATTACACCGGCTTATTCACTGCCCGAACGAAGTGCAACTATACCGTTTCCCCCTCTTACCGCGTCACGTCAGCTTTCGGAGCCGCCCTTCGCGCGGTCTCAATGTTTCTCTGAGCGCACGAAGGCAGCGCCGTTTCCTCAGTACATTCGATTAGTAAGTCGTCAAGTAATTAACTGGGAGTCAAGCCTAGGTAAGACCAGAAATATATCGTTTTTTACCCTTCGGGGGAAAAACGCTTGTTATTTCTTGTCTGTACCGTCGGCTTGACTCCATATGAGAAGTGTTTGGTCTCTGACGACGCGGTATAGCATACTGTGATAAAGTTGATGATAATAGAAGATAAATTCATCTATTTAAAGTAATAACTCTTTATTTAAGAAAAAAGAAGGTATATATTTATATACTTGTAACAATAATACTATTAGTAATACTAGGATTAATAAAACAGTTCTAAATAGGACAAAAGTTGGATTGTACTAATTCAACTGGATTAGAGTCTTTTGTAGAAGCACTTTTAATTTCTTTATAGTAGAACTTAAAGAAATTTTTACTACCCTTCCAGTTTCCTTTCTTTAAAATTTGATCTAAGGGGACTTCATTCTGGTATCTGGAAGAAGCTACAGCCGACCTTATGCTTCCAGGCGAAAAGGCTATACCAGCCTCCTTAAACGCAGTTTTGATCCAGCCAGCAATTAAAGCTCTTGAAGCTGGTTTTACTTCTCCCCTAGTTGATATGAACAGCGAAGATAATTTTTTATTTTTTCTTCTTTCCGATGACAAGGTTAACAGTCGATTTGTCCAGTAGACAGGGTCTAATGATTTTTCTGACAGTTTAGATAATTTCCATCCTGACTGCCTATGAGATTTATTGTCCGTTTTTGAACCGAAAGCGGGCCAAAATGAAATGGAGTCCTGTTCCAGTAAAATACTTTCACTATCAATTTTTAACAGCGTTAAATCATGTATTCGCCGTCCAGATGCCAACAACAATATAAGGGCTAGGCGCCGGGAAACTTCAAAAATGCTCTTACTGTTAATCTTATCTCTTCTTATCCATGAAATTAGATCTTGTATGTTCCATATCTGCTTACCTCCGGAAAATGGTTTACAGTTGTCAATGGCCTTTAAAGTACGTTTAACTAAATTGTGACTAGATATATAATCACACTTTTCTGGATTTGAAAATGTCGAAATTACAGATTTGTAAAGTTTTATTGTACTGGGTGCTAGTTTCTTTACTCTATAAAGAAAACATAAATATTTACCAACATCTTTTGGGGATGGGTCATTAGACGAGATATTGTTCTGCTTAGACCAAAAAAACCATTCTCTCCAAGGAGCCTCATACGTTTTAAGTGAAGAGGGTCTCCATGCTTTTTCTAGAAGTTTTACATCTTCTACTTGCCAATCCCTTGTTAAGCTAGTCCACCCTGTATTTTCCAAGCCTCCAAATGAAGATTTTTTGCTTTCGGAAAATGTAGATTTGTTTGCGCATCCAACAGATTTTGGTCGAGGTTGTGGATGTAAAAGGGAGGGGCTAGGGCTCTGGCTTTTAGATCCGACCTCCAAAATACTTTCTCCCATCGAGGTACAATCATTATGTATACCCCTTTGGCTGAGTTTAGATGGCTGAGGATTCGTGGAATCAAAGCTGGAGGAGGAAAGATCCAACCCAGACTGTAATTCCATTGTTGGCTGAACGCATCTATGTAATGAGCCTGGCGATCCCTGATATTCCTTGACACATATTTGGGTACCACTTTTGAGAGATTTGTTGCAAAGAGATCTATCTCTGGTATTCCCCATTTTCGAAAGATTTTCTGAGTGACCGTTTCTGTCAAATGCCAGTCTGCTAAAGATTTGCCCCTCGATAAGCTGTCCGCCATTTCGTTGTAAGCGCTGGGAATATAGTGAGCTAAAAGAACAATTCCCATCTTTTGAGCAAGAATTAGAAGGCGATAAGACAGATTGAGAAGATTCCAAGATTTGGTCCCTCCTTGATTTCTGAGGTAAGATACAACCGTCCTGTTGTCTGTCTGGACTAATACCACTTTTCCTTTTAACTGGTTGGAACAGAGGCAAATTGTTTTGTACACTGCATAAAGTTCTCTCTGATTTATGTGCCAACCCAACTGCTGTATTGTCCATTTCTTCCCTATTAATTTGTTCCCAATCTGAGCCCCCCATCCACTGTTCGAGGCATCCGTAGTTATAAATATCTCCGGGGTTCGTGGGAAAAGAAAGTTTTTTTCCTGAAGGTTTTTGATCCACCAACTGCATTCTTGCATCACCACCTTGGGAACTAATATCTTTTTTTGTGGCATATTTTCCGGCAGTTTTATCGATACTTTTTGTAAATACCTTGAATGTAGCCTTCCGAGGGGTATTGCGTACGAAGCGAAGTTCATCTTGCCCAGAAGACGTTTTGCCAGGCTCCAGCTCCACGTTTTTTCCTTTAATATCGTTAGTAGATCTTTTTTTAATGAGAGTATCTTTGGTGGAGGAAGAGCTACAGTGTCGTTTTCGGTATCCCAAATCATCCCAAGGTAAGAAATTGCTTTCCGAGGTGAGCCAAGAGTTTTCTTTCGATTTATTTTCCATCCTAGAGATTCCAGGAAGGAAACTGCCTTTTCTAATTGGGTGCAAAGTATGTTGAAATTTTGATGGACAATGAGGAAATCGTCTAGATAAACTATGACCCGAAGGCCCATTGCTCTTAAGCATTCTGCTAGCCAGTTTGACACCCTTGCAAATGTTATCGGAGCACTTGAGAGCCCGAACGGAAGACACGTCATCTGAAGAACTTGGTTGTCGTGGACTAATGCCAGAAATCTTCTGTGTTGTGGCTTCACCGGTATATGGAAATACGCTTGTGATATATCTATTTTTACTAAATAGTCTTCCTTCTGAAGGAAATTCGGTACCTTTTGAAAATTTAGCAGCCGAAACTTCTTCGGATTTAAAAACATGTTTAGCCTCTTTAGGTTGAAAACTGGTCTGGCAGAGCCATCGGACTTTGGAACCAGAAACATTTTTGATATAAACCCTGTTTTTGTAACGCATCTCTCCAATATCCCTTGTTTGATTAAGTCCTGAATGGTTTTTGTCATACCCGTTGTAGAAAATTTGGCCGTGATTTTCTTCGATAGAACAGTCAGGGGAGGTTTTTTGATAAAAGGTATCGAATAACCCTTTATCGTATCCAGTATACTGTTTGGCGCCTTCCACATTTCCCACACTGCTAAGAAATGGGCCAACCTCCCTCCCTGAAATTTTGCGTCATTGTTTTTTAAAGGTTCGTTCTGATGTATTCCTTTTAGATTTGCCGTCTTTCCCAACGCCTTTACCCTGAAACCTCCAATTTTTTGAAGTTGATTGCTTGCTTTGAATCTTTCTGGAAGTGTTTGAATCTGGTACCGACTTTTGAGCAAAGGGCTTAAATCCAGACCTGGCTGAAACCCTTCCTCGAGGCATCTTACGAAAAAGCTTTGTGTGGTTCCTGTACAACTCTTGGAATGGTTCCTCTGCAAAAAGATGAGTGTCTGACGGAGGAATAGACTCAAGAGACGCAGCAAGGAAATCATCTTTCGGTTTCAAATATCTTCTTCTTTGATCGATAGTTTCGGCTCTTCGTCCACAAACATATTGAAGGAGGTCATCCGAAATAGTTCTGAAAGCACAGTCTGGCCGTAACAAGGCGTTCTGCACCTCGGACTTTACTAACGGATTCTTATTTATTATAGAATTAATTGCCTCCGAAAAAGCTTCCCTCTGTAGAAGTAACGCGTGAGTCAACGTCCCTAACCTCAAATCCGTCTTGGCCAACTGCTCTTGAGTGGAGTTCGAAGAACCCGAGTCAATAAGCTGTCGGTTAACTCGCAAAGCGCTAAAAACTGGAGAGGCCTGGAACTTTTTCTGCACCTCCACATACCTTATTTTATTAAAAGATTGGAGACCTAATCGCTGACAATCTCTACCCTGGCTTTCAATACTGGGATTAGCAGCAGGGATTGCTGGTTCTTGTTCTTTTGTTCTTGGAGTAAAGTCATATTCGATTTGCTGTACTCCCATTGACAAGTCCGGTGGAACCCATGACATATGAGATATATCATCGTCCTCTGGTTCTCCCAAAAATTGGTTTTCCTTATCCTCTTCCGAGTCGGGATCTTCCGAGATCTCTTCCTCGGATACTACATTTTTTGGCAAAAATCTAGTCATCAATGTCTCAAGCATTTGCTTCATCTCTAGGTGAGAGTTCTGAAGCAAATCTAATCGGCTTATCTTCTTTGGTCTGACCGCCAGCTCTTCTTCAGACTCTGCATCTGAATTATGAGATAATTGACTATGCGCCTCTTTTCTCGAAATTAGTAAGGGTTTAATTTCGGAAAGAGAAGATAAGATAAGCTCGTTTTGAACAGCAGAACCTCTTATGCGCGAGGCTAAAGCTGGCGGACCAATAATAAGTCCCACACAAAAGGGCTAAGAAAGCATTTTTAATTTTAAATCTCTAAACATATTTTCTGGTAAGCTACAGGCACCTGGATGAAAAGCTTGTGCCAACTCAACCGTAGGTAATCCGAACCGAATCTTATTGAGTATTTGAGGATCGATTTCTGTTCCCAATATTTCTTCTTTCGTTAAGGATATAACTCGCCATTCCTTCCATCCTATTGGCAAAAAATTGACCGACAAAGATTTAATTCTTGTTAAAATATCATTATCTTTTTTATTGTCTGCCAATAGGTCATATAGATCACCTAAAGTCTGGCTGTTGTCTGATGCTGCCATCTAAAACCAATAAAGACTTGATTATTAGGAAGAAAGTAATCAAGATAAATAACCTATATATAGCTCGCCAAATTGACCGTACGGGTCCTTAATCGAGCCCTACGGCTATTTTAATCGAGCCATACGGCTCCTATAATTGAGCCGTACGGCTCCTCCAATCGAGCCGTACGGCTCCTCCAATCGGGCCGTACGGCTCCTCCAATCGGGCCGTACGGCTCCTCCAATCGAGCCGTACGGCTCCTCCAATCGAGCCGTACGGCTCCTCCAATTGAGCCGTACGGCTCCTAGATTCGAGCCGTACGGCTCCTCCAATCGAGCCATACGGCTCCCTAAATCGAGCCGAATGGCTCACCCAATCGAGCCGTATGGCTGCTTAAATTGGGTATTATTAAGCCGTTGGGCTGCTCTAATCGAACCATATAACTCCTTTAATTATAGTTAGCTGAATGGCTGAACCATAAAGGAGAAATTCTGAGTCACAATTTGTAAAGTTGTTGACCCATAAGAAAAAGAAATACATGCAAATGAGCGATGTAAATTAACTGATTTTTACTGGAAAAAAAAAAAAAAAAAGAAGAACAACATAAACTTACCATGGTTCTTTTATAAACTATAAACAAAACTAAAATGCACACATGGTTTATAACTAAATGAGTTATGAACGGCAAACGCCGTTAAAACAAACTGCACTTGTTCACTCTAGTGAATAAGAAAGCATACTGAGGAAACGGCGCTGCCTTCGTGCGCTCAGAGAAACATTGAGACCGCGCGAAGGGCGGCTCCGAAAGCTGACGTGACGCGGTAAGAGGGGGAAACAGTATAGTTGCACTTCGTTCGGGCAGTGAATAAGCCGGTGTAATCTCATATGGAGTCAAGCCGACGGTACAGACAAGAAATGTCCAGTTTTCATAAGTTGTATTGCACTTTGATTACACAGGTCAACATTTAGTATGGAAAAAACACCGGACCAGACCCAGATACCCAGGGGTTTTTGGGGTCACTGATTTCGATGCCGAGGTCGGTCAAGCTCTATCACATCAGTTTCAAGGTCATTTGAAGGTCAAACCGAGAAAAGGTGGTTAAAAAAATCTGAAAAAAATCATACATAAGTTTTTAGGGTCGCTGATTCCGATGCTAAGGGTGGTTAAGCTCTATCACGTCAGTTTCAAAGTCATATGAAGGTCAAACTGAGAAAAGGTGGTTGAAAAAATCTGAAAAAAATCATAAATAAGTTTTTGAGGTCGCTGATTCCGACGCTAAGGGTGGTCAAGCTCTATCACGTCTGTTTCAAAGTCATATGAAGGTCAAACTGAGAAAAGGTGGTTGAAAAAATCTGAAAAAAATCATAAATAAGTTTTTGAGGTCGCTGATTCCGACGCTAAGGGTGGTCAAGCTCTATCACGCCAGTTTCAAAGTCATATGAAGGTCAAACTGAGAAAAGGTGGTTGAAAAAATCTGAAAAAAATCATAAATAAGTTTTTGAGGTCGCTGATTCCGACGCTAAGGGTGGTCAAGCTCTATCACGTCAGTTTCAAAGTCATATAAAGGTCAAACTGAGAAAAGGTGGTTGAAAAAATCTGAAAAAAATCATAAATAAGTTTTTGAGGTCGCTGATTCCGACGATAAGGGTGGTCAAGCTCTATCACGCCAGTTTCAAAGTCATATGAAGGTCAAACTGAGAAAAGGTGGTTGAAAAAATCTGAAAAAAATCATAAATAAGTTTTTGAGGTCGCTGATTCCGACGCTAAGGCTGGTCAAGCTCTATCACGCTAGTTTCAAAGTGATATGAAGGTCAAACTGAGAAAAGGTGGTTGAAAAAATCTGAAAAAAATCATAAATAAGTTTTTGAGGTCGCTGATTCCGACGCTAAGGGTGGTCAAGCTCTATCACGTCAGTTTCAAAGTCATATAAAGGTCAAACTGAGAAGAGGTGGTTGAAAAAATCTGAAAAAAATCATAAATAAGTTTTTGAGGTCGCTGATTCCGATGCTAAGGGTGGTCAAGCTCTATCACGTCAGTTTCAAAGTCATTTGAAGGTCAAACCGAGAAAACATCTGAAAAAAATCATATATAAGTTTTTGGGGTCGCTGAGTTCGAATCGGAATCAGCGATCCTAAAAACTTATGTATGATTTTCTTCAGATTTTTTCAACCACCTTTTCTCGGTTTGACCTTCAAATGACCTTGAAACTGATGTGATAGAGCTTGACCGACCTCGGCATCGAAATCAGTGACCCCAAAACCCCTGGGTACCTGGGTCTGGTCCGGTTTTTTTTTTTTTCATACTAAATGTTGACCTGTGTTATCAACAAATAAGTCAATTTTTATGTTACCACCTGTGAGTTCATCAATTACTGTTTTTAAATAAAGTAACTCTTTAACGCATTCTGCTGCGGCTATATACTCGGATTCGGTACTACTAAGTGAAACAATTGGTTGTTTACGCGAACACCATGATATTGGTCCTTTGCAAAAATATATTATATACCCAGTGGTACTTTTACGAGATTCTGTATCTCCTGCGAAATCAGAGTCACAATATGCTATTAGTTTATCACCTTCAATGTTTTCATAACTTATTCCTTCATTCTTTGAGTTCACTAAATAACGAAACACTCTTTTTATATTTATTACATCTTGATCTTTAGGTTTGTCCATCTTTCTACTACAAAAATTTACACCATATGAAATGTCTGGTCTGGTTTTATTTGTTAAAAATAATAAGCTTCCAACAGCTTCTCTGTAAGGATAGGTTTTATTTTCAGTTTTATTTTTATTCTTCTTCTTCTTGGCCATGGGTGTATTTACAGATTTTCCATTTTGCATATTAAATTTTTCCAACATTATTGCCACATAATTCTGTTGTCTAAAAATAATTTTTCCCAAAAATATTTTAGGGTTATCTTCAATTTTCATTTCAAATTCATTTTTTAAGTTTTCTAATAAATTTGTTAGTTCTTTGTCACACTTGCTAATTACTATTCCATCATCTACGTATATTCCTAAGTATAAGGTAAAGTTTTTATTTCTATTGGTCACTTTTTAAAGGAATTAGTCCATTTAATTTCAGAAAATTTGTCAATCGTTCATTCCATTTTAGCGGAGCCTGTTTTAAACCATACAATGTTTTTATTAATTTACACACTTTATTTTCTGTATTTTCACTCTCATAACCTTCTGGAATCTGCATGTAAATTTCTTCTGATAAGTTTTCATACAAAAATGCAGTTTTTATGTCGAATTTAGTTATTTTCATGTCATTTTTAACAGTTCATTAAGAATTTTAATTGCTATAGAATTAAAATTCTTAATGAACTTCCATTTACTACGGGGCTAAATGTCTCAGTGTAATCAATGCCATTATACTCATACTTATACAGTTGGGTCCGAAAAAAAAAAACAAGATTGAAAATTTAGTTGCGTAAATTCAATAATTACAATACAAACAAAGCCGTTGTCATGTTGACAATATTTGTCAAAATTACTTATAATAATTATAAAGTAATTAGAAATGCGCTAAGAAATGTTAAGAAATCTCAAACTATTAGTATATTGGAAGCAGGATGTACGGAAGTGATTGTGGCTAGTGATCTCTATAGAGACCTTTAATTGTTGCAAGGTTATTTAGTGTTTCGGAGAGTTGTGTTAAGATCATAGAAAAAAGAATAATGGTTAAGATAATGGGGAGAAAAGGGCGTGCAGACTCGGAAAGAAAGAAGATATCAAATGAAATACAGGATGAAAATTTACTTAATTATTTGAGAGAATACCATTTACAAGAAGCGGTGCATGCTATAAACAATACAAATTTTCCTGGATTAAAAACCATCGCCCGTCGCCGCATCGATAGTTCCAAGATTAAAAAAAACGAAAAAAAACCTCCGGAAAAACTTTTTTTTTAAATCATAATTTTCATAAATTATATGTTTGGTTAGTAGAGTTCAAATTTTTATTTTTTCATAAGATTTACTAAATATTGTGTTTTAATTTTTAATTTGATTAAATATTCTAAATGTCTTTTCAGTTTATTATTTATTATTATTATTATTTTAATATTCGACATTATTCGCATGCATTTTCTGTAATACCTAAACTTTGAAAAAACTGACAATTAATTGTCAAATTAATCTAACCTATTTCTTAAAATCTTACTTAAACTATAAAATAATTAGTAAAATTGACATTTTAGCATATTTAAATCTTGCGTTTTTTTTGGGTCAAACTGTACATCCCCTAATTACTAACCTGGCTTTATATTTTCCATCGTCTTTTGCTCTAAATACCCATTTACTCGTTAACATTCTTTTTCCTTTTACTTCATTTATGTCGTTATATTTCCAAGTTTGATTTTTATCTAAGGATTCCTTTTCTTCTTTTATTGCAACTAACCATTTTTCTTTTTCAGGTCCTGAAATCGCTTCTTGATATGTCAGAAAAGCTTCTTCTTCGAAATCTTCAACATAATCATTTAATCTCTCTGGCTTTTTTATTTCTCTTCCACTTCTTGTTCTAATTATATTCCCTTCTCCTAATCTTTCATTTCTTTCTTGATTTGGTTCATTTTCTCTGTCACTCGATGAATTTTCTTCACCTGATTCTTCATTTTCTCTATTATTTTCATTTTGTCTGTCATTGTTCTCTTCTTCTTCTTCTTCTTCTTCTTCTTCTTCATCATCTATTTTTAATTTTATTTTATTTTCACTTTGTTTTCTTATTTCTGTTTCTTTAAATACTTTTTATTTTCTCGAACATTTCTTTAGAGGTTTTACGGTCTAAAATGTGCATCATATATTTTTTATCTATTGATGTCACTATAAGTTTTCGAGCCCTTGCATCATTTTTATTCCATTTTGCCTTTTCTTCTGGTGTCTGTTGACTTTCCAGAGTTTTTTCACTATTTACAATTTCATGTAAATCATATGCTTTAAATGTTACTACAATTTCGAATTTCCATAACTGTATGAAACTTCATTTGTTAATTTTTCTACAGGGTGGGCCAAAAAAAACCGGCCACTTTTTAAACCATTATAACTTGTTTGCCTTTCGACCGATCTATACAAAATTTTGAATGAATAGGCTCAAAACATGTCCGATTCTGTAGGTAATTTTAATTATTTAAAATATTGTTATATTTTTCATAGTTAATATAACAAGACCGAGGGATTTTTTCGGCTAATTTTGTTGTTTGTATTTACGAAAGCTTTTTTGCTTAGCAACGCACGAGACACAGTGAATGCATATAAAAACCACGACCGCGTAGCGGGAGGGGTTTTTGCATTCGCTGGGTCGAGTGCTTGATAAGCAAAAAGGTTTTCGTAAGTACAAACAGCAAACTTAGACGAAAAAAACATGAGGTTGCGTTGTATTTGTTAAGAAAAATTCACAATTCAAATAAACAAAATTATAAACTTTAATTAAAAATGAAAATAACCACAAGAACAATTTTTAAAACGTTTCTTTATAATCTATTCTATTAAGCTAATTAAAAGTACAATTGTGAAACACACAATTTTCAAATTTTAGTCCTTGTTTTGTATTTGGTGCAATAATGCTTGAAGATGAACCAATGGTTGTTGTTGCCCTATCTTGTGCTAAATTCTTGTCTTGTACCAAAGGTAGTACTGGTGCTAAATTAGATTCTATATTAGATGAACGAACTTTATCTAATATGGTGGTATGATGTTCTTCATTTAGTTGTAAATATGGCTTTATAGATGAGGAACTTGAGTGGCCACTAATTTTTATTAATTCTTGCTCTTGTACTCCTTGCCTAACCATATTTGAAATGACTGTGGCGCGACTAGAATGATTTGTAATTTTTCTCTTTTTTGTGTCCAATCCAGCCTTTTTCGCAGATATTTTATTCCACTTAGAAAAAGTATTTTTTCCAACTGGGCTATTCTTGTACCATATTCCGGTTTCTTTCCAGTTAGGATTCGCAGTTAAAAAAAATCGATTAGTAATTATATTTTTATTCCGTTTTTCTACCAGTTTTTTATATAATCGAACAGGACATTTATCAGCATTCTGGGTATTTGGTGTAAGCCATTTATTGTCACTACATTTTTGATCTCCTCCTTGACAAGTTTTCGTAAATACCGGATTGTAAATAATTCTTCCAGATTTCTCACCGTTATTTTTCATTTCTTCTTGAAAATGCCCCAATAAACAATTTACACCTTCGCCGCGGCGCCAAGCTAATTCAACAGACGCGATGTGAAAAAATTTCATCTGGAGTCCACTAGGAGTATTTTCATCATTTGCGTTAATCATTAAATGGTACTCGTCTACCTCCAGAGCAGATGCACTTAATTTTCTTTTCGCTGGGTTTGATTGGAGTTGCTTTCTAATTGCGTTTTTAGCCATTCTAGCGTTCGAAAACTCTACATCTATAAAAGGATTAAAGCTTCTTTGGTATTCGGTAAAATATTTTTCCTGTAAAATTTTTGCCGTCGTATTCCATATTGTTTTTACGGAACACTCTTTGTATTCTTCACCGTTAACTTTCCTCATATTTATAGCCCATGTTTTTAATACTGATGCTATTTCATCGATTGTGGTTGTGCTGTCCAATAAATAACCTTTTACCTCGCAAAATTCAGTAAACTGCTTCCATATGGAATTTTTCGTCCTCACAGTGTTAACCGGCACAGCTGATTTTAAAATTATTTCCACATTTTCTTCAGAAATACTAGCAAATCTATCGCCCATTTTTAAAAGTTTACTATGAAGACGCGCAAATGACTTATTCACAAACTAATTTGACAGTACTTTTCATAGGTGCTGTGATATTGTTCAAATATTATTTTCTTGGTTACCCGCAACTAAAATACATAGTAACGGAAAAAATCCTCAGTACCAGGGATTTTTTCGATTTAAAAATAGGTGATTCGCTGAAAAATGTACCCGATTCGTGACTGGATTGGTTGAATGACATAATAATAATGAAGTGTGAATTTTTCAGTAATAAGGCTTTTTCTAAAGTGGTTATTTTAAAGCCGTGGGGATTAGAGCAAAATGTATAATTTGAAAATTTTTCGCCTTCATTATGTTAAGTGGTCTTTCTTCAGTAGGTAAGTATATTTAAGTTTAAATTTTAAATTATAGTTAATTTTTTATTCTTATTTTTCTGAAAGGCTATATATTGCAATAAATTAATTTTTAAGATAAAAAAACTGATTGAGTAGGCGTGTTATTTATCTGACATCTCTCAAAAAATAATCAAATTGACCAAAAATCTGTGAAAATGTCAAATTACATAAAAAAATAAGAAAAAAAGTAAAGTTGAATTATAGATGTATATTTTAAGGAAAATGGTTACGAAATAACAGAAAAATTACTAATGAAGTATGCACATTCAAAAATTGTACCATACACTCTATGAACATAACATAAAAAACAAGAAATTGCTAAAATAAATCAAGATTTAACTGTTGGCTAAATAAAAAAGTCTTATATTTTCATTGCAAATAAAATTAATTATTTTAAACACTGTTTTAATTATAAATAATATAAAACCATATAATTATGGTAGGTACAGGATCTTGGTTGGCTATTGGCAGTTAAAGTTCCATATTCTGATTTATTGATTTACAAAAATTCACATTATCCTTCATCGTATGTTAACGTTTCTAAAACGATCATTTTTTCTCGTTTTGACCAAAACTACACTAATTTCTTGTTTATCTACAAATGTTTAAATTTAAATACATATATTCGTTTTTTATTTATTGCTCATCTTTAAAATATATATTTAAAATGATGTTTTTAATTTTTTTTCGTGATTTTTAATAATTTTCGATTTGACATATTATTTTTTAGACATGTCAAAAATAATTTGAGATGAGTAACAGACTACTTAATCCGTGTTTTTATGATATTTACTGCTAGCTGTACCCTTTCCAAAAAAATAGTATAAAAAATAAAATACAATCTTAAGTTAAAAGAAAAATATACATAACTATTAAGGAAAGACCACTTAACATAATGAAGACGATTTTTTTAAGTCACGCGGTGCTCAGCACATGTTTGTAGGTACTTGAGTACCCTTTCCATGCATGCCAGTGCGGTCCATCACAGTTATGGTTCTGGAATTTGTGGAAATCTGATCTAAGAACTGATTTCAAATGGTGCTAGACCTACTAAATATATCTCACCACCAAAAGAAAGCAGTACTCAAAATCAAAGTGTATGGCTTCCAGAATTAAGGTTAAGGTTCTTCTAACTGTAATTCATTTAGAAAAAATGCCATCAGAGTCCATTCGAATAAAAAAAATATATCAAGTCGCTTTACCATTTAAAAATTAAATAAATTAACTTGTCTTAGATTTTAAGCTTTCACGGCCATTAAGATATAAAGAACTTTCACTTTCGGGTTTAGACCGTGTTAATGGATTTTCACTTTCCGACGTTTCGTCTCTTACTACTAGAGACATCTTCAGGGATTAATCTGAAACTAAGTTTCGAATCAACTTGTGTCACTATTTATGACGAGTTGTGGTTATTCACCCGTGACGAGGTTTTTCCTATCAAAGACTTCCATATTGCATGTAAGTGGTAACCAGTCAATAGGACACTCGGTATACAGGAAGAAAACCCACACTGACAGATACCTAAACGCATTTTCACATCACCATCCCTCTCAAAAACGCTCGGTAGTTAATTCACTTGTTCATAGGGCTTTCATGATTTCAGACAAGAATTCCCTAGACACAGAACTCCTTAAACTAACCAAAGCCTTGACCATGAACGGTTATACCAAAAAAGACATTAATAAGACCATATACAAATACAGAAATCCCAGACCCAAACAACAGGACAATAGTGACAATGACAGACAGACACAAGTTATACTTCCCTATGTAAGCGGTATCACGGATAAAATAGGTAAACTTTTGAAGAAGTCAAATATTAAGCCTATATTTCGGTCCAACCAAAAATTAGGTCAATGTTTGACTTCAACAAAAGACAAAATACCCCTGAGTTCAGAAGGCGTATATAAAATACCCTGCTCCTGTGGTACGGTTTACATAGGTGAAACTAAGAGAAAAATTTCTACAAGACTTCAAGAGCATGAGCGCAATATAAGAAAGAAACAAATTTCCTTATCGGCAGTAGCCGAACATGTACATGAAACAGGTCATAAAATCAATTTGTCTGAAACAAAACAAATATTAACAGAAAACAGAAAAATGCCAAGGAAGATACGGGAATCGATAGAAATCATCAAGCATCCTAACAATATCAATCGGGACACTGGTTACCACTTACCTGCAATATGGAAGTCTTTGATAGGAAAAACCTCGTCACGGGTGAATAACCACAACTCGTCATAAATAGTGACACAAGTTGATTCGAAACTTAGTTTCAGATTAATCCCTGAAGATGTCTCTAGTAGTAAGAGACGAAACGTCGGAAAGTGAAAATCCATTAACACGGTCTAAACCCGAAAGTGAAAGTTCTTTATAAATTAACTTGTCATTTGTTTTTATTTTTTTTACAATATAGAGTACAGAAATAGTAATTATATACCAAGGTAGAGAATTTTTTTTTATAGGCGAGAGTATTAAATCCCGAGCTGCGTAGCAGCGAGGGACTTAAGAGTGCGAGGGTATAATAAGTAAGTAAGTAAGTAATTAAGTATATTTTTCCTTTGAATGTTAAATACAATAGTTAAACATATAGATATACACACAAATATATACATATACACAAACCTATCTCAAAAACATTATTAGGTAAGTCAGGTACAAATAAATAAATAAAAACAGTAGGACGAATAGAAGACTAAAAAATTAATAAATAATAAGAATAAGTAAAAATAAATATTAAATTAAAATTAAGGACTAATTACGAGTTTAAAAATAACATTTAGAGATTAAAAAAAAATTCAGTTTGTTTTTAAAACAGTTCATTGTTGATACTGTCTCCGCAAAACTTTTTTCCAGAGTAATAGTCTTCTCTACCGTAGTTTATATATTAGTTTTTTCACTACTAGCACTATTTAACTATTCTTATTCAAATAATAAAATAAATTATTAACAAAATTTGTTAATGATATTTCTTGAAATTTTCATAAAAATCTAGTAGCCTTGATCAATGACATTTGCTCAAATAAATAATTTGAACTGACGTTTAAAAATTTAGTTTTTTTTTTAAATTTTTTTCATAATATTTAGCTAATTATTAATTGTATTAATTGTTAATAATTATAATTAATTATATTTAATAAATAAAAAGTTATTTAAAGCTATTTTCTTGGGTTTATTTAGTAAAAATTGCACAAATAACTGAAACATATAAAGTGACAAAAATCAATTTACTCCCTAGGAGAGAAAAAATTATTATTTCTATAGGTGAAGAAAATTGATTTCACAGCCTGAAAACATGATAAATAATGGTATGTTCCAAATCTAGTAGTGAAAAAATATATTTTATCCAATACATACAGATAATAAGACAAATACCAGCTTTATTTTAAATAGATAAACTCAATAATAACCCCCGCTTGGCTTTTACTTTATTGAGTGGATAATTATTTATTTTAACCACTCAACTGTCACTTGTCAAATTATTTTCTTGTAAATGTCATTAAAATTTTTAATAAAAATATGAATTCCTAAGCTATTTATTGGATAAAACCTTGTATGGCACTCATGGGTAAACCGATATTGCCCTCTTGTAAATTAACCTGCTTGGCTGACGCCTCCCAGGTTAATTTTCTCATGGGCACTATCTTACTTTATTCACTAGTACCATAAATAACTATTAAATTTAGGTCAAAGAAAAAGTAGGGAAGTCAGGAAAATTAAATACTGATGTTTGGTTTGGAGTCTATTCAATAAAAAAATCTTTTTTATTTTTTAATAAAAAAATCTCATAAAATCCATTGTGCTATGAAAATATAACAACTTTAATAAAAAAGTTTTTACTTAGTACTTTTTTTTAGAATGGGGTAAGTTTCTGTTAAAATACGTGTGGGGCCCTGCCCAATTGTATTTCAAATATTTTTAAATTTATTTTACGTGCGTCTTTCAAAAATAAAATATTGCAAAAATTACAGACCTTTCTAATTTATTTCAAAACACACTTTCACAGGTGCACTTTTCAAAATAACTTTCAATCTAACACCAGAACTAACAAAGTGATATGATTTACAGTCCACTTGTCTTAAGTAGAAAAATCCTGTCACACTGTATTCTTTAACACAAAATAACTATTTATTTACAACCGGTATTTGGCGAATTTAAAACCCTTTAAGGTTTTGATTAAATATCTTACCCGTTTTATTAATGGGCAATTCTCTTGCAATTTGCGCATATCGGTTTATTTTTTTTTACACTGAAAAAAAGGATCCTTTGCGGTAATGGCATATGAAATTAGGCCAAATGCTTCCCACTTTTGAATATGTCCAAAAGCGCCTTCTCTTAACATGAAAATATAATTCACTTGCCAAGATCTTTCTGATTCTTTAACTTAAAATTCTTTGATCTTGTGTGAAATGCAAGTGGTCTTGTCACAAAAGACAAAATTCTTGGGACAAAGTATTTAAAATTATTTAATTTTTACAATCTTAAAACAAGATAAATGGTTTTTGCCTAAAATGCGCCAGGTCCAAGAGAATTTTAAAATTATTTTAATAGCGACACTTTTCTTGGGACAAGATAAATACTTTTGTTTGAAGATACACATCTTTTAAGCTAAGAGAATAACTGCCAAGAGTGTTGACTACTTTGAGCCAAGAACGTCATTTTTTTCAGTGCATTGGCACTTATCACTACTAAAAAAGCGCCGATGTAAAAAGAAAAGAAAAGCTGCCTGATGGGTACATTTAAAATTTTCCATATCTTTTAGCCCTACAAATGCAATAAAAAAACTTGGATGGCCTTATTTAGGTTTTAGGTGTAAAAATGATATAAAAACTATAGTTTATAATGCTTATAATGATAATGCATCCTTTTCTGAAATAAAAAATAGATTTTCACCATTTAATTATTTATCTCGTCAGGATCATGAATTACCTACATCGCAAAAAGTCCAGGATCGTTTCAAAAGTGGCAAAAAATAGTTTTCGTTAATTTCTGGTGATGTTTTTTATGAGGATCTCTTATTTAGACATAATATAATGTATTTTAAGTATATTAGTGATATTAACCCGTCAACTGCCATGTGAGACAAGGAACAAATTGTCAAATATGTTAGGTACTGTTTTGAGAGTTTATCGGAACCGATATTTGCGTCTATTTATAAATATATAATGTGAAACAGAAGGTACCTAACAAATAAAAATAAATAATTATTTTTTACTTACTCAAAGATGTTTTGGAGAGTGAGTAGGAAGTAAGAAGAAAGGTCTTTAGATGTCTGAAATGAAATACTGTATACAAACAATAAAGGGAGATGGTGATGATAAAGATGATGATGATGATGATGATGATGATGATGATGATGATGATGATGATATTATTCTAATATATGATTGTAATTTTTTTTGACATTATTTTGTTTAATTACTTTCACTTCCGGATTGGTATTCTGTAATCGGATCTAAAAGCTCCAACATTTCTAAAAACAATATTTTACTTCTCTCTAATACCCAATAGACCCAAAATACTTACCATTGTATTTTTTATGCATTATTATAAATAGTTATTTATAATTTATTCTTATAATATTATTTAATACGTATTTTAAATAGATCACAACATGAAATGACAGATTGTCAAATATAAGTCTAAGTAGTAAGTTTTTGACTTTTATGTTAGTATTTGACATGATTTTTTAAAATAAAATCTTAAACGCTGTTCGATTCCGCGGGGCTCCGCAGCTAGATTTAATTAAAACAATAAGTAAATACCTTTACCTAATTTTAAATAATACATAAAAAACTCGGGCTGACTAGCGAAACTTTATATCTCTTTTTTAAAATTATACATTTTTTTAAAATTGACAACTTGCATTTCTTTGAATATATCAGATTATTATCTTTATTGTGACCATTATTACAGTTTCTATTGTAGTTATGAAAAGTAAAAGGTATAACTGCTTTAACATATAAGTATTGATTTCCTATATAATCTAATATGTGAGATATTAACTTTTAAAAACACACATGACTTTTTTTTTAAATCCATACTTCAGATACTTATTAAAACATACTGAACTTAGGTCCATTTTATTAAGATTAAAACAGTTTTACGCAGTTTATCTGTTTATATCATAAATCATTAACTATTTTTCTATCATTTAATATAAATTTTGGTTTAATTTGATAAAACATATTTACTGAATATTTGCCACTTTTGAAACGATCCTGGACCTGTGTGCATCGGCACTTAGTGCTACTAAGAGTGCCGATTTATTGAAATCTTCGCCAAAAAGTCAAAATCTTTGACCATGTTTTTTTCATATTTCTCGACGTTTTAGACCATTCGAAATCAGTAAAAAAAATTTTTGTGTCTGTCTGTCTGGGTGTAAACTCCCTAACTCCATTTCTACATGACATATCGACTTGCGGTTTTTTGCATATTGTTTCTTATCGTATTCTGAAGAGCTGATTAGATTTTGGGGGTAAACGATTGGGTGTAAAAATAGGGTAAAACTCCTATTTTTAGCGTTTTTTGTTTATAATTAAGGCAATTATTATTGTATTTGGTTAATTTAGCACTTATATAAAAGATAATTTTAAATTGGTCAAAAAATGTTATAAACAAGGTTTTCCTAAAACGCATTGTTTTCGAGATATTGGCGTTTAAAGCAGTAAAAGGTTTTTTTAGCATATCTCACATATTTAAAACCCGATTTCAAAAAATTATATTTTAAATAAAAGCTCTTTTTAAGCCCTATAAAAAATGTTATATACAGTTTTTTGCTAGAATATAATGTTTTAAAGATACAGAATTTAAAATCAAACAAAACACCTAGTTTGAAATTTGCAAACTAGATGGCTCTAGTGTACAATAGTGCCGATGTTTTGACAGGGTGCTTGCAACGTTTCATCTAGTTCAAATTAAAGTTGCCAAACTATAAATCTAATTTTGACTATAACTCCCTACTTGGAACCGGTATCACATTATGGAATTCTATTCCAAAATCCGTATTTATAAACGGAATGCCTAGCTTAAATAAACTTAAAACATTATTACAATAACTTCTAGATAAATTAATATGTTTTCTTTGAGTTTTTATCTATAAACCACATGTTACTTTCTTGCTTTATCTTGTACATCCACAAGCTCAATAGAGCTGCTGATTTGTATTCTTATGTACACGGAAAAAAAAATTATAGCTAGGAGCGCTATAACACACATACCAAGCAAATTATAATCACTTATTATATAAATACAAGGCTTTCTCTTACAATTATGGCAGTCAGTGTAAAAATTTATATGAAATACTTTAATTGTTTAGTGAATAATAAAATATAACAAATAGTATGGCATTTATAGCTTAAATAGATTTAATTATTGTCCGTGCTAATAATTTTTATAATATAATAAAATTTCTGTAAATTTATAATAGTGCCTGTAATAAATATAATCGTGTCTGTAATATATATAATCGTTTCCAATTTATTTTTAACATTATTAGTTATTGTGTCCCTTATAATCTATAGCTTAAATCACTATAATTTGCCACTGTTACCAAATATCTTATAATGTATAGCGCAGAGCCCACTAATTTCTTTCCGTGTAATAATAGTATTGAAATCATCGCTGACAAGTCAAAAATGTTGACCATTTTTTTTTTTACATTTCTCGACGTTTTAGACCGAGTTTTAGTCCTTCCTGAGTCGAAATCAGTAAAAAAAAAAAATTAAACATTTTTTTAAGTTTTCATTTTTCAATTTTTTTTTGCTAAAAATGCAGTTTTTTAAGTTTTTTTTTGTAAAATTATTTTAAAAGTTAAATTGATGTACTTGCATCATGAAATAAATCATTTTTCAAAAATTGTTTTATTTTTTTAAAGAAATTTTGACGAAAATGACTATTTTTAACCCTATTTTAAATCCCCAAAAATTGCTCTCAAAAAAATAAAAAAAAACGTAAGCAAATAGAGAATTTTATAAGCTTTAAAATAATACCACACCCCTTTTCATTAAAACAAATCCCCCCTTGTCCCCGTCTCCATTGTACCCCTAAGCATACCAAATTTATACCAAAAAAATATTTGGGTTATGTTAAGTATTTTAAATTTCAAGTTGTTATCTTAAGCCGTTCAAAGTTAAGGTGGGGGGCGGACTTTTGACAAGGTCTGTAAATTCAATCATTTACGATTATGTTATTTTTCTTTTCTTAAAAAATGCTCTGGGATGATTTCGGGATCAACCAGGTTGAACCTTTATAGGAATTTTTTACATATTTTTGGATGTAGAATCACTGTTTTTAAAACAGGTATATGTACACGGTGTATTTGAAATAGCGTCGGAAATTTTAACAGATGATTCTACATCATAAAATATGACAAAAAGTTCCTATAAACATATGTCTAAAAATGCGTCATAAGGGAGCTACGCCCCTTTGAAATTGGCTAAAAAAATCGGTTTTTATTTAATAACTCAGGAACCCTTTGAGATATATTAACGAGGTTTTGCACGTGAATTAATCCTAATAAGGCCCATCTTTGTATGTCATTTTCACGTACTTATTTAAACCAGGGGTGTTCGAAACGGGGGGCCTTATCAGTTTCCTTATCCCAAACTTTTTTCTGTGTAACTTTTTTGCAATTTTATTTTTGAAATATGATTCCTCAGGTCAAAATACATAAAAAAGGTACTCTTGTTGTAATACTGTAGGATTAACCGTTTTTGAGAAAAATTCATTTGAAGGTGAAATTTCACGGTTCGAGGACGAAAAATGAAATACTAAAATGTTGAAAACCAAAATTTTAATGATGCAGGGCGAATGTTCATTAAAAATTAAGAAAAAAACCTCATATACAGGTACTTCCAAAAATCAATCTTAATGGAGCTATGGTCTCCTAAATATGCACCATTTTTAAAGGGCTTTGGTAGCTTTAAAAGCGTTTTTTCGACCTACCTGTATGGAAACTTTTTTTCTTAGTTTTTGATGTAGAATAACATTGCATTATTAAAATTTTGGTTTTCGACATTTTAGTATTTAATTTTTCGTCCTCGAACCGTGGAATTTCACCTTCAAATTAATTTTTCTCGAAAACGGTTAATCCTACAGTATTACAACAAGAGTACCTTTTTTATGTATTTTGACTTAAGGAATCATATTTAAAAAATAAAATTGCAAAAAAGTTACACAGAAAAAAGTTTGGGACAAAAAACTGATAAGGCCCCCCCGTTTCGCACACCCCTGGTTGAAATAAGTACATGAAAATAACACATAAAAACGGGCCTTGGTAGGATTAGTTGACGTGCAAAACCTTGTTGATATATCTCAAAGAGTTCCTGAGTTATTAAATAAAAACCGATTTTTTTAGCTACTTTCAAAGGGGCGTAGCTCCCTTATGACGCATTTTTAGACATATGTTTATAGGAACTTTTTGTCATATTTTATGATGTAGAATCATCTGTTAAAATTTCCGACGCTATTTCAAATACACCGTGTATAGGTATGCGCATTCACCACCTTGTGTTGGGTTGCCTACTATCCGGAATCAAAATCAAATGTTTAAAAAATTATTTTAAAGGAAATCTACAGTAAATTGTTGGCATAAGCGCCGACTCCAGGGGCCCGGGGGTCATGCTCCCCCTGGACTCATAATAGTGGGCGGCCCCTTGGAATATTGTCTATACTTTTAAGGGGTCTTTCCACCTTCAAATTATAAAAATCTTTTTTTAAACATCTTAGTCTTATTATAAAGAATATTTTTAAATCATACAATAGAATCATACTTTGTCTTTATAAAAAAATTTAAATATGCGATTTTCTTTGTCCAAAAAAGTCCAAGTTTTCTGTGCCACAAAATGGCATTTTTGGTTGAGTTTTCAGACAACATAACTTTATTTTCTGGCACTACCACTTTGTAGACGCCATTTTCTGGTATGGCTGTGGCCAAACATTCTCCAGATGGAGACATAACTTTGCAACATTACTCGTTGAAAGTGACTGTGTTACCTTTCTCGACCATTTGACTAACGAACAGCAAATTTGCTGTGGCATCAGGTATATGCAAAACATCTTGAAAACTTATGTTGTGGATGTTGTTTACGGTGGTCTGTATCTAAAGATTTCCCATGATGGGAATTCCATCTTGGTCGCTGACATTTTAGACCCATCTGCCATAGTTATCTTTATTTCAGCATCCTTTACATCTGTTAACTTGTTTATCCCACTTTCCCACAGTGGTAGACTTTTTACCCCTGCGAAAGTTTGATGAGCCTGAACTGTACAGTGCCATTGGTGTGTTACTACAGCCTCCGAGTCTGACGTCTTGAAGAATTTTCGTTTTAATTGCGTCGCTTGTTATTTTAATCCCGAGTCTTCGAAAGCTGAATTTAATTTATCCTACGTTTCTTTCGCCTTTTTACTGTCCTGGATATGTACGTAATTTACAGAGTTCACGGATAAAATGATTTTTGATCTGTATTTAGATACTTTTTTCGATCTTCTTCTGTCCCCCCGATGCAACCCCATAGATCTTCGTGCTCTAGTATGGCTTGCATTGCGAACTTCCACGAGTTGTAGTTCTCGCGCCCTAACAGTTTTTCAACCTGAAGTGAACGCCATCTTTTTTGAGGTTAGGAACGCACAAAAAGTTAAAAAGTTTTGGAATTTTGAAGATTTTTACCTCAATTTTTATCTCACAGGGAGCCTGGGCCCATAACCTGTTAATATTACTTGGCAAATGGATTGAGATTCGGAAAATATTGGTAAAAACAGCACAGAAGTAAAACAAACGCTATCTTTAACGGATTCTATTTGAAAATTATTTTATGTAGGTAACACTGTAAAATAATAAATATTACTAGAACATTTAAATTTTCTTTCATTCCAACAGTCATAACACAATCAAATTTTTATTATTTTTGTTTTAGAGGATGTCTATAAAGAAGTGCGAAAATTAAACGAAGAGGTAAAAGAAGCAAAAGCCATTTTAAAATAGTCAAGAAGTTTGGTTACTGCTTTCATACCAAGTAGAATTTATATTTTGTTTACATCTATATTAGATCTTGTAACATTGTTAATATAGGTAATGTTCAAGTATTACGTAATGCTCCTAGGGGGGTGGGGGTAATTTTGGAGTGTTACGCCCATGTTAATGGTATAGAAAAATAGCGTTACAGGGGGGGGAGTCAAAAATGATCAAAATTTGCGTTACGTAATACTTGAACGTTCCCATACTGTGGTCAATATATACACTTACACAATAATATTCAGTGGTTTTAATTGAAAGTGGATTTCTGGTAAATAAAAAATATTTTAAGACGTGAAATTCTTCATCATAATAGTTCGGCGCGAGTAAGAATCGAACGCTGGACCATTTCGCCCATTTGTAGATTTCTTAAAAAAGTGAAAATTTGGTATATTCACTATTAAAATGATCTATTTGGATATAATTTTACAGGTGGGCCATCTGATAGACTATGAACTCATTAATAAAAAACGATTTAAAAAAATGAGAAAGTTATTCATGTTTTTGAAATTTTTATTTAATCAAAAATTTAATAATTTTATGAAATTTCTTTTTGATAAAATTTTAAGAATTGACAGATGTTAAATGAACTTTTTAAAGACGGTTTATACCCCTTTGGCCTGCGGATTAATTATGTATAACTGTAAAAATAGCCTAATCTGAGTGTAATAATAGTTATTTATGGTACTAGTGGGTAAAGTAAGATATTGCCCATGAGAAAATTAACCTGCGAGGCGTCAGCCAGGCAGGTTAATTTTCGAGAGGGCAATATCGGTTTACCCATGAGTGCCATACAAGGTTTTATCCCACTCAATTGTCACTTGTCAAATTATTTTCTTGTAAATGTCATTAAAATTTTTAATAAAAATTTTAATGACATTTACAAGAAAATAATTTGACAAGTGACAATTGAGTGGGATAAAACCTTGTATGGCACTCATGGGTAAACCGATATTGCCCTCTCGAAAATTAAACTGCTTGGCTGACGCCTCGCAGGTTAATTTTCTCATGGGAAATATCTTACTTTACCCACTAGTACCATAAATAACTATTGTTTGACTCGGTAAGTTAAAAATAAATTTTTAGAGTACTTCATTTCATCACCTTTTTGGGGCTTCTACAGTTCCCGGCGTAAAAAATGAGATATGAAAAATGGTAACGTTTGAATTAGGTTTTAAACATTTGTTAATCTAGAATGTTAGTGTTAGTGTTAGTGTCTATATTGTCAGTTAAAAGCAGAAATAAAATAAAATAAATTAAAATTATGCCTAGACAATTAAATGAAACCCAAAGAGCTATAATAGCTGCACATTTGGAAAATGGGAAAACTATTGACCAGGTATCTGATGAATTTGGAATTCACCACAGCATCATAGGGAGAATAAAAAAGAAGTGGGAAACAGAACGAACAACTGCAAGACAAAGGGGATCAGGAAGACCACGAAAAACAACAGAGTAGCAGGATGAATCATTCTTGGATGTTCTGAGAGATGATCCATTTAAAACTACCCCTCAAGCTATGGTAGAAGTCAATTTTATAGCTTCAGACCGAACAGCCCGCAGAAGAATTGAAAATTCTGAAATGAAATGTAGGACTGCTGCTAAAAAGCCATTGTTATCAGATGATCACAAGGGGTCTAGGTTGTTATTTGCCCTAATCCACACGGATGCAAATTTTTGGCAAAACGTGGTGTTGGATAAGCAATCAAGGTCCCGGTGTACTGGTTATTCTAGAAGAAAACCTTAATGGAAAATCTTACTGCAGAATTCTTGAAGAAGCAATGCTACCATCAGTTAATCAAGTATTTCCCAATAACAAGTTTATATTCCAACAAGATAACTGCTTAGTGCACATGTCCACGTATTACCATGGCCATCTCATAGCCCAGATTTTAGGCTCCAAAATAGAGCTCAACTAATTGAAGCTATTCGTGAAGCTTGGAATAACTTAACAGTGCAGTATTGCCAAAACCTTGTTAATTCAATGCCAAGAAGAATAAATTTGGTACTAGAAAACAATGAAAATCCAACAAGATATTAATTATTATTATTTACATTGTTTTCTAGTACCAAATTTATTCTTCTTGACAAGTTTTGTAACTTATTTGGGGCTATCCATGCTTTTGTATTATGATTAAGATTTTTATAGCTCAAAATATTATTTTATATCTATTTTAGTATATGAATAAATGTTTTTGGATTTTTCTTTTTAATAAAAAATGTATTTTCAGTTTCGTTATTGTTTTTGAGTATATATTAACTTTCAGTCTGGGTTAGTAGTAACTAATATTAGTTGTCAGTCAATCAATCCTTTCATAAAAACTAATATTTAACCATAACCTATTTTTTTAAATCCAATTTAATCCAGGAATTATTACTATTAAATGTCAGATCGCAATATGTCAATATCTCATTTTTTATGCCGGGAACTGTAGCACCCAAAGGAAGCGAAACCAGAACCTGGTGATTTGGAAAAAAAACTTAATTTGAATGTATTTTAAGACATATTAAATACAGCCAGGAGAAAATAATTAAATTAAAACTATAAACGAGAAACTTTATTTAAAATGCATTTTTTATATTTTTTTATAGCTTGTTTAATATGGGTCGTATAAAATATTTTGTTATCCAAATCTGTCTGTCGATGACCATGCTATAGATAATTAACATTTTATAATTTATTGTCTATAATAAAATTATTATTATTGTTATAAATTTACAGGTGTGCCATCTGATGGACTCTGAACTCACTAATAAAAAACAATTTAAAGAAATGAGAAAGTTGTTCATATTTTTGAAATTTTCATTAAATCAAAAATTGAATAAATTTATGAAATTACTTTTTGATAAAATGAAAATTTTAACAATTGACAGATGTCAAATGAATTTTTTAAATACTGTTTTTACCCCTTGGCCTGCAGAATAATTGTGTATAACTGTAAAAAAGCCTAATCTGAGTGTAATAAATGCTATGTGTTTGACTCGCTAAGTTAAAAATAGATTTTAGCGTACCCCATTTCACCACCCTTTTGGGGCTTCTAGCACTCAAACGAACTGGATCCAGAACCTGGCGATTTGGAAATAACCTAATTTGAATGTTACTGTTGCATATATTAATGACAATAATAATAATAATAATATTAATAATAACATACATACAAAAAGCAGTCATACTAAAAACATGTAATATCGTCAGAAAATTCCTTAACCTGGACTAAAGAAAGCTTTTCTTTTGTTTATTTGGTTAAATACCCGTAAAAGAAGGTGTAAACCATGAAGAAAAACCTGAGATTCAGTAAATAATAATAATAATAATAAAATACAGCCGTGAGAAAATAATGAAATGAAAATGATCAACAGCTCTAGTAAATTCAGGTCCAAGGTGCAGTGGAAGTAAACAAAAGAACGGCGCACGCGGCAGCTGGCGCGTGGTTTCATTGGTTAAAACACTCGAATGTTGCGAGAGTAGGAATGTAGAAAATTAAACAGGTCAGTACTTGAGTACTTGCGATGAAGCGTACAATGCATTGCAATTGACCGTCATATAGAAATATTTTGTTTTGAGTCATACCTTGTCACTAAATCCGTTGTAATCACGTGCGTTTGTTTATTACTACTGCATCTTGAAGTTGAATATACTATAGACTATACCTAATCGAATATTTTAAAAAATAAATAAAAAACATTTTTTCGAGCATTTAAAAATATATACAGAGCGGTCCAAAAGTCACCCCCCCCCCTTCTTAACTTTTGAACCATTTGAGATATCGACTTCAAATTTGGAACTTTTAAATAAGACAACTTAAACTATCTTTTAGCATATATTTGATACTTTCAGCTCTTAAAATGTGGGCATGGGGGCATTTTTTTAAATGTGTAATACATCATTTGAAAGCTTATAAAATTCTCCATTTAACTCCATATTTTTAAATTAAAAAAAAAATGGGTTTAAAATGGGGTTGAAAATGGGTATTAATGTCAAAATTCCTCTAAAAAAAAAGAAATAATTTTTTAAAAATGCCTAATTTCATCATAAAAAATGTTAATTATACTTTTAAACTAATTTTAGTTGACATAAATAAAAATTTATAAAAAAAACTTAAAAAATCGAATGTTTTAGCACAAAAAATTGAAAAATTTAAACCTTAAAAAACATTTTTTAAAAATTTAAAAATATTAGTTTAAATAGAGAATTTTATAAGCTTTAAAATGATGTATCACACGACCCCCCTTTCTATTTAAAAAAATATCCCCTCATGCTCCCCTGCCCATATTTTAAGAGCTAAAAATATCAAATATATGCTAAAAGATAGTTTAAGTTGTATTATTTAAGAGTTTTAAATTTGAATTCAATATCTCAACTCGTTCAAAAGTTAAAAAGGGGGGGGGGTGACTTTTGGACCGCTCTGTATAATTTGTTTAATATGGGTGAAATGACAAAAGGTTTTTTAGTCCAAATCAGTCGGTCGATGACCATGACAATTATCATTTTTATTACTTATTTATTGTCTATAATAAAATTATTATTATTATTTTACAGGGCTCACCTGTTCAATTGGGCGTTTTATTAAAAAAATAATTTCAGGCTTAAACTTGATTAATTCAGTTGGCAAGGAAGCTATTAATGATTCTTTTGAATATTCAAAGAATAGGTAGCAAAAGTTCAGTGTTAAAATAAACGAGTCGTTTATGATCAAAATTAACATTTTTATTTGACGAATTTGTGAAAGAGGTTTTTAATATAATTTGTATTGAAAAGAAAAATATAAATAAAATAAAGAATAATAACCATTAATCAGAATAAATTCAGTTATGACTCATCAACGTTGAAAATAAACACAGAAACATAGGCTTACGGAATAATTTTGCCGAATTATGAGGGAAATTTTTATAAATGTCACTATATCGAAACATTTGACGACTAATTTGTTACACACAACAATATTGAATATACATATTAACTATAATTATGTAAATATATCGGTGTTTTTCGAAGAAAATAAAAATGTAAATATTTAAAACCTCGCGTCAACGATAGAATCGACGCGGTGCCTATGCGAGCACTGGAAATTCGACGATGACTGATGATAACAAATAAGCGTGAACTCAATTTGTTAGGGTTTTTCGCATTGATAACGAAAATGTTTGTAGTAGAACAGTGCGAAATTTCTTTATGAAAAGAAAGAAGAATTTTTATTGCTTTTTTTCACGTTTCTCGACGTTTTATGTTAAAAAATATTTCTGTTTGTCACTATGTTTGTCCGGGAAATTTGTGACTACGATAACTTGAGAACGCTAAATACTTCAAAGGTCCACAAAAAAAAAACAAACAATTTTTTTTGAAAAAAGTTTCGCCGAATTTTTTTTTGAAAAACATTTAATTTTTTTTTTGTTGTTTTTTCATTTTTTTTTTTTTTTCGTTTTTCGACATGATATTTTTTTCTGCAGTGAAAAGTATTTTGTTGGCAGCACTGTTCAGTATTTTTTTCTGTAACATGAAAGGTTCAGGCCCCAAGTTTGTTTTCTATTTTTGCTTTCCCATTTTGAAAATTTTAAAAATTTCTTAAAGCCTTGTGGAAAAATTTTCAATTTTTTTTATGTATTTTTGCGTTTTATGATGTTTTATGTCGATATAAATCAATTTCGAGCAAAAAAAAAATTGTTGATCGGTCGGTCGGTCGATCGGTCTGTCCGGGAAATCTTGTGGGCACGATAACTTAAGAACGCTTTAAGCTAGACACTTGAAACTTGGTATACAGGTATGTTACCAAAAGTTCTCGCTCGGGATTGTTTTTGGTAAACATTGGTGTGCGGCATGGGGAAAAATACATTTTTTCTAGAAAAATTTGAAAATTGCTATATATGGGTTTTTAAGGTTGCTGAAATTGAATTTGATAAAAAAACTTTTCTAATTCCACCCCCGAGGTGGGGAGGGGTAAATATTTTTCAATATTATTAATATTTTCTTTAAAATTGGTATATAGGGGTTTTCGGGGTCGACGAATATGAATCTGATAATAGTTTTTTCCTAATTTCATCCCCTGAGGGGTGGGGGTAGTTTTCGTGAAAACTGGTATATTAAGGTTTTTATGGTTGCTGAAAGTGAATCTGATAATACATTTTTTCTAAATCCACCCCCTGAGGATCGGGGGGGTGGTTTTCGTGAAAATTGTTATATTGGGGTTTTTGAGGTTGTTGAAAGTGAATCTGATTATAAAAAATTCTAACTTTACACCTAAAGGGGCAGAGGGTAGTTTTCGTGAAAATTGGTTAAGGTTTTTATGGTTGCTGAAAGTGAATCTGATAATAAATAATCCATTTTACGGGCGGAGGTGAAAAATGGGAAAGCTCTTTTACTGGGCAGTGTATTTTTTGATTATATAGAACTCAATTATGGGGTTTGTTGAATTCTGAAGGCGAAGGCCAAATAATTTTATATCTTTTTTGCGAATAGTTTTTTACTAAGTACGTTTTATTAATTATTAATATATGAAATTTTTATAGTCAAAAATCCATTAGAACATAATAAAAATTTATTTTTTTTTAATTATATCTAAAAGCATGCTCAAATTTACATAACGATGAACTTGCTGTGTTTCTTGAAGGACGAGCGCGTTGAAACGTCTTATGAAAAGTGTTTTTTCTACTATTTTTTCTATTTAAAAATAAGGTGTTTAATTATAATATAACTTTAAACTAATATTTGCAATTTTTTTTTAATTATTAACATTTTTTTAATTATTACATCGGCAACATTTTTTATCATGTTATTTTTTTACATTTCTCAACGTTTTAGACCTTTGAAATCAGTTACTTCGGAATTTGATAACTACTAAGAGTGCCGATGTATTGTAGTCATCGCCAACAAATCAAAATTTTTGACTGTTTTTTTTTTTCACATTTCTTGACCTTTAAGCGGAAATTATTTAAAACTAGATGAAACGTTGCAAGCACCTTGTCAAAACATCGGCACTAGGTACTAATTTGAAACGTTATGAAATATGAAGTTGTCCGAATAGGCAACTAGTAAGACAACTGCGTGTTTCATAATTTATTAAACTTTGGAAGTCAGTATCTCCAAAACGTTATAATCTAGCAAAAAACTGTATATAACATTTTTTATAGGGCTTAAAAAGAGCTTTTATTTGAAATATAACTTTTTGAAATCATGTTATAATTAAGCAAGTTATGTTAAAAAACATTTTACTGCTTTAAATGCAAATATCTCGAAAACAATGTATTTTAGGAAAAAATTCTTTATAACATTTTTTAAGCCGTTTTAAAATATCTTTCAAATAAGTGCTTAAAAAATAATATACAATAATAAATAACTTAATTATAACCAAAAAAAACGCTAAAAATAGGAGTTTTACCCCATTCTTACCCCCTTACCCCTTACCGTTTACCCCCAAAATCTAATCAGCTCTTCGAAATACGATAAGAAACGATATGCACAAACCCGCTTGTCGATATCTTTTCTAGAAATTGAGTTATCGAGACAGACAGACGGACGCAAAAATTTTTTTCACTGATTTCGACTCAGAATGGTCTACACGGAAAGAAATTAGTGGGCTCTGCGCTATACATTATAAGATATTTGGTAACAGTGGCAAATTATAGTGATGTAAGCTATAGATTATAAGGGACACAATAACTAATAATGTTAAAAATAAATTGGAAACGATTATATATATTACAGACACGATTATATTTATTACAGGCACTATTATAAATTTACAGAAACTTTATTATATTATAAAAATTATTAGCACGGACAATAATTAAATCTATTTAAGCTATAAATGCCATACTATTTGTTATATTTTATTATTCACTAAACAATTAAAGTATTTCATATAAATTTTTACACTGACTGCCATAATTGTAAGAGAAAGCCTTGTATTTATATAATAAGCGATTATAATTTGCTTGGTATGTGTGTTATAGCGCTCCTAGCTATAATTTTTTTTTTCCGTGTAAAACGTCGAGAAATATGAAAAAAACATGATCTTTTATTTCAATACATCGGCACTCGTAGTAGTACTAAGTGCCGATGTAAAAAATAGCCTCCGCCTCTCTGTAACCCCGATAACTCAATTTCTAGAAAAGATATCGACTTGCGGTTTTTTGCATATTCTTTCTCATCATATTTCGAAGAGCTGATTAGATTTTGGGGGTAAACGTTTAGGCGTAAGGTAAGGTAAGGCAAGGAAAAATGGGGCCAACTCCTATTTTTAGCGTCCTTTAGTAAGTTAAGTTAATTACACAGCCCCACAAAATTAAAAAAAGTCCGGAGTTCTAATAAAGACTATGATATTCGTATGCATTTTTTGACGCTGAAACCGAATCTAATATTTAAAAAAAATTGTAGACCCTCAAAATCTTAAGATATAGCGCACAATGGTTTTTTTTGTATGCATTCGAGACAAAAAAAAAATCCGCAGGATTAAAAAAATATATATACGGGGTGTCCCAACTCTATTTACCAAACGATTTTCTCGAAAACTAAAAGAGATAATCAAATTCTGCGAAAACCCTCTTAAATTAGACAACTTAAACTATCTTTAAGCATATACTTGATACTTTCAGCTCTTAAAATGTGGGCAGGGGGGCATGGGGGGGATTCTTTTTAATGAACAGGGGCCTCGTGTAATAGATCATTTTAAAGCAAATAAAATTATCAATTGGACTTTTAATTTTCTAAAAAATTTTTTTAAGGTTTTGATTTTTTAATTTTTTGTGCTAAAAAATGCGATTTTTTAAGTTTTTTTTTGTAAGTTTTTATTTATGTCAATTAAAATTAGTTTAAAAGTATAATTTACGTTTTTTCATCATGAAATTAGTAATTTTTAAAAAATTGTTTGATTTTTTTAGAGAAATTTTGACAAAAATATCCATTTTTAACCCTATTTTAAACCCAAAAAAAAAAATGTTTTAAAAAATTAATCTAATCTAATCTACGAGAAAATGGCTAGGTAAATAGAGGTGGGAAAAAATTCAAAGCAAACCCAAACCCAATGTCCCCACATAAAAACCACTATTTTTTTAATGTATATACGGATATTTATTTGTATATCGCTCGGGATTGTTTTTGGCAAACATTGGGTTGCGGCAAGGGGGGCAAATGGGGAAAAATACATTTTTTTAGAAAAATTTGAAAATTGCTATATAGGGGTTTTCAAGGTTGCTGAAATTGAATCTGATAAAAAACTTATATAATTCCACCCCCGAGGGGATGAGGGGGTAAATAATTTTCAATATTATTAATATTTTCTTCAAAATTGGTTTTTGGGGTCGACAAATATGAATCTGATAATACTTTTTTTCTAATTTCACCCCCTGAGGGGTGGGGGTAGTTTTCGTGGAAACTGGTGTATTGGGGTTTTTGAGGTTGCTGAAAGTGAATCTGATAATAAAATTTTTCTAAATCCACCCCCTGAGGAGTGGGGGGTAGTTTTCGTGAAAATTGTTATATTGGGTTTTTCTTTTTCTAGCATAACTCATTATCCAAAATTATGTTTTAAATAATAGTATATCGTTTTACTAAGAGGAAAAGTGAAGCTTTTTTTACTAGTCTGCAGAATTTACGGAAGACGCGAAGCGGAGTCCGGAAACTACAGACGAGTAAAAAAAAGCACTTTTCCTCTGAGTGAAACATACTATTTTTTCTTCAAGCATCCTATATACAGTGTGTCCCCGGATCGACTTGACAATACCACAAAATGACCCTTTTTTTTCAAATTAAGAAAAGCTTTTTTGGGATTTTGCCCTGCTTGCTTAACAATTAATTTTTGTCAAAATGAAATTTTGAAAAATTGTAGGTGGCGCCAGATATCAGTGAAAGAGTAAAAATTTTTCAGGTAAAGTTACCTTTCCGTAAAAGATACAACAAAAAGTTATTTAAAATATATATTTATAATTAAAAATAAGAGCCGCATGCCAAAATTTAATACTTTTACTTCATAAAATTTTTTTATTTAAAAAAATTCAAACACTGGAAACTTGACAGTAGTGAAATACTATATGTTACGTACTAACTGCATAGATAAGATCAAACTACCTGAGTGTCAGACACTGAAATTTTTTAACAATTTATTATTTAAATGTTACTTTAATTTTAAGTACCTATTTATTATTTTTTAAACAGTAAACAGTACAAAAGGTAATTCTAGCAATTCGTATATTTTTATTTATTGAAATTCTACATATCCACCGCCATTTTCCGCACATTTCCCTATTCTTTTAAATTCTTTATAAACATTTTGTATTTCCTCCCTTCCAATATTTCTTATCTCTTCTGTTATAGCTTCTTTAAGCATATTTAAATTATTTCCAAAGTTTCTTTTATAAACGTTTTGTTTCAATTTTCCCCAAAAATAAAAATCCATTGGTGTAATGTCCGGGGATCGTGCTGGCCACAAGATAGGCCCGTTTCCACCTATCCACTTTTGACCAAAAGTTTCATTACACCATTGTGTAACCATTTCGGAAGTGTGGACCGGACACCCATCTTGCTGAAAATAAAAATTTCTCCAAAAATTTAAATTAAAGCATGTTTAATTATATAAATCTGTTTAGTTTAGTGTCAAAAAAATATGGTCCAATAATTCTTTCGTAACTTATAGCGCACCAAACATTAACTTTTTTATAATATTGATTATCTCTACGAATAACAAAATTAGGATTATCCCTGCTCCAATACCTACAATTTTGAGAACTAACAACACCATTTGTAGTAAATGTTGATTCATCCGAAAATACTATAAATTTATGAAAATTTCTGTTTTCTAATATTCTTTCACCAATAGTTAAACAAAAAAGTAGCCTTCTTCCCTCATCCCCATCTTTAAGTTTATGCCTAAATTGCATTTTATAAGGTTTTATTTCATTTTCTTTGTATATTCTTTGGAGGTGGCTTTTACTTATACCCAACTCAGAAGATCTTTTTCTTACAGCCATTTTGGCATCTTCCTCTACAGACTGCAGGGCCATTATTGTGGCGGCATCGTCCTCGTCTAGTTTCTTTTTCTTTTTTTTAATATCATTGATACTACCAGTTTCAGTAAATTTTTTTAATACATTGTGGACACTTTGTCTAGATATTTCAATGCCAAATTGTTCAATAAATGAATCTCTTACATATTGTAAGGAAACTTGACCTAAACCATAGCACTGAACAATGAAAATTTTTTGTTCTTTTGTAAGCATTTTTAATCTTATTTTTCTCTTAACTGTGTTTTTAATTAAACAATAATGTCAAACTTTGACAAAAACAATTAGTACGTATATATAGTACTTGACTATAGCGAAGTTTTCAGTGATACATTTTTTTTAATAAAAAAAATTAATATGAGTTAAAATTATAACAATTTGACATGCGGCTCCTATTTTTGATTATAAACCTATTTTTTAAATAACTTTTTTTTATATCTGTTACGGAAAGGTAAGTTTACCTGAAAACTTTTTACTCTTTCACTGATATCTGGCGCCACCTATAATTTTTCAAAATTTTATTTTGACAAAAATGAGTTTTTAAGCAAGCAGGGCAAAGTCCCAAAGTAGTTTTTCTTAATTCAAAAAAAAATGGTCATTTTGTGGTATTGTCAAGTCGATCCGGGGACACACTGTATATATTTTTAAATATTAATTTTTGCATTTAATTTATTCAGTAATAAAGTATGTTTTTTTTAATTAAAATAGGCCAATAAAACCCTTTTGAAATAAACTTAAACCTACCTTCGCTCATTTTAAATTTTTTTCGTAGGCCAAATCATAAACTTTTCGCGATTTCGATGGTAACTTGTCTAATGTAGCATTTGCAATTTCGGAGAGATTTGTAGGTGTATAAACCATATATTCTTCAATCATTTTTAATTAATTTTACAAGGTTTTTGCACAGAATCTCGAGTCAATCACCTGTTTACATAACAAAAAAACAGTTTGAAGTATGGCTGTCATCAAAGTCAAAGAGTGCTGCCGCCAGTGGTGGTTTTTGCTAACTATTTTTTTTTTTAAGGCGTACAACAATGAACTAATTTTTTTACTGTAAAAAAATAGATCACTTCTAACTAGTGTGTTTAGTTATAAAATATGAACATTTTAGTACGCTTGAAGAAAAAAGATTTTTTTAAGCCCTATAAAAATATTAAATACAGTTTTTTTGCTAGAATATAACGTTTTGGAGATTCAGAATTTCAATCTGTACACAGTATACACGTAATAAATTAGGCAATACGCAGGTATACAGTGCGGTCCAAAAGTCACCCCCCCCCCCTTTAACTTTTGAACGAGTTGAGAGATCGACTTCAAATTTAGAACTCTTAAATGACAACTTAAACTATCTTTTAGCATATATTTGATATTTTCAGCTCTTAAAATGTGAGCAGGGGGGCATGGAAAGGGGGGTCGTGTGATACATCATTTTAAAGCTTATAAAATTTTCTCTTTAAACTAACATTTTTAAATTTCCTAAAAATGTTTTTTAAGGTTTTGATTTTTCAATTTTTTGTGCTAAAACATTCGATTTTTTAAGTTTTTTTTTATAAATTTTAATTTATGTCAACTAAAATTAGTTTAAAAGTAAAATTAACATTTTTTTATGATGAAATTTGGCATTTTTAAAAAATTATTTGTTTTTTCTTAGAGGAATTTTGACATTAATACCCATTTTCACCCCCATTTTAAACTCAACAATTTTTTTTTTATTTAAAAATATGGAGAATTTTATAAGCTTTAAAATGATGTATTACACGACCCCCCTTTCCATTTAAAAAAATGTGCCCACATTTTAAGAGCTGAAAGTATTAAATATATGCTAAAAGATAGTTTAAGTTGTCTTATTTAAAAGTTTCAAATTTGAAGTCGATATCTCAAATGGTTCAAAAGTTAAGAGGGGGGGGGGGGTGACTTTTGGACCGCTCTTTATATTTCCTAAATTTCAAAATAGTGTCTATTTAGGAACCTTCCATTTCTTTTCCTTTATAGGAACTTCTTTTCAAATTTTTTAATGTAAATTCAACCTCTATAATTTTCGAACTTGTTTCCAAATGACCCTGTATAATTACTATTATTTTGTGTATTTTGTTTAAAATTTTAAAAATTGTCCTTCCGCATCCTTGTTTTTAAAACGATAAATAAATAATTTAACAAATTTTTAGATCAAAAAGATTATTTAGCTAGATATAACGATTATAAGAAGGTTCATGCATGCTAATTTTGTTATTTTCAATATTAAGGAAACTTTCTTGTATAGGGGAAGTCAGGGTTAACTGGGCCACAGGGTTAACTGGTCCACCTGGATTTTATCAATTTTTTTTATTAGTATTGGCGCCTTATGGCAAATTCTAGTGATATTTAGTTAGTAGTATTGTTTAAAGTATTATGACGGACCGTGTTGTCCACGTGTAAGTTGTAGTAAAAAAAGTTCAATTTTTTCAATGAAAAGTAGGTATTTACCTTAACTTTTATTTTTTAATTAATACTTTATTATTAATAGGAGGATCTAGACTAATATTTTACCTGATATACTGAGAATTTTGTTACATATTCTGCATAATTGCGGCCTTTTAATATCTTAAGTAATAAAATTTTATAATTTTATTCAATGGTGTCACTCAGGGTAAACTGTTTCGGGGTTAACTGGACCACTTATGTCAATATTAATTAGTTCGGGGTTAACTGGGCCATGTCCATTTTATTTTATTTCAAATCGTTTTGAATTACAATAAGTACAATACAATACATTTTTGTTAGTGGACCAGTTAACCCTGAGTAGTAGTCCAGTTAACCCTGCCCTATGGGGTTAACTGGTCCAGCGGGGTTAACTGGTTTATTGTTAATAACTTTTTTTAAATAAATAATATTTGTCTGAAGTATTAATATGTTCTAACTATAGTATTAATCTACCTTTTGCTATAGAAAATATTTGAAAATTGTTTACAGGTTTTTCAAAAACTCGATATGAAAAAAAGCGGCCCAGTTAACCCGGACTTTCCCTACAGGGTGGCCCATTTACTATAACATTAAAAAAAGTTTCAAACAAAAGTTGTAAGACCTTAAAGCTTGCCCGGGCCCCGGCGAACTATGTTGCCAAACAGAAAAAAAGTATTTAAACATATTTTTTTGATGAATTAAATCTTAAATGGATACTATACATAAATAACTATTTTTGAGTCAAAATTGAGTTTTAACATTAAAGGGTTCTGGGCAAAAAGGGTAAAATTTAAAATTAAAAATAATTAACCCCTGATTCGTACGCCCCTGAATAAATGTATTGTGCTTGGTCAATATTTAATTAAAACCATTTAATGTATTAGATTACGAACAAAAATGAATATCATTAGCTTTAAGCTCTAATAGAGGGTTTTTGAGATATTGAATAAAAATAAAATTTTAGGGTGTCCCTTTTAAAGGACTGTGTGTTCGCCCAGGGTATCTATTCTTGGGCTCGAGAGAACGTGAACAATTTTCGTAGGAAGGGAACTGATCACATCATATCAAAGTTCCTGAAAATTATAAAATGCTATTCTTGAATAGTAGTGAGCGTGATGGGATCTCTGTAGCCGGCTGCAGCGTTGCCAAGTATTTTAGCGGATTTTAACCAATCAGATTATACGACACGAGTTTGCGTGCGCAGGCTGTCATTATTTTCATTATTTGTAAACAAGTTGCTGCGGTTTGAATAATTTTTATAATTAATATCCAAAAATGAACGTGCAAAAAATGACTGAAAATTAAAATAAAAGCAGAAAAAGATCTGCGCCCACCAGCAGCCAACAAAAAAAAAATACTTTAAAATTTTATTCAGGACAACCCTCTTGTCAATAGTGGGCTGTTTAGCCCTGAATTCACTATAATTTTTTTGTTGGAAAGTTGGAAAGGGTCGGCCCTAGCCAACACTTCCCGTTATTCGTTCTCCATTTGATCTTCCGCATCTTGCATATCTCCCAAAAGGGCAACAGCCCCCACAATTTCCAAATCGTCCATCGTTATATTATTATTATATGTATAATAATGTATAATAATTTATAAATATAAAAAATCTTTTATTAATTATGATTAACTATTATAAAACAAAACGGTATTCAAATTAACAACACAAAACCAAAGCAAAAATAGGGTTATGTTCGAATGCGCGCGACTAACTTCTATGTCAAAATTTCCGTGAACGACCGCTTCTCACGATCCCGAGTAGTACAAGTAAAGTTCCTCAATTTTCGTGCGAAGTGAAGTTCAAGAATAAGTAGTTTTCCGTTTCGAGAGAAAGAATATGCAACCCACACTACCTTTCTCCCGGGAATGCGTTCTTTCGAGCCCGAGAATACATACCCAGAGGTATTTCAGGAACTACGTTTAAATATTTTTTTGTTCATATATATTAATTTAGGAGCATTTCCAATAGAAACAATTAAATAAACTTATTGATTTTATAAAATAAAACTAGATGAAATGTTGCAAGCACCCTGTCAAAACATCGGCACTATTGTACACTAGAGCCATCTAGTTTGCAAATTTCAAACTAGGTGTTTTGTTTGATTTTAAATTCTGTATCTTTAAAACATTTTATTCTAGCAAAAAACTGTATATAACATTTTTTATAGGGCTTAAAAAGAGCTTTTATTTAAAATATAATTTTTTGAAATCGGGTTATAAATATGTGAGATATGCTAAAAAAACCTTTTACTGATTTAAACGCCAATATCTCGAAAACAATGCGTTTTAGGAAAACGTTGTTTATAACATTTTTTGACCAATTTAAAATTATCTTTTATATAAGTGCTAAATTAACCAAATACAATAATAATTGCCTTAATTATAAACAAAAAAAAAAAACGGTAAAAATAGGAGATTACCCTATTTTTACCCCCAATCGTTTACCCCCAAAATCTAATCAGCTCTTCGGAATACGATAAGAAACAATATGCAAAAAGTCGATATCTCATGTAGAAATGGAGTTAGAGAGTTTACACCCAGACAGACAGACAGACTGACGCAAATATTTTTTTTACTGATTTCGACTCGGAATGGTCTAAAACGTTGAGAAATGTGAAAAAAAAAAAACGTGGTCAAAGATTTTGACTTTTCGGCGAAGATTTTTCAAATTTTATAAAATATCAAAAATTTGTACTTTTTCCTACAAAAATGCTCATAACTTTATTTTGGCTAATTTTGGCTATCTAATATTTATACACTATTCAGACTACTTCAGTAAGAACATTTTAATATAAAAATTAGAAATGCGCGTCAGTGCGCGCGCAACTACTTGTAAATTATATTTGCGCTTGTCATTTAAAAAATGGCCTATGCTTTAATATAAAAGTAAGATTTAAGAATTAATTTTACCTTAAATATTATGTTTATTCTTTAAAGCTATGTTTGCACAATGATATTACCAAATCTAAATGAACAAATGTAAATATGTTAAGAAAAAATACTTTATCCAATACATACAGATAATAAGACAATTTCCAGCTTTATTTTAAATAGATAAACTCAATAATAACCCCCGCGTGGCTTTTACTTTATTGAGTGGATAATTATTTATTTTACCCACTCAACTGTCACTTGTCAAATTATTTTTTTGTAAATGTCATTAAAATTTTTAATAAAAATATGAATTCCTAAGCTATTTATTGGATAAAACCTTGTATGGCACTCATGGGTAAACCGATATTGCCCTCTCGAAAATTAACCTGCTTGGCTGACGCCTCGCAGGTTAATTTTCTCATGGGCAATATCTTACTTTACCCACTAGTACCATAAATAACTAATTTTGGTATGAACGCATCAGTATATGCTTTAAAATTAAATTTTACATCGGTATAGTCGACTGGCGTTTAGACCCTATTCATTTTTATAACGCAGAATGGTCTATTTATTGTTTTTTAGACGATTTTGTGTTCTATTTATAAAATTCGTTTGGACTTTTTGGACACCAAATCAGGGCTTGGGCGGCATAGTGCGGCGTTGACAGTGCACGGTGGTCCCAGAAAAAAAAGTGATAAAAGTCTGCTTTTTTGCATAGGGCCATTTTTTGCACCGCTGATTACGAAAAAAATAGTGAAAAACTTCAAAAAAAAATTTTGCGACATTAGGGTGGTTCAAATTTTTTGAAAAATGTCCGATTTGGCTGAAATTTGGCATCTAGGCTTCTTTTGGTAATATTAGTACGGACCAATGCCTAAAAACTTAAAATTCAAAATGGCGCAATAAATATGGCCGATTTATTTTTAAAATTTTGCCAAAATTCACGAAAATAATTCACAAAGCATACAAAAATTGAGAGATTCAACCCAGTCTATTATGGGTTATTATCCTTGCACATACTGCTAATTACTGTGAATTTTTTTTTTAAATTTAGTTAAAAAAAAAATATTAAAAAATTGTTAAAATATGAGTAATTTTTATATTGTATTCATATATTAAACAAAATTACTCTAAAATTATTACAGATTTACGAAGAAAAACTATTTAGTCCCATGCATAATTTATTTTAAAAATTTAAGAAGAAAAATAGTAAAACGTCCAAAAAAAAAGTGACTAAAGTGTGCTTTTTGCATAGGCCCATATTTTTTTTTGGGACCACCGTGCAGTGGGGCGCCCGGAAAACATTTTGTCAAGGGTAAAGCTTTTTTCAGAGGCGAGGACCTTTCTTGTTTAGTCATCAAAATTTTCTGCCAGGGGTTAAGCTTTTTTAAGAGAGGAGAGGACCCTTTGGAAGGAGTAGGTAAAGCTGTCCATATATTACGTAACGCAATATTTCAAAAAATTGACCCCCCCTCCCCCCTGTGTAACAAACTGTCACAGTTACCAACACCCCCCCCCCCGTGTAACGCGTAACAATATAATATTTTTGTTTCGCAATAAATCTAACTGTATTCTCACTATTGATTCGTTTTTCTCTACAAAACAAACATGAACCTAAAATATAGTATAACATAACCTTAAAAAAAATTTATATGAAAAAATCACTCAAGCTTTAAAAAAATATTCATAATCAATATCACACAGGGAAAAAAGACTAGGTACCTCTTTTTACACAGAGTGTCACATATAACACGTATATTGTTTATGCACAGGTACACAAAATAGTACACACATTAGTTTTCTGTTAGTACACATTCCGCCGATGATTCATCGGCAAGATCACGCAAGAACAGGGCCGTAAGATTTTTTTTTAATATCAATGTCAACAGTTTTTTACTGATTACAATATTATTTAAATATGCATAGTTTCGTCAATTTTTGTGTGAAAAAGGGAATTATGGGCCACTAAATGGTAATTTATGTTCAAATATACATCTACCAAGCTTAGGAAATAAACCTTAAATTTATTAAATTCCGTTACGTAACGTTTACCTAGACCCCCCTCCTCCCCCCTGTCACAAACTAACGATTTCTCTGACCCCCCCCTAGGCGCGTTACGTAATATATGGACAGCCCCTTATGAGTCTCCTTTTTAAAAATCTATAAATAAAATTCGTTTTTTTATAAATGTACATACATTAATTATTTTACGCGTATAGTATTTTTCCTAGACCGGAAAAAATATATATTTTTATTGTTATAGGCCACGAATAAATTAACTGTTAGCACGTTATTAATAGATCGACACAATAAAATTATAATAATTAAAAAACAAGCTATAGCTTTCCCGTTTGAATATTTTAAAAATACACGGTAAAAATAAATTACATTAAATACGGCGCACAGGCTAATGGAGTATCTCGAAAAATTTTCCTTACTTTCAGAGTCACAACATGGCTTCAGGAAAAAAAGAAACACATCCACTGCTTTGTATGATGCTATAACCGCCATTACAAGGGCTTTAGATGATAAATTTCGGGTTTGTGACTATTAGAAAAACTAGAATCCTACGGTATAACCGGATGCGCAAAGCAGTGGATCAAATCTTATCTACACAATCGAAGCCAATATGTTCAAATAAACGGGGAAAAATCAAATACTGTTCCCTGCGACTATGGTGTTCCCCAAGGGGGGGTGCTATCGCCATTGCTTTTTCTGGTATTCTGCAACGATTTGTTGGCTAAGCTAAATAAGGTTAAGGGTGCCCAGATATGTCAATTTGCGGATGACACATCCGTGGTATTATCTGCAGAAGATGTGACGGAACTAAGTCGAATTGCTAATAAGATTTTAGGGCTCATGATAGAGTGGTGTGATGAATTCTCGGTGTTAATATAGATTCTACACTCGGATGCAGTACTCACGTCGACTTCTTAACCAGAAAAATCAACAGCGCTCTTTACGCAGTTCGGCTGCTTAAAGAAAAAGTGTCGTTGAGCCTTCAAAGAATGTTTTATTTCGCCTATGTTCAAAGCTACCTTAATTATGGTGAAAAGTCACCCCACTACATGCCAATACAGATCTACAATAAACTTCCCACGCATCTAACAAGTCTTACATTAAATAAATTTAAAAATGAGACAAAAAAATATTTCATGAGCAATCCATTTTTTAGTTTGCAGGAGTATTTTAGAGCGTAGGGATGGTCAACTTTATTACTGTTGTTTGATAACAATATATTGTTTATTTTACTTTGTTCTAATTAAAACTTTTAATCTGTTTGTATATGTACTTTATACTTTATATTTATATACTATTGTCTTGACATTATCCAACAAATTGTAAAATTTTCTATGGAAAAATATACTTTTAATATTTAATATTTAATACATAGTCCGTAAATGGTAATATTTTGCATAGACCGGAATGGTAAAAATTACATAATCCATAATGGTAATATTTTGCATAGACCGGAACGGTAAAAATTACATAGTCCAGAATGGTAATATTTTGCATAGACCGGAACGCTAAAAATTACATAGTCCAGAATGGTTTGGTCTTGAAATTTGAAAAAAAATATTTACTACTTAGAAAATGTTTGTGTCAAATTACAAGTCTTGGTGTCAAAGCTTTTTTGAAATATGGTAGCGTAAAGTTCATTAGGTTTAATAAACCAAACGATTTTCACCCTTAATACGAGTATAAACTCCTTACATCTTTCTTTAAAGATCTATTGGTTGATAAAGATCGTAATTTATAACGAACGTAAATTTTAGGCCACAAATAAAGCATTTAAATATCGTACATAAATAATATTTACCTTTTATACACTTTTAACACTTTAACCTAGCAGCATGCGTCGCTATCTCTCTAACAATAACAATATTAAACGGTCCGTCTCATGATGCGACGCCTTCTTGGTTATTTTCCAAAGCGCACGCGCGTCTTAAAATAACATAGCCCGACATTGTAAAATCCTGTAAAAATATGTAAATCAATGTAAATATATTTTTTTACATTATTTTACATTCTTTTACATTATTTTACATTATTTCACATTATTTTACATTATTTTACATTCTTTTACATAAATTCATGAATTATGCATAGTCCAGAATAGTAAATTTACTATTCCGTACTATGTAAATTCATGTATTTTTACATTATTTTACATGCAGTTTTTACAGTGTACAATTTGTTTTGCTTATTTTTATATCGGCACTTTTCGCCGGCAAGTCAACATTTTTGCCCATGTTTTTTCACATTTCTCAATGTTTTAGACCGAAATCAGTAAAAAAATTGCGTCTGTCTGTTTGTCTGTATTTTTTGCACTAGCTTGCTTATATGAATTTTTTTATAATGTTTTTTCGCTATATATTTTGCTTTTGTATTTTTTTTTGCTATTTAAATAGTATAGGTGAGGTACAGGGTGAGTTTTTTAGTTAAGATAGAGGCCCCCTATTAGTGGTAAAGGCAGGGGCGTAGCTACCGCTGTAGGAGGTGTATCAATGATACACGATATAGCTTATATCCTTGGGATATACGGGCAGTATATCCTCGGGATATACGACTAATATCCCGGGGCATGCGATATTGAGAGGATATATGGGAGGTATTGTGTGTTATATGAGTATATCTGGTAGAGGCAACATCATAACTTATCGTGGTTATCAGAAACAAAACATAGATTTCAAGTATCTGGTAAGCACAACAAGTTGTGTTGCCCTTTCCAGATTTCTGGTTACAACCAGAAAACTAGTTGTTCCCTATTTAACTATAGTTATATCGATCTGGCTGCCCCAACCAGACATTTTTTTTTCGGTGATAGATTTTTATTAATGGGTGCATAGCGTAGTGGGCTAGCGCCTGTACATAGCAAGCCAACTATCGTGAGTTCGAGTTCACTGGCCCCGATTTGCCTTTTTCAGTTAATTAATAATTGAAATTTGACGAAGGCGATAAGTGAAATGGACAGTCACACGGTAAAAATAAATTACATTAAATTACATAGTCCGTAAATGGTAATATATTGCCATGGACCGGAATGGTAAAAATTACATAGTCCATAATGGTAATATTTTGCATAGAGCGGAACGCTAAAAATTACATAGTCCAGAATGGTTTCGACTTGAAATTAAAAAAAATATATTTTCTACTTGTAATGTTTGTTCCAAATTACAAGTCTCTGTGTCAAAGTTTTTTTGACATATCGTAGCGTAAAGTTCATTTGGTTTAATAAACCAAAGATTTGCACCCTTAATACGAGAATAAACTGCTTACATCTTTCTTTAAACATCTATTGGTTGATAAAGATCGTAATTTATAATGAATGTAAATTTTAGGCTACAAATAAAGCATTTAAATATCGTACATAAATAATATTTACCTTTTTTTACATTTTTAACACTTTAACCTAGCAGCATGCGTCGCTATCTCTCTAACAATAACAATATTAAACGGTCCGTCTCATGATGCGACGCCTTCTTGGTTATTGTCCCGATGTACTTGGTAAAATAAATTTTTATGTTTCGCCTAGAAATACTAGAGGTACTCAAAATACTTTTTTTATTCCACGGCATGCTACTAACTATGTAACTCTAACTCCAATTAATTCGGCCTTATCATTGCTAAATGACTCAAATATCGATCCATTCTCAATTAATATACTAAAATTCAAATTTGCTATTTGTTCATTCCAAAATCAATAAACTAACTTTTTGCATTTATTCTTATAGTATCTGTATTTTATATTAATTTTTCTTCAATAATTTTTTTTATGTTTTTTTTTTTAATGTTTTTTACATATTTTGTTTATTTTTTAAGTTTTATATTTTATAAGTTAATTTAGATTTAAGAACCTACGTATTTGTTAAATACTATTATTATAAAATGTAAAATTACTGTAATAGGGCTATCCCTTAGATAAATAAATAAATTTTCCAAAGCGCACGCGCGTCTTAAAATAACAGCCCGACATTGTAAAATCATGTAAAAATATGTAAATCAATGTAAATATATTTTTTTACATTATTTTACATTCTTTTACATTATTTTAGATTAGTTTACATTCTTTTACATAAATTCATGAATTATGCATAGTCCAGAATAGTAAATTTACTATTCCGTACTATGTAAATTCATGTATTTTTACATTATTTTACATGCAGTTTTTACAGTGCAGTATAAGCTGGTGGTTCCCTCTACTACTAGCCCACACAAGTCCTGGTGCTTAATTAAGTACGAGGTTAAACAAACATGTAATGTAATGTATTTATGTTACCATACCTTGGGAATTGCCCTACTGGTCATCTACTCTATACTTCCTTCCTATACAACCTTTTTCTTTTGAGTATTCGATTACTTAAGTATCAAATATATCTAGATCAGTGCCGGATTAACAAAAATGTTTTGGACTTTTTATAGTATATTAAAGTACTAGTTTCATAACATACGTTTTTAGCGCACGAGTACAAGTTTAGAAAACAAGCCGCTTGCGGCGAGTGCTAGTGCGCTTAAAACGTGTTATGAAACAAGTGCTTTATACAATTTTTTCTATTTTGCTCTAAAATTTAAAAAAACTTACATTTAAATTGATGACTGATTTAGGGATTTTTGTTTTGGATTGGCATTACAGTTTACACCATTCTAAGAACAAATGATATTTTGATATATTTTATAGTCATCTATTATCTTTTTTACTGCAATTAACCAAGCCACAATTTTAACATGGTAAAAATAACCTAAACACAAAATTTTGTAGAAAATTCAACTTTAAAGCAACATTGACATTTGCACGGAAAACGTCAAGCGATAGGCCAGGTCTGTTGCCGAAATTTTAAAAATCGTTAGAGCCGTTTTTGAAAAAAATGTGTTTTTTAGAAAATATCTCTGATATTTCACGCTAACATACTCGGTTTGCCCTCGATATCTCGGATTTTGACCAAACTTGGCATAGTGGTACCACTATGGTACCTAAGCACTCCATCCAATTTTTTTTCAAAACGGTCCATCCGTTTACAATACCGGGTGTCCCACCAACGGTTCTTGACAAGTTATATTTCCGTTATTTGAAAAGGTATTTTTTTGTAAAAATAGCGTTAAATGGGAGCCAAAAAAGATTTTATTGACTTATTCAACCGCCCCCCCTCATTGCTTACTCACTCCCTTGTAACCACCCCACCGTCTGATTTTCAAATACCCAGAAAATTTTCCAAAAACTTACGTTAAATTGTACCCAAAAGAAAATTGATTAATATATTCAAAACCAACTCATAACAACCCACACTTCTGGAACTACCCGCAATTTTGTTTTAAATACCACCCTTCTATTAATAAATAATAATTGTTATTTAGAGCCCCTTAAAATCCAAGATACCACTTATAATAAATGGTTGAATTCAGAATAAAATGCACTTTCATAGTCTTTAATAAGAATTAGGGGGTGCTATTTGAAAAACAGAAGTTGGGGGTAGTTTCAAGGTAGTGGGTAAGCAAGGGGCGGTTATGAATAAGTCAGTAAAATCTTCTTTGGCTTTGATTTAATGCTATTTTTTGCAAATTTTAATACCATAGTGGTACCACTATGCCAAGTTTGGTCAAAATCCGAGACATCGAGGGCAAACCGAGTATGTTAGCGTGAAATATCAGAGATATTTTCTAAAAAACACATTTTTTTCAAAAACGGCTCTAACGATTTTTAAAATTTCGGTCTTATTTTTTTAATTAGAGCTCATATAACAAATTCCAAAAAGAAAAAAAAATGGAAGTTATCATGTCATTTAAAAGTTCTTCTAGGTTTGGACACCGTGTGTGGTTTATTGCTAATAACATTTTTGTAAACCAAAATTTGGTAAAAGTAATTAAGCCAAATGATTGATCCAAGTTTCAAGTTAATCAAGTCAAGGAGTATAATTTCTAACTTAACGATAGGTAAGAGAAAAAAAATAAGAAAGGGGTAGGCAAAGTTGCATCTAAAAATTGGAACTTTGCCCACAATAAAAACACTTTGAGGCAACTTTAACATCGTTTTTAAAAAAGTTTTTCACGGTATAGGGATGCAATAAAAAAATTAAAAAGTGGAAAACATATTTTTTTATACGACTGCTTTAGAATGTAAGCAAATACACACTCATTTTAAACACACAATGAATCCATTCTAGCTCTAGATGCGGTATGAATATTCCGTATCAAGTGTTAGAATGAGCACATGTGTGCCATCTCTTGTTTATAAAAGTAAAGAAAACTGTAGCAAAATTAGCAAAAATATATATTTTACCATGAAATATTGAATAATTTAATGCAATTTAAAGTTTTGCTTTAAAATTACATAAAGTTCATTAGTTTTTCTTAATATTTGACCAGTTTTTTATCAATTTAGTTCAAAAAATTAAAACTGCTCCATCTATTGTTAAATATTTAAACCTGATATATGCCACCACAATCTGACATAACCTTCAATTTTTGCATTATAATTTGTAACTATGTGCTAAAATTAAATAAAAATCTTTTTAAAGTACTGATTTGATAAAATTATTAAATAACATTAATTGCTTTATTTAAAAATATGTGTTTTGTTGCATTTACAATGTCGAGTCACAAAAAACATTGTTTTTAACCTTTTCCGCAGTTTAAAGCCATACAGTGTTTCAAATTTGAAGTCGAAGAAAAAGTATAGTCTACAACACGTATGGAATAGTCATTCCGTGCTTGCGGGACCGTCATACTCGCCTGCCGGCTCGTATGACAAACTTTCCGCTCGCGCGGAATATTGTCTATTCCATACTAGTTATAGAATATACTATTTTACTATTTCTTACAACTACTTTTATAGATTTTAAGCTTTCACGGCCATTAAGATATAAAGAACTTTCACTTTCGGGTTTAGACCGTGTTAATGGATTTTCACTTTCCGACGTTTCGTCTCTTACTACTAGAGACATCTTCAGGGATTAATCTGAAACTAAGTTTCGAATCAACTTGTGTCACTATTTATGACGAGTTGTGGTTATTCACCCGTGACGAGGTTTTTCCTATCAAAGACTTCCATATTACAGGTAAGTGGTAACCAGTGTCCCGATTGATATTGTTAGGATGCTTGATGATTTCTATCGATTCCCGTATCTTCCTTGGCATTTTTCTGTTTTCTGTTAATATTTGTTTTGTTTCAGACAAATTGATTTTATGACCTGTTTCATGTACATGTTCGGCTACTGCCGATAAGGAAATTTGTTTCTTTCTTATATTGCGCTCATGCTCTTGAAGTCTTGTAGAAATTTTTCTCTTAGTTTCACCTATGTAAACCGTACCACAGGAGCAGGGTATTTTATATACGCCTTCTGAACTCAGGGGTATTTTGTCTTTTGTTGAAGTCAAACATTGACCTAATTTTTGGTTGGACCGAAATATAGGCTTAATATTTGACTTCTTCAAAAGTTTACCTATTTTATCCGTGATACCGCTTACATAGGTAAGTATAACTTGTGTCTGTCTGTCATTGTCAAGTGTCAGGCGCCGCAATGGGATCCCCATTATCACCCCCTGCGGCCAATGCTTTCATGGAATACTTCGAGAAAAAAGCTATTGAGTCATATCCGTTAAAACCTAAAATTTGGCGCAGATACGTAGACGATGTCTATGCTATTTGGCCCCATGGCATGGAAAGCCTTCAAGGTTTTCTAAATCACCTCAATTCCCAACATAAATCTATACGGTTTACGATGGAAATTGAGAACAACGGATCACTTCCCTTTTTGGACGTTTTGGTTTACAAAACGGAAAATGGCTCAATAGGACACTCGGTATACAGGAAGAAAACCCACACTGACAGATACCTAAACGCATTTTCACATCACCATCCCTCTCAAAAACGCTCGGTAGTTAATTCACTTGTTCATAGGGCTTTCATGATTTCAGACAAGAATTCCCTAGACACAGAACTCCTTAAACTAACCAATGCCTTGACCATGAACGGTTATAGCAAAAAAGACATTAATAAGACCATATACAAATACAGAAATCCCAGACCCAAACAACAGGACAATAGTAGACAACAGACACAAGTTATACTTCCCTATGTAAGCGGTATCACGGATAAAATAGGTAAACTTTTGAAGAAGTCAAATATTAAGCCTATATTTCGGTCCAACCAAAAATTAGGTCAATGTTTGACTTCAACAAAAGACAAAATACCCCTGAGTTCAGAAGGCGTATATAAAATACCCTGCTCCTGTGGTACGGTTTACATAGGTGAAACTAAGAGAAAAATTTCTACAAGACTTCAAGAGCATGAGCGCAATATAAGAAAGAAACAAATTTCCTTATCGGCAGTAGCCGAACATGTACATGAAACAGGTCATAAAATCAATTTGTCTGAAACAAAACAAATATTAACAGAAAACAGAAAAATGCCAAGGAAGATACGGAAATCATCAAGCATCCTAACAATATCAATAGGGACACTGGTTACCACTTACCTGCAATATGGAAGTCTTTGATAGGAAAACCCTCGTCACGGGTGAATAACCACAACTCGTCATAAATAGTGACACAAGTTGATTCGAAACTTAGTTTCAGATTAATCCCTGAAGATGTCTCTAGTAGTAAGAGACGAAACGTCGGAAAGTGAAAATCCATTAACACGGTCTAAACCCGAAAGTGAAAGTTCTTTATAACTACTTTTATTTTGATTAACACAGTCGTCGTTGTTAATCAAAACAAAAGTAGTTGTAAGGAATAGTAAAATAGTATATTATTACAAATATATAATTATTTTTCTACATTTTAAAAATGTACCAAGTTTTTCAATTAATTAATGAATTCTGATAACCATTAATCGGAATAAATTCAGTTATGACTCATCAACGTTGAAAATAAACACAGAAACATAGGCTTACGGAATAATATTTCCGAATTATGAGGGAAATTTTTATAAAGGTCACTAAATCGAAACATTTGACGACTAATTTGTTACACACAACTATATTGAATATACATATTAACTATAAATATGTAAATATATCGGTGTTTTTCGAAGAAAATAAAAATGTAAATATTTAAAACCTCGCGTCAACGATAGAATCGACGCGGCGCCTATGCGAGCACTGGAAATTCGCCGATGACTGCTGATACCACAGTAAAGGTAATTTCTAGCGTTTAGGATTCAATTGGCGGCAAATGTCCACCGTGGCATAAAATGCTGCCCCCTATCGACTGCGGTGCAAGAGGTTCTTGAAACCTTATGAATTGCTTCCTATTTTTGGACTTTCGTTAGGTTTTAAAATTTTCATCCTGAAAATATGAGGGAGATCAAACTTCTCTTGGACTCTTAGAATCGTGAAATTAAGCAAAAGTCCTGAAAAATCGTTAAAAATGGGCTGTACTTTTTGTATGTATAAAATTTAAAGCCTTGAAATCTCAATTTGTTCCTTTTGAGTATACAAAATTATGTGTCAAATTTTAAAATGATCAAAACATTCTATCAGGTGCCGAAAATCAGCCAAAGTTGCCCCTAAAACACTAAATTTGACAAATTTCCACCATAAATGTGAGAAACGCTAAAAAAGCATTTAAAAGATATGTCAATCTGGACTTTTGAATGTCCGAGACACTCCCAACATTCCTCAGTCCTGTATGAGTCCCTAGCGAAGATCTGCCCAACCCCTATCAGCCTAAATACCCTGCTTGATGATTCCAACAAAGCCATAGCAGTTGTAATAACCAGATTCTTGCAAAATATAAACCATAAAATGTAGAAAAGTAGAAGAAGAAGAAGGAAGCTATCAAAATTCAGACGCCTACGTGACCTGGCCGGAGAGCCTAGAGCAAAGGCCATTAAACCCGAATTGGAATCAATCTGGACTTTTTATTTTTGTTTATGTATAATTAATATAATAATAATATAAAATAATTAAAACAAAAAAACAAAATGAGCTAAGCGCCAAATAAGAACACCCAGAAAGGCCTCTTATTTGACGCTTAGCTCGTTTTATTTTTTTAAATGATTTTTTAGCATTTCTCACATTATGGCGGTAATTCGTTATATTTAGTGTTTTAGGGGCAACTTTGGCGAACTTTCGGCACCTGATAAAATCTTTTGATCATTTTAAAATTTGGACAATAATTTAGTACACTCAAAAGGAAAAAATTAATATTTCAAGACTTTCAAATTTTCCACTGATATAAAAAGTACAGCCCATTTTCAACGATTTTTCACGATTTTTGCGTAATTTCATGATTTTAGGGGTCTAAGAAGGTCCTTAGAGAAGTTGGATCACTCTCATATTTTCAAAATCTTCTAGATACACCAGAATGAAAATTTTAAAACAATAAACTAGATGAAACGTTGCAAGCACCCTGTCAAAACATCGGCACTATTGTACACTAGAGCCATCTAGTTTGCAAACTAGGTGTTTTGTTTGATTTTAAATTCTGTATCTTTAAAACATTATATTCTAGCAAAAAACTGTATATAACATTTTTTATAGGGCTTAAAAAGAGCTTTTATTTAAAATATAATTTTTTGAAATCGGGTTATAAATATATGAGATATGCTAAAAAAACCTTTTACTGCTTTAAACGCCAATATCTCGAAAACAATGCGTTTTAGGAAAACGTTGTTTATAACATTTTTTGACCAATTTAAAATTATCTTTTATATAAGTGCTAAATTAACCAAATACAATAATACTTGCCTTAATTATAAACAAAAAACGCTAAAAAGAGGAGTTTTACCCTATTTTTACCCCCTTACCCCCAACCGTTTACCCCCAAAATCTAATCAGCTTTTCGGAATACGATAAGAAACAATATGCAAAAAACCGCAAGTCGATATCTAGAAATGGAGTTAGAGAGTTTACAGACAGACAGACGGACGCAAAAAATTTATTTACTGATTTCGACTCAGAATGGTCTAAAACGTCGAGAAATGTGAAAAAAACGTGGTCAAAGATTTTGACTTTTCGGCGAAGATTTCAATACATCGGCACTCTTAAGACCACTTTACACGGAGCAATTTGTGCCCAAGTTTGATGCTATGCAAGTTTGTTGCAAGAATGATTCAGTCACTGCGCATGCCTTCAGGCAAGTTTGAGGCCATTTTCGTGCCATCAAATTATTTAGAACATGTTCTATTTTTAGGCGATTTTCACGCAAGTTTTATGGTTATTTTAGGGGTACCAACCTGGAAAAAAGTTACCAAATCGATTTCATTTTACTAATATAGTAGCAACTGCACATGTTAATAATTATTATTATTAATAATAGGTCGGTCTGTCTAACTAAAAAAACTTCCTTAAAAAAGCAAATGCTAGGTTATGTTTTTGTCAACAAACGCAGAGACACGTCAAAATTGTCTGGTTGCCAGCACTGTTTACCTTGCAATATATAGCACCAAACTTGCGTACAACTTGCTCCGTGAAAAGGCAAATCAATGTCCAATTGTCCTCGTGATATATCTGGCAGCAAACTTGCATAGCATCAAACTTGCGTACAAATTGCTCCGTGTAAAGTGGTCTTTAGTAGCACTAAGTGCCGATGTAAAATATAAATAAGGTCCACCCTACTATAATATGCATTCAAAGCAACAGCATATCGTCGGCTTACAAGTAAAGAGCACTAAGTCCAAAAACATAGTTTTGAGATATTGACAAATTTAACTTTCATTGTTGTTTTTTAATTTTTGTAATAATTGTTTTTGGAAAAAAACTACCGCAAATTGAAATGACATGTTTGGACATAATAATGCCTCATTTGCAGTTAAATAAAGAAAAATTAAAGTAGTTTAATTCAACTAAATTTGAAAAAAGACATGGACTTAGTGCCTTTTACTTGTAGGCCCACGACGTCGGCTTACAAGTAAAGAGCACTAAGTCATTAAAATAATATAAAAAATAAGTATTTAAAGTTAAACCCTTCTATTAATTGAATGGCAAATATTTTGGCACCCGGTCTACACATTTTGACTTAATTTTAGCTTGTAAAATACAAAAAGAAAGCGAAAAACAACACTACAAAAATGCAGAAGTCGCTTAGTGCAGAAACATTTGAAATAATCTACAAGTAAAACACACTAAGTAACTTAGTGCCTATTGCCAGATAAAATTTGAATCAAAATCAAATTGGTGCGCTTTGTATAGTGGGTAACTCCCTTGGCAGTCCACCTAGAAGTTAGTTCGGTTTACCTGTACATAGATCATCAAAAATTAATTACGGTGCCGTTTAAATCCCATTTTTGCAAAAAAGTGACTTAGTGCCTTTTACTTGTAAGCCGACGATATCTTCTCCGTACAAGATTTGAAATTCGCGAGGCATTTGGTTGCCGGTTTGGCCAGAAAATAAACTAAATCGACTTCAATGACGTCATTGGTAGGTCCAAGAATACGCTCGATGACCTGGGTTGGGGAATCCGCGAAGATATTATTGTATTTTTTTTCGAATGTATTTTTAAATAGTACATAGTTTCATAACATACGTTTTTAGCGCACAAGTACAAGTTTAGAAAACGAGTCGCTTGCGGCGAGTTTTCTAAAGTACTAGTGCTCTAAAAACGTGTTATGAAACGAGTGCTTTATACAATTTTTTCTATTTTGCTCTAAAATTAAAGACAAACTTACATTTAAATTGATGACTGATTTAGGGAGTTTTGTTTTGGATTGGCATTACAGTTTACACCATGTTTAAAATTCTAAGAACAAATGATATTTTGATATATTGTATAGTCATCTCTTCTCTTTTTGACTGTAATTAACCAAGCCACAATTTTAACATGGTAAAAATAACCTAAACACAATATTTTGTAGAAAATTCAACTTTAAAGCTAAATTGACATTTGCACGGAAAACGTCAAGCGATAGGCCAGGTCTGTTGCCAACGCAAAAGTACAAAAAGTACAGACCTCTTATGGGCCTATAAGAACACGCAAAATGCGTGTGATTATGAGCTTATAAGAGTCGCAAAATAGAAAATTAGTATATTAAAGTACTAGTTTCATAACATACGTTTTTAGCGCACGAGTACAATTTTAGAAGTACTAGTGCGCTAAAAACGTGTTATGTAACGAGTGCTTTATACAATTTTTTCTATTTTGCTCTAAAATTTAAAAAAACTTACATTTAAATTGATGACTGATTTAGGGATTTTGTTTGAATTGGCATTACAGTTTACACCATGTTTAAAATTCTAAGAACAAATGATATTTTGATATAATTTATAGTCAGCTCTTCTCTTTTTTACTGCAAATGGGGAAAAGTACATTTTTTTACAAAAATTATATATAGGGGTTTTTAAGGTTGCTGAAATTGAATCTGATAATAACATTTTTCGAACTCCACCCCCGCAGGGGTATTTCCCCCTTAAAGGGGGTAAATATTTTTAAATATTTTCAATCTTTTCGTCAAAATTGGTTTTGGGGTCGACAAATAGGAATCTCATAATATTTTTTTTTAATTACTGAGGGGTGCGGGTAGTTTTCGTGAAAACTGGTATATTGAGATTTTTGAGGTTGCTGAAAGTGAATCTTATAATAAAATAAATCTAAATTTACCCCCAAAGGGGCGGGGGATTGTTTTCGTGAAAATTGGTATATTTTTAAGGCTGCTTAAAGTGAATCTGATAATAAAATAGTATATTATTTACCAAGTGAGAGAAGTTTAACATTTTTGACCTGCGTCAAATTGCGGGATGAGCGCGCTAGCGCGAAGCCCGCAAGACGCGGTCTAAAATGTTAAATCTTCACTCACGTGCAAAATATAGTATTTTTTTCACTACCAGTACAATTAATTAGCTATTTATTTATTACATTACAATTAATTCGCTATTTTATTTATATATTTTTACTAAAATTTAATGAAAAAAATATCACGCTGGCCGTTCGCGTACGTTTAAAAAACAAATGAGTAACTTGACATTTCTGGCAGAAATTTTCTGGTGATCTGCTAAAATTATTAAGTTAGAAAGTGTTTCCGTGTTAAGTGTAATAAAATATATAAAAATGGAAAGTGAAATGCAAAGTGATCATTCTGGTAATCCCCCAGAAATAAGGGGACAGGCGAAAACTGTGAGGGAGAATCTATTGCCCCAAAAATCAATATATGGGGGTTGTACCTCTAGTAATCTATGATCCTTAGTTTTTTAAAAACCGAAATGCATCGCATTTATTTTAATAAATGATCAGAAATTAAGGCATCTCTTATTTATTACAATGACTATTTCTGAGACGAGAAAATTTACAAACTTTATGTATTATAGGTACCAATTTAGTTAATATTTTTTAATTTATCATACAATAAATAAATTTGGTGCCTAAAGACACTTGTAAATAGCAATGTAATTTAATAATTAAGTGAAACGTCAGATGCCAAAACAGCTGAACAAAAAATTCATTATTAACCATGGTGCAATTTCATTATTTTTAGAACCTCTGACGTCATAGGTAGAGAAATAATATTTCTACCAATGAAAAGAACAGTAATAAAAATGTGGTTTTAGGCTGGTAGTGAAAAAAATCCATTTCACGCGCGGAGTTGAAAAATGGGAAAGCTCTTTTACTGGGCAGTGTATTCTTCTTAATCTTAAGATTATTAAGATAATATTCAAATCATTTTTAAATAAGTTATTTTTAGCAGTTTGGAATGTCTATAAATAAAAAAACTTTTTATTTAAAATATTTTAATAATATTCATAACAACAACAAGTCGTAAAGATATGTAATTCTTCGGAGTGCATATTAGATAAAAATTACACAGGCACACAAAAAAAAGGTCTGATTCCCCAGACGAGACAAACAATTCTACAATGTAAAAACTGCATGTAAAATAATGTAAAAATACATGAATTTACATAGTACGGAATAGTAAATTTACTATTCTGGACTATGTAAAAGAATGTAAAATAATGTAAAAAAATATATTTACATTGATATACATATTTTTACCTGATTTTACAATGTCGGGCTATGTTATTTTAAGGCGTCGTATCCTGAGACGGAAATATTCTTATTGTTAGCGACGCATGCTGCTAGATTAAAGTGTAAAAAAGGTAAATATTATTTATGTACGATATTTAAATGCTTTATTTGTAGCCTAAAATTCATTATAAATTACGATCTTTATCAACCAATAGATCTTTAAAGAAAGATGTAAGCAGTTTATACTCGTATTAAGGGTGCAAATCATTTGGTTTATTAAACCAAATGAACTTTACGCTACGATATTTCAAAAAAGCTTTGACACAGAGACTTGTAATTTGGAACAAACATTTTCTAAGTAGTAAATATTTTTTTTCAAATTAGAAGTCTCTATGTCAAAGCGTTCTTGAAATATTGTAGTGTTTAAGTTGTTTTAAAAGCACTTTTAATATGCCTGTATGTTATTTTTTAAAAAATTATTAAACACACCATAAGTATTGTAGGCAAATAAAAAAAAATCGTTCAAGCTGATCGTTTTTTTACGTTTGTTTTTATAATAAAAAGTCTATGCAAAATATTACCATTCTGGACTATGTAATTTTTACTGTTCCGGTCTATGCAAAACATTTTCATTACGGACTATGTAATTGTTACCATTCCCGTCTATGGCAACATATTACCATTTACGGACTATGTAATTTATTGTTACCGTGTATGCTGAATCCGAATCTGGGATTGGTTTGACTCGGTCTGGTCGCATTTCGTTGCTTAGGGAGCGTTCAAGTATTACGTAACGCAAAATTTGGCCATTTTTGCTTTGCTTTATGGTTTAAACCGGTTTTTAACCGGTTATTGCTTCCGTGTTTTAACCCAAAACCGGTCTGATGTAATTTCCGAAACTGGTTAACCGAAATCCGGTTATTGGCTATGGTTTTCCATCTCTAATTGTTTTTGTTTAAAGGATTTAGTTAACTGTTAACCACGCCGTGTGCATTAAAATTTGCAAGGAATCCGTCTCTTTAAGCCTAGATCATTGTTAAAAACGTGATCCAATAAACATTTTATAAGTTTATAATTTTTGAAGTGTTACGTAACATTTTTACTAACACCCACCCCCCCTCAGTAACGCAGCGTAATGTTTTCGAGACCCCCTCACCCCCCCCTAGCGCGTTACGTAATACTTGAACGCTCCCTTACCTCAAAAAAGTGAAACATATTTCATCACTTTTTTGAGGTTAGCAACGAAATGCGACACGATCGAGTCAAACCAACCGGTTGGGTTGCGACCCCAGATTCGTATTAAGCGGCCACAAAAACGTATGGAAATATTTGTCTCGTGTATTTAACAAGACTTTTTTTCATATAGGAGGTACCTGTGCACAGGCACACCAGATAAGTTTAATAGCTAAACTATTCAACAATCAATAGTTTTCCTACACGGTAAAAATAAATTACAATTAATTACATAGTCCATAAATGGTAATATGTTGCCATAGACCGGAATGGTAAAAATAACATAGTCCGTAATGGTAATGTTTTGCATAGACCGGAACAGTAAAAATTACATAGTCCATAATGGTAATATTTTGCATAGACCGGAACGGTAAAAATAGCGTAGTCCAGAATGGTAATATTTTGCATAGACTTGAAATTAAAAAAATTAATATTTACTACTTAGAAAATGTTTGTTCTAAATTACAAGTCTCTGTGTCAAAGCTTTTTTGAAATATCGTAGCGTAAAGTTCATTTGGTTTAATAAATCAAAAGATTTGCACCCTTAATACGAGTATAAACTGCTTACATCTTTCTTTAAAGATCTATTGGTTGATAAAGATCGTAATTTATAATGAATTTTAGGCTACAAATAAAGCATTTAAATATCGTACATAAATAATATTTACCTTTTTTTACACATTTTACACTTTAACCTAGCAGCATGCGTCGCTATCTCTCTAACAATAACAATATTAAACGGTCCGTCTCATGATGCGACGCCTTCTTGGTTATTGTCCAGAGCGCACGCGCGTTTTAAAATAACATAGCCCGACATTGTAAAATCATGTAAAAATATGTAAATCAATGTAAATATATTTTTTTTTACATTCTTTTACATTCTTCTACATTCTTTTATATTATTTTACATTCCTTTACATAAATTCATGAATTATGCATAGTCCAGAATAGTAAATTTACTATTCCGTACTATGTAAATTCAGGTATTTTTACATTATTTTACATGCAGTTTTTACAGTGTAGTTTAATCTATCTTTACAGGCTTCTATTTAATTGGGTCCTTAACATTTTAAAACTGAAGGATTTTTTTTGGAAGAGGTGAGGATGGAATGGTGTCTCCTACATCATGGTTCTACAATATTTTTATGAAAACTCGGATATAGGGATTTTTAAAAAATTAAGTTGATTTTCAACCCTACCTCTAAAAAACGTACGCCGCGTTAAAAAATCATAAACTTATAAAATTATTGGATCAGTTTTTAACAATGATCTAGGCCTAAGATACGGATGCGTTGCAAATTTTATTGCACACGGCGTTCATTAAATCCTCTAAACAAAAAAAATAGAGATGGAAAACAATAAGCAACAACCGGTTTTCGGTTAACCGGTTGCGGAAATTACCTCAGACCGGTTTTTGGTTAACACGGAAGCAAAACTGGTTAAAAATCAATTTAAACCTTAAAGCAACATTTTCTTTCAATTTTTATAATATACATAAGTTTTTAAAAACTAGATTTTTAAAAGAAGGATTGTGGAAACGTGCTTTAAACAATCGAAAAATTCAAAAACTTTAAAATCTAGTTTTTAAAAATTTATGTAAATATCTTGTTTTCTATGATTCTTTTTACGTATACATAACATTTAATTCAATTAATTAATTAATTAATTATTAATTAAATGTTATATTATTTTTTATAATATTTTTTTACAAATGCCAATCTCAAGATATCAATCTAGTGTATGATTTTTTTATAAATATAATATTTTGGTGACATCAGTCTTAAATATAAACAATAATAACATATTTTTTCTACTACTAGCTTTAGAACATACCATTATTTCATGTTTTCAGACTGTGAAATAAATTTTCTTCACCTATAGCAATAATAATTTTTTCTCTCCTAGTAGGAGTAAATTTTATAAAAAATTGTTTAAAAAAAAAAAAATAATTATTGTTTTTGACTTGTATGCTGTTTTTAAAAAAATTAAAGAACACTTAACTGGAAAATCTGTCTTTGGCCATCATCTTAGATACAATAATCATACTTTTGATATTACTAATGTTCATTTTCTAACATGTCATAAATATGACCTTAAATTGTCTTTATTAGAAGACTTAGAAATATATCTAGCTATTAAAAATAATAAAGAGTTATGTCTAAATAATCAAACCGAATTAAACCAAAAATTTAAACCTATTTTCAAAAATATAATTTAAAAATTTCAAACTTTGCCGCAATTTTCTGGTGTTTTAATTTGTAATGTTTTAGTTCCATAAATTTTAATTGTCATGTCAAAACTTTTTATTTATTTATCTGTTATTTTAATATGTACTACCGTTTAACTGTTATGGCCCCATATTTTTAAATTACCTCTCGTTTTATTGTAATAAGCTCTGACGAGTAAGTACCCCTTCTTAATTTTATTTATTCATAAACTTAACCTTACTTTATAACCCCTCTAATTCTTGTCTTACTTTTTAGAGCTAAGCCCTGATGATGATCTTTTGATCGAAAGCGCTAGGCCAATTTAAAATATATATGCTGAAATACAAAATCGTTCTACTTTAATTTTTTTTTTTTTAATTGTTTTCTGTCATTTTAGATATTTCAGTTCTATGTGCAATTTTTACTAATTAAACCCAAGAAAATAGCTTTAAATAACCTTTTATTTATTAAATATAATTAATTATAATTATTACCAATTAATACAATCAATAATTAGCTAAATATTATAAAAAAAAAAAAAAAAAAATAAATAAAAAAACTAAATTTTTAAACGTCAGTTCAAAGTATTTATTTGAGCAAATGTCATTAATCAAGGCTACTTGATTTTTATGAAAATTTCAAGAAATATCATTTCTGTTAATAATTTATTTTATTATTTGAATAAAAATAGTTAAATAGTGCTAGTAGTGAAAAAAGTAATATATAAACTACGGTAGAGAAGACTATTTTAGCTTCGCTCTCTTAAATCCCTCGCTGCTACTCAGCTCGGCTATAAAAAATGTCTTCTTTACCTTGGTATATAATTACTATTTTCTACTACCTAATTAAGTGGTAGCTTACATATTATCTACCGTTGTCAAGGCTTGTTTACGTTGACAACCAATAAAATCAGCGAATTAATTTATTATTGACCGTTGTCAAGCATTGGTCAACTTGACAAATATATTTGTCAAGTTGACTTTTAAAATTCCAAATATTTTTACTTAATTTTATTTATACATTTATTTTTTAATTCATCCTTGAAAATGGCTGTACAATAAACGCCGAAACGTTGGAATAAAAGCATTTTTTTTATTACGTGTTCTAAAAAGCAAGAAAATATACCTACATATAATTTAATAGAACAAGAAAAGTAAAACTTATCTTGTCTTATACAGTTGTTTGCCAGAATATAACAGTTTGGAGATACAGACTTTCAAACCTTTTTTTCTTCAATAGAGTTTCAAGCTGTTTGTCTCTCAATTACAGATCTAAGGTTTTTAATGCTATCATCCAACCTCATTTTGATTACTGCGCTAGTATTCTGTACTTGATGGACAAACATAGCACTGATCAGCTGCAGATACTGCACAATAGGGGAATGCGCACTATTTTACGTGTTAATAGATACACACCTATTAAAGAAATGCAGGAAACACTTCAGTGGCTGTCAGTGTCAAATAGATTAACTTTTCTTACAATGGTTTTTATTTTTAAACTTAAAAAAGGATTGCTTCCCTCATATTTTGATGAGTTTAATAATGAGGTGCATGGGTATCCCACAAGGTCTAATGGTAAATTTCATATTGAAGTTGTAAAATCAGCTGGTGCATCAAAATCTTTATTTGTAAAGGGTTTGATCTTTTTTAATAGGTTGCCTCCTCATTTAATAAATTCTGAAAGTATTGGGGGGTTTAAATCTAAACTTAAACTTTTCTTAAGGCATAATGAAACATAAATTTATTTATTTTAAACTAAATTAAATTGTTTGATATTTACAAATTTAAAAAATCTATATAAAACATTTTACTATTTCTTAAAACGACTTTTGTTTGATTAACGCAGTCGTCCCTCCGAAGTGACTGATCGATTTCGTGCTTTTTAGCACTCTTCAGAGCCACGTATCGGTAGTAGGGACAACTACGAAAATCAAATCATTTCCATATATCTCTATATAGAGTTTAAAAATCGTTGTAAGGAAAAGCGAAAACAGCTAGCGATACCACTGTAAAAGGTGACCTCCTAGCGTTTAGGATTCAATTGGCGACAATGTCCACCGTGGCATTGATTAATCTGCCCCCTATCGACAGCGTGCAATAGGTTCTTGAAACCAATAACTGCTTCCTTTTTTGGACTGTCGATAGGTTTATCCAGTCTCTGCTTTTAGCAGTAGATGTCGCTAGCTGTTTTTGCTTTTCCTTACAACGATTTTTAAACTCTATATAGAGATATATGGAAAGGATTTGATTTTCGTAGTTGTCCCCTACTACCGATATGTGGCTCTGAAGAGTGCTAAAAAGCACGAAATCGATCAGTCACTTCGGAGGGACGACTGCGTTAATCAAACAAAAGTCGTTTTAAGGAATAGTAAAATGTTTTATATAGATTATTTATTTTAATTTTAATTACATCTTGTGATACTAATCTTAAGTTTTTTTTAATGTGATTTAATGTATGTACTTAAATTCTGTATGTTTTATTAGGATTCTTCCTACTCAATAAAGTGATTATTATTATATTAATGCGTAATTTGCAACACGCAGGTGTATTAATGGATGCCTATTTATCACTTCCCTTTTTCTTTCTGTTAAATTGGTGCCGATGTTTTGATAAGATGCTTAGAACTGTTCATCTATTATATTTATTGTAAAATAGGCTTTATTACAATAAATATTATTATTATTATTATTATTATTATTATATAATAATAGTTATTTTAATATTTTATAAATATAACACAATGATTTTGGAGGTGAACCACTGGCTAATTAAGGAAACGATATCTGCAAAATAGATTTTTTTTAATTAATAATAATTACATTTATATTAAAACGTAAAAAGCTGCCGTGTGAGCTGCGTTCTATTTGCCTTCGCTTGGTTGAAGAAGTTAGATTTTTTATTACATCGGCACTTAGTGCTACTAAGAGTGCCGATGTATTGAAATCTTCGCCGAAAAGTCAAAATCTTTGACCACGTTTTTTTTTACATTTCTCGACGTTTTAGACCATTCGAGTCGAAATCAGTATTAAAAATTTTTGCGTCCGTCTGTCTGTCTGTCTGGGTGTAAACTTTAACTCCATTTCTACATAAGATATCGACTTGCGGTTTTTTGCATATTGTTTCTTATCGTATTCCAAAGAGCTCTTTAGATGTTGTGGGTAAACGATTGGGGGTAAGGGGGTAAAAATAGGGTAAAACTCCTATTTTTAGCGTTTTTTGTTTATAATTAAGGCATTTATTATTGTATTTGGTTAATTTATATGAAAGATAATTTTAAATTGGTCAAAAAATTTTATAAACAACGTTTTCCTAAAACGCATTGTTTTCGAGATATTGGCGTTTAAAGCAGTAAAAGGTTTTTTAGCATATCTCACATATTTTAAACCCGATTTCAAAAAATTATATTTTAAATAAAAGGTCTTTTTAAGCCCTATAAAAAATGTTACATACAGTTTTTTGCTGGAATATAATGTTTTAAAGATACAGAATTTAAATTCAAACAAAACACCTAGTTTGAAAGTTGCAAAGTAGATGGCTCTAGTGTACAATAGTGCCGATGTTTTGACAGGGTGCTTGCGACGTTTCATCTAGTTATCAGATAAAGTTTCAGCTACCTCAAAAATACCTTTGTCCCGAGGTAGAGAGACAAATTTTTATTACCGAATCTAGTTTCATCGACATTAAAAAATCCAGTATATCAATTATCACAAAATTAGTGTAAACAATTAGTTAGACAATTTATATTATCAGATTCAGTTTCAGCGGCATTAAAAACCACTTATATACCAGACTTGGTTAAACGTATGAGTCCATTATAATTAGTTTTAATAATAATATAGTAATTTTAATGTTAATTATAATTAAATAATAATTATTATGTATTTTTATGTAATTACTTATTTTATTTAAACAATTTAAAGAATTTGCCCTAAGGCGCCAATACTAATAAAAAAAGTTGATAAAATCCAGGTGGACCAGTTAACCCTGTAGCTCAGTTAACCCTAACTTCCCCTAATTGACTTTTTGTATTGTATTTGTGGGCCTGTGATATTTTTTCTGAGTGGGTATTCTGAAAAGCTATAAAAAGTACTAACCAGAAATCATTTTAATAAATATTAATTAAAATTTTAAAAAGTTCTATGTACTATGTATGTATGCATATATGCTGAACACGTACTTACGCCGAAAATAAACAATTGGTTTTTGGCGGAAAAGCATCCACTGTCTGTGTCAAAAATATCTAAAAATATATATTAAAAAAATAAATTTAATAATAAACAATAATATCCGGAGTAACTCAAGGTTCTCATAGTGGACCTATTTTTTTCCTTATATTTATTAATGATATAGGTAAAAATTTCTTACATAGTAATTATATTTTATTCGCAGATGATTTAAAATTATACAGACATATTTCTACTCCTAATGATGTTGCTCTGCTGCAAAGTGACCTTAATAGATTGGTTGAGTGGTGTAAAAGAAATAATTTTTTTTTAAATGTAAAAAAGTGTCATAAAATGTCATTTTTTATGGGTAGACCAAAGGTTGACAGCACTTATTCTATTAGTAACACTATTTTAGATTCGGTTGATACTGTTAGGGCGACTTGCACCAACTTTTTGTCTGGGATTATCTCAGCTAAACCGAGTTTAAGTTAAAAATGCTGCGTTCTGATTGGTCAGCCGTCAATTTAATCCAAGTTTAAAGTTAAACCATCAGTGGTGCAAGTGGCCCTTAGAGATCTTGGTATTTTATTAGATCGTAAACTGGATTTTAACTGTCATATTACATCTATTGTTCAAAAGGCCAACAAAATGTTAGTCTTTGTAAAAAGAAATTGTAAAGATTTTTCTGTTAAGTCTACAATTTCCTTGTTAGATCTCATCTTGAATTTGCCTCTGTAATTTGGTCTCCTCAGTACAATATTGGTATAGATGAGATTGAGTCTGTTCAACGTAAACTATTAAGATTTTGTGCTAACAAACTAAATATTCCAATTTATGATCATAATTACTCTCATGTGTATGAAGCATTGAATGTTGAATTACTTTGTCATAGAAGACTTAAATCAGATTTATGTATGTTGTTTAAACTTAGTAATAATTTACTTAATTGTCCAGAAATGTTGTATAAAACTTGGTTTTATATTCCTAAGACAAAGTTCTCCAACATTTAATATACCCTTTCATAGAAGTAACTACGGATCTCATACGCCTTTGGATAGAGCTATGCTGTTGGCTAATAATTAATAATTATTTAAATTTTTTTAATTTGTCTTTAAATTCTTTTAAAACTTCTTTAAATAACCTTAACTTTTGATATTATTGGTATCAAAAATTTATATACTTATGCATTTATAATTATACCATATTTTGTACTTCTTATGTATTGGGGTTTTCCCGTTAACAAATAAATAAATAAAAAAATAAATATCTGTCTTGAGCGAGAGAACTTTTTCCTAAATATTTTGGAATTCATTTTTTTTTCTTAAACAAACACGAAGAACCACTAAAAAATATTTGTAGATTTTCGCATATGTAACTTCTTAGATTTTCGATATAAGATCTTAGATTTTTAAGAGTTTCGAGAAGATTTTTGAGATTTCTAAAAGACTTAAAAATCTTATCGAAAATTACCGAGATTTTTCTATGACTTTCAAGATTTTTGACATAATAATTTATGATTTTTGATTTTTTTGGTAAGATTTACGAAAATTCTTCGAAATATAATTGAAAATTACCGAGATTTTTGGGATTTTTGAAAGACTTCCGAAAAGAACAATGTTAAAATAAAACAATGTTGGCCCATTCGTGCAAACTTATTCCTATAGATTTGGACATGCTGAAAAAGATGCCGGCCTTTAAAATTACAGAAACGGTGTAAAAGACTGTTTTTTTTTTTTCGTAAACAGGTAAAATTAGGTCAAAAGTAATTTTCATACATGTAAAAATACAGTTTTTACATGTATGAAAAAATTTTTGAATAAAAAATACACAATTTTAATATAAAATACATTTTTTATATAATTTTTATGTAAAAATACAGTTTTTACATGTATGAAAAATTTTTTGAATAAAAAATACATAATTTTATGAAAAAAATATTTTTTATATAAAAATACCATTTTTATACGATATAATATTATGTAAATTTTTTTATTAAACATAGTTTTTTAATTGTATGCGTAATGTTATTTTTTTACATAATTTTATCTAAAAATTGCTTTTTTACACAATTTTTTAAATAATTTTATGTAAAAATTATTTTTTTATACAATTTAATGAAAAATACATTTTTTAAATAGTATGTAAAAATATATTTTTTTTATAAAAAATCACTGGCAAAAACTAGGTAAAAATAATTTGTATGTAAAATTTTTAATGTAATTTTACATAGTATGATAAAAATACATATTTAATTTTAATTTATATGTAAATCATCAATTTTACATAGTATGCGATTTAAGTATAAACTCATTATATTAGGTAAAAATTAATTTGTTACGGTGTGGTTGTGAAGAGCATACGTTTTAAAACAGCGCAACATCTCGTCCGCGGATTTTCTCGAGATTTTCGTAAATATTAGGTAAAATAATCGATGCATTTTACGCTCGCTGTACCTTCAAAAGTCTAAAATCCGCGGAAGTCAGTTTTGATAGGTTCGCGGGCGTTTTAAACACGTTTTCAACCTCATTTTATCAAAAGTTATTTATACAACCATGCCGTTCGCCGTCACGTGACGTGTGTAATACTTAATACTTAAACACTTAATATCAAGTCGGCGGTTTAGTTCATTTGTATCCATGCTTTAAATTGCTGTGCTGTCGATTTTTTTTAGTACGACTTATGTTTTCCAGTTTTTACGTTTTTTTGTACCGGTTAATGTGTGATTTAAACAGCTGTGATCGTTTTTCGTTGACTTTTTTTAATTTCCACCTGTTTTTAATATAGGAATCAACACACTGTAAGTTTGCACAGTTTATTTATACATCTCGTAAAATTTTGAGGTTAGGAAGATCACATAATATATTATTTGCCTGTGTGGATCTGTTGCCAATTTTAACGAAACAGTTGAGTGTAGCTATCAGCTGTTCGTCTCAAACAACTGTTTTGCCTAATTTATTATCCACTGAGTTTTTGGCAAAAAGATCGGAAAAGTAAGGTTAACATAATATGTTTTAAAATTTTTCCCCATTTGGTTCTTGTTAGAAAAAAGGTTAGAAGTTACAGGTGATATAAATTGGGGGGCTGGTGAACTTACCGGCCACACAAATTCTCAATTTTTTTTTAAACCAAAAAAAAGTACTTACCTTAAATAGTATTTTTGCAAAAAAAAAATTGCGGATTACTCACAAATTAGCGAGAAATTAATTAAAAAAAGTCCGAATTTTGTGCATTTTTAAGTACATTTCTCTTCTTCTTTTGCTTCTCTACTTCAATTTAGGACCCTGCTAAGATGATAAATAAACAGCGTTGTCAGATTGTGCATATATTGAAAACGTTTTTTTCTGAGGTTAAAATTAAAAATGTACAAAAAGCAATCAAAAACTATAATTTTATTATAAAAAATACACAAACGTAAACCAACGCCTCCCATTAAAAAAAAAACACCAAACCAGCAAACTACCAAACCAAACCATTGTTAACGTTAACCAACGCCTCCTATTAAAAAAAAAAACAAACCAACAAACTACCAAACCAAACCATTTTTAACGTAAACCAACACACCCATTAAAAAAAAACACTAACCAGAAATTCGTGAGTATTTTAACAATTTATTATAATAAAAATTTCAACAATTATTTTATTATATTTATTAATTTCCAGAGAATAGTAAGAGAGCCACTGAAATCAGTGCTGCTCCAAACCTCGCTTTCGGCCGTATGATCTTCGGCCGTAATACCCATACCGCTAATATCTAATACTTACATCTGACAACGCTGCATTTTTTACAAACATACACGAAGTTAGAAACATACATGCACGAAGTTAGAAACATGTAATCTGTCATCATTCTTTGTAAAATACAGTTATTTTTAAATATAAGTTTGTTCTAGATAAAAAACAACATTTTCCGCATTCAGAATTATTTATAATTGTTTATTTTAGCATTACAGTGAAAAATTAGTACAAGATTGGCGTTATTTTTTGTGTCCGGTAAGTTCACCGAAACCGTTAGAAGTTACAGGTGATATAAATTGGATATAAATTGTCAAAATTTTCCGTTTTTTTTTTTTTCAAAAAATCAACCTTTATATTTTTTCTCATACCATTTTACCACATCTTGAAAAGCCAACACGTTAATCCTGAATAAACATAAGGTTTCGGTGAACTTACCGGACACAAAAAATAGGACTAGTTTTGCACTAATTTTTCACTTTGGTACTAAAATTAACAATTATAAATAAAATTAGATGCGGAAAACGTTGTTTTATTACTAAAAAATAACTTACAAGGAGAAAAATCGTAAATAATGATTAATTTTATGAACCGCCATAATATTGCTGACATATGTCACGTGTGTACAGAGATGCGGCGTTGTCAGATTTTAATTTTGATTTCAAGTGTTTTCTTGTATTATTCGGAATGATTTCTTGTGTGAAAAATTAACAATATTTTTGCACTGATCTTTGGTTTTATTACTAAAACTTACTGTTTTGAATACAATTAGGTGCGGAAAATTCAGTTTTTTGTTTTGTTAGAATTTTTATAACAATTTAATTGACGTTGGTTTACGTTAACGTTGGTTTACGTTAACAATGGTTTGGTTTGGTAGTTTGCTGGTTTGGTGTTTTTTTTTTAATGGGAGGCGTTGGTTTACGTTAACAATGGTTTGGTTTGGTAGTTTGCTGGTTTGGTGTTTTTTTTTAATGGGAGGCGTTGGTTTACGTTAACAATGGTTTGGTTTGGTAGTTTGCTCTTTTGGTATTTTTTTTTTAATGGGAGAAGTAGGCAGAAAGACCTCGGTCGTTAGCCTGTAGGATTTCCAATAATAATGGGAGAAGTTGGTTTACGTTAACGTTGGTTTACGTTGGTTTTGTGTTGTTTGGTGTTTTTTTTTTAATGGAAGAAGTACCTTTACGTTAACGTTACATTATACCAACTTAAATTGAAATGTGGTTAAAATCCCTAACTATGTATTAAAAATGCACATTTTTAAAATTAATTTCTCGCTAATTTGTGAGTAATCCGCAAATTTTTTTTTGCAAAAATACTATTTAAGGTAAGTACTTTTTATTGGTTTAAAAAAAAAATAAGAATTCGTGTGGCCGGTAAGTTCACCGGCCCCTAAACATAAAGTTTAAGTGACTTGCCAATGTAGACCAAGAGTTAATCATGTTAGTAGGAGGTCTACACTTTATAAAACCATGAACACTAAATTTGAGGTCCTCGGTTTTAGAAGATATTGGACTTTATTCGTCAAAAATGACCATAGTCGACTTAATACCTCTTTATTTTAAACTTTTTAGCTTATTCTATATAAATTTTGATCAGAAAATTTAAACCCATTCATAGAATAGTATATTCTATAACTAGTATGGAATAGACAATATTCCGCGCGAGCGAAAAGTTTGTCATACGAGCCGGCAGGCGTGTTGTAAACTATATTTTTTCTTCGACTGCAAATATGAAACACTGTATGGCTTTAAACTGTGGACAAGCTTAAAAACAATGTTTTTTGTGACTCGAAATTGTAAATGCAACAAAACACATATTTTTAAATAAAGCAATTAATGTAATTTAATAATTTTATCAAATCAGTACTCAAAAAAGATTTTTATTTAATTTTAGCACATATGTACAAATTATAATGCAAAAATTGAAGAGTATGTCAGATAGTTGTGACAGATATCAGGTTTAAATATTTAACAATAGATGGAGCAGTTTTAATTTTTTTGAACTAAATTGATAAAAAACTGGTCAAATATTAAGAAAAACTAATAAACTTTATGTAATTTTATCGCAAAACTGCATTAAATTATTCAATATTTGATGGTAAAATATATATATATATATATATATTTTTTTTTTTTTTGCTAATTTTGCTACAGTTTTCTTTACTTTTATAAACAAGAGATGGCACTACATGTGCTCATTCTAACACTTGATACGGAATATTCATACCGTATCTAGAGCTAGAATTAATTCATTCTGTGTTTGAAAAGTGTGTGTATTTGCTTACATTCTAAAGCAGTCGTAGAAAAATATTTTATTGGTTTCCATTTCGAAAAAAAACTATCTTTAGGAATTTTTGCAACTTATTTTCTCAAAAAATATGCATATTAGTATGAAGCTGAAGTTTGCAACGTTTTTTTTCCAAAAGTCCAAACGAAAATTAAAATAGTATAATAAAGCACTTATTCCATAACACGTTTTTAGCGCACTAGTACTTTAGAAAACTCGCCGCAAGCGGCTTGTTTTCTAAACTTGTACTCGTGCGCTAAAAATGTATGTTATGAAACTAGTACTTTAGTATAGCTTCAGCTTCATATATTAGTGTATTTCTTCTTGACAAATAATTTCTTAAACACTTATAATTAATGGCTGCGTTCAATGGAAACAGATGTCGCGGCAATCATTCCTCATCAATATTTTGAGATGATTACTTTTGATTGATTTTTTAAAAGCGCGGGAATGTACTTTTTGTGGGTATTTCTAACCTCAAATGGTGGTTGTGACAAGTGACAGATATTTGCCGTTCAGCAGTTTGCTAGCAAAACTTATCATTTGATAACTTTAGATTAGTTTTGCTGTCTCCATTGAACGCAGCCATTGAATTATTGACACATCATGACATTTAAATATACTGCACTTAATTTTTGTTTATTTGTAAATAAGCTAACAAAAACCTCTGCAAGTGTTTTTTTCTAAATATATAAATAATAGACTATTTTTGTGTAGATTTAAATTCTCTGACCAAAATTCTTAGTAGAATAATGTAAAACTGTATAAAACAAAGAATTATTAAGTCGACTATGGTAATTTCTGAGGAATAATGTTTATTATCTTCCAAACAGAGCACCTCAACACCCAACACGTTACAAAATGATTCTCTTAAAAAATACAATATTTCTAAAAAATAATTTTATCCAATACATACAGATAATGAGACAATTACCAGATTTATTTTAAATAGATAAACTCAATAATAAACCCCGCGTGGCTTTTACTTTATTGAGTGGATAATTATTTATTTTACCCACTCAACTGTCACTTGTCAAATTATTTTCTTGTAAATATCATTAAAATTTTTAATAAAAATATGAATTTCTAAGCTATTTATTGGATAAAACCTTGTATGGCACTCATGGGTAAACCGATATTGCCCTCTCGAAAATTAACCTGCTTGGCTGACGCCTCGCTAGGTTAATTTTCTCATGGGCAATATCTTACTTTACCCACTAGTACCATAAATAACTATTATCCGTGTTTTGATGACAGGCATTAAATAGATGCCTAAGGTGGGTAGGGGAAATTGTATGCACTGAAATAGGCCTTTGCTGGAAAAATGTAAAATGAAAATTTTTGTCTACATCATTTGTCACATGATCACAGTGAAAAGCCAATATAATATATAAAGAAATTGCACTGCTCTACTACAGAATTTTCACAATCAATGAGAAAATCCCTACCAAAATGTTATATAGCTGATATTTTACGCTTTTTTGCGATCATCAGTGAGCATATATGGTGTGTATGGTGGCTTTCGCACTGACTGTTGAAAATTTTAAATACCTAACAAAAATAAGTATAACTGTATCGAGAGCGTACAAATTGGTGACGCCATCTAATGTTTGCACAAAAGTACTACACATTAGATGTTGGCAGACCTGTAATCTGATAAATTCTGAAATTCTTTTTAGATTTTAATAGTTTGCCGTCTATAAGGTACTAAACTTTATTTTCAGCCAATATAATTTTGGCATTCCAATGTTATTAGTGCATTTTTTCTCCATTGACTTTCTGCTAAGCGCAGCTAGCTAACTAAGAAACCCTTCAAAACTATAAAAAGTAATAATTAAAGCCGTACAAAAAAAATGTGAAGGAAAAAGCCTCCAGGAAAAAGCCTTCAGGAAAAAAAAAAGCGGAAATAACATGAAGCTGAAGTTGGCAACGTTTTTGGCAACGAAAATTCAAATATTTAGTATATTAAAGCACTTATTCCATAACACATTTTTAGCGCACGAGTACAACAAGTTTAGAAAACAAGCCGCTTGCGGCGAGTTTTCTAAAGTACTAGTGCGCTAAAAACGTGTTATGGAATAAGTGCTTTAATAAACTATTTCAATTTTCGTTGCAAAAACCGTTGCAAACTTCAGCTTCATCTTGTATGACAATAAATCTATCTATCTTCATATGTACCTTAATAGGAAATTATGGGGAATGTTGGTTATACCGGCCATGTCGAGCAATATGGAGTTAAATGTTATAATTAAGAATCAAATTTTGACATTTACTGAGAAAACCCCTATTTAATTTATTAAAAGATCCTAGACCAGATGGACAGATGATAATAAAAATGCCGACAGTTTAAGTTGGCTTTTACAAATAAATGTAAAAATAGACCAAAATTTCTAGTGGAGGTTGAAATCTAACACTAGACGATATTTTATTGCTGAATATTGTTTAAAGAATACTTTGAGTTAAGGTGAATAATACTAATTATGAGAGAAATGGAAGATATTCTTTATCATGTGGAAAAATTCTTAATGGTGAATGAAGGCTATATCTTTACATCGGCACTTAGTGCTACTAAGAGGGCCGATGTATTGAAATCTTCGCCGAAAAGTCAAAATCTTTGACCACGTTTTTTTCACATTTCTCGACGTTTTAGACCATTCTGAGTCGAAATCAATAAAAAAAATTTTTGCGTCTGTCTGTCTGTCGTCTGGGTGTAAACTCTCTAACTCCATTTCTACATGAGATATCGACTTGCGGTTTTTTGCATATTGTTCTTATCGTATTCCGAAGAGCTGATTAGATTTTGGGGGTAAAAATAGGGTAAAACTCCTATTTTTAGCGTTTTTTGTTTATAATTAAGGCAATTATTATTGTATTTGGTTAATTTAGCACTTATATAAAAGATAATTTTAAATTGGTCAAAAAATGTTATAAACAACGTTTTCCTAAAACGCATTGTTTTCGAGATATTGGCGTTTAAAGCAGTAACATTTTTTTTTAGCATATCTCACATATTTATAACCCGATTTCAAAAAATTATATTTTAAATAAAAGCTCTTTTTAAGCCCTATAAAAAATGTTATATACAGTTTTTTGCTAGAATATAATGTTTTAAAGATACAGAATTTAAAATCAAACAAAACACCTAGTTTGAAATTTGCAAACTAGATGGCTCTAGTGTACAAATTTTAAGCTTCCATTTATTGGTTTTTAAAATCAATCAAAAATTGTAATTAATAACTTCAACTTGCATCCAAGTAAAAACATATTTTTATTATTAATTTTAATTATATATTTAGTGTACAAGAAAAGCTAAAGTTTAATATAAATATTATACAAGTTAGTTTGTGCAGTGAGGAGTAGTAGTAAAATTGTAATTATGTTATGCTACCCTGTTCTAATAGCATGTTATTAGTTTTCCCAATAGTGCCGATGTTTTGGCAGGGTGCTTGCAACGTTTCATCTAGTCTTTTTATTAAAAAACGCCTTGCATCTAACAGATATAACCCCAGAAGGGGTTTAAAATAACGGTGAGTACTGATTTTGACGTTATCGCCATCTAAAAATAGGTGATACAGCTGTAAATTATTAACTAAAAAGAAATGTGAAGCAAAACAAACCTCTGGGATTTTACTGTGAGTGTTTCTGAAATGTCAAGACCTTAATTTGTTTTCTTTGTCAATTTTGCTCATCTTAATTTTACTGGGCAACAGTGTTAGGGGCTGTCCATATATAACGTAACGCAATTTTTCAAAAAAATTGATCCCCCTCCCCCCTGTGTAACAAACTGTCACATTTACCAACACCCCCCCCCCCTGTGTAACGCGTAACAATATAAAAATTTTGATTCGCAATAAATTTAACTGTATTCTCACTATTGATTCGTTTTTCTCGACAAAACAAACATGAACCTAAAATATAGTATAACATAACCTTAAAAAATATTACACAAAAAAATCACTCAAACTTTAAAAAATATTCATAATCAATATCACACAGGGAAAAAATACTAGGTACCTCTTTTTACACTGAGTGTCACATATAACACGTTTATTGTTTATTGTTTATGCACAGGTACACAAAATAGTACACACATTACTGTTCTGTGAGTACACATTCCACGCGAAAATGTATCATCGCCGATGATTCATCGGCAAGATCACGCAAGAACGTAAAGGCCGTAAGATTTTTTTTTAATATCAATGTCAACAGTTTTTTTACTGATACAAAGTTTCGTCAATTTTTGTGTGAAAAAGGGAATTATGGGCCATAGTAATTTATGTTGAAATAAAAATACATCTACCAAGCTTAGGAAATTAAATTTATTAAATTCCGTTACGTAACGTTTACCTGGACCCCCCTCCCCCCTGTCACAAACTGTAACAATTTCTCTGACCCCCCCGTAGGCGCGTTACGTAATATATGGACAGCCCCTTATAACTTATAACTTAAAAGATAAGAAACTGACTGAAAAAACATTTGATAAAATTATGGATAATAATTATGAAAGAGGAAGAAGAGATCTCAAATAAGTTAATAGGGCGTCATAAAACTCCCATGTTGATCCTAAATGAAAAAATAATCTAAAAAGAAAATAAAAATGAAAGCCATTATTATTTGCGACATAATTGACTTATAAGAATTAGATAGATATATATCTTAAGAGTGCGAGGCTATAATGGTGTTCTCTACCGTGGTTTTTATATTATTTTTTTCACTACTACCACATTTATTCTTATTATTTAACATTATATCAATAATATACTAAAATCCAATATGGCGGATTAGATTTTTTAAAGTTTCTCGGAAAATTCAATCCGCCATTTTGAATTTTGGAAAACTGGCACCAGATTCGTAATCAGCGACCCCAAAAACCCCCGAGTACTAAGTTTCAAGCAAATCCGATCAACTTAAAAATCTAATCCTCAATATTGGGGAACGTTCAAGTATTACGTAAGGCAAATTTTGATCGTTTTGGTTAGAAAAAAAGTGAACGTTAACTTTTAAATTCTGACCTCGGATTCAGATTCAGCGACCCAAAATACGTAAGAATTTACTAGTCTGGTCTCCCGCTCTCGAGATTTTTTTTTGTGCCGGTGTTATTAACAATGGAGCTCTCTACAACTAGAATTATGAAACAAAAGACGTCTACCCTATCTCTATCTCATTTGTGCTACACTTTCCAGCCAACCAAATAAATACTGTATTTGTTTTTCATACAACAAATACAGTATTTATTTGGTTGGCCGGAAAGTGTAGCAGCGGCACGTACGAACATAGGTAATGTGAATCTGTAGAATAAGATAATTCTACTAAAATTTAGATGGCGCCAGTAATTTCTTTAATAATGCACTTTTCGCCCGGCCAAGTAAATATTGTATTTGTTCAACAAAGAACAAATACAGAATTTGTTTGGTTGGGTGGAAGTGGGAGTGTATGTATGTCTTCTATCCTTTTTGGGTAGAACTTTTGTCCCTGTCTAATCTAATGGGAGAATTCTCCATTAAGTCACTCTAGCACAGTGTAGTAGAATATCATGGCTAATCCACATTTTTTATGCGTTATCTTATTCACATAATAATCAAAAAGCATTATTCAAGTGTGATATGCATTTAATAAACAAGATTGTGGTATTTTATGTATATTTTATGTAATATATATACATGTGTGCATTAAGTCTGGAATCACCCGATTAACTTTTTAGTTACAAGTAAAACACAAAAACCCTCGGATAGGTCGATTTTTATTTTTAATTTTGCAAATTATGGTGTAATAAAAGTTATTAAAATTTGCACCCCCTTGCACCCTCACCCCCCAACTTTTTTTTTTCAAATAGCAACCTACCCCTTGTGACACTTCGTTGGAAAGGTAATTTAATAAGCTTTCCAACGGTGTATAATAAAGCCTAATTTGGTAAAGGGCTAATGATAAAATGCACAATTTAGTTTATTATAAAGACATGTACAGTATAACTGTAGTTCACTATAAATGTTCAAATTGATGTCCTTCAGCTCTTTGACAGTGGACAGTAAAAAAACGGGATTAAAATCGATTAAATAGTAAACATAAAATTGGTCAATAAAAAGAAAAAAAATTGCATTTTTCAACAGGGTATAAAATATTACAATAAGTTTAAAACAACCTTATTTAGATTCTCAGGAAGGTGCCAAGTAGGAAATAGGGCAACAATTACCATATTATGCGTAATATTTCACACAAACAATGTTTAAATAAAACATGCGTTTTTTCATAGACCCTTTAACAAATTAGGCTTTATCATACACTGTTGGAAAGCTTATTAAATTACCTTTCCAATGATGTATCACAAGGGGTAGGTTGCTATTTAAAAAAAAAAGTTGGGGGGTGAGGGTGCAAGGGGTTGCCAATTTTGATAACTTTTTTTAGACCAAAATTTGCAGAATTAAAAATATAAATCGACCTGTCTGAGGATTTTTGTAATTTACTTGTAACTAAAAAGTTATTCGGGTGATTCCAGACTTAATGCACGCACTGTATATATATATATATATATATATATATATATATATATATATATATATATGTATATGTATTATATCAGTACGTACCGTTTTTAACGGAGATTATTATAAAATAAAATATAACAATAGCTATAGTATTAATATGTGACTTATTACAACCGTAAAACAATAATACAACTCTACAAAAAATAAAATCGGCTGCTGAGTCCAACCTTAGAATTTCTCCGTCGCGTCAGGTTCCAAGAAACATGAGCTCAAAAATGGTATTTTTTTCTTGATTTTCACCACCTACACTGTCCACTTATGGACTTTTTATTGTCAGATTCACTTTCAGCAACCTCAAAAACTTTAATAAACTAATTTTTACGATAAAAAAGTCCAAAATAATCAAATGTGCGTTATGTGATACTTGAACGTTCCCTCAGGGGTGGATTTAGAATTTTTTTATTATCAGATTCAGTTTTAGCTATATAAAAACCCCTATGCCGGGTGTCACAGATCCAATGTACATCCCCCTTAACTTCTATGTTTGTAAAGATAAAGTTTTGAAATTTGGTACCTACAATGTACTTAGGGAACCTTAACTTTTGACATATAAAACAACTTTTTGCTACTTCCGGAACCAAGCGCTAACTAAATTGAACAAATAATTGATTTTTTATGATTGGTTAAATATGTTTCGTATTAATTTTTTTTATTATCTTTTTATACTTGTTTCAAGTATAAATTTATACTTGCAACAAGTATCTAACACAAGAATCACGAATACGATTTTTTTTTATGTGCACATTATAAAATGATATTCATGATTTCCAAATATTATTTTTAATTAGATATCAACTAAACAAAAGAATAGTAAATAAAACAAATGGTTTATCCAAGGTCTAAAAGTTATTAAATTTTAACGGAAAATAATTAATAATAACGTAAAATTATAATATATAATTTATATAATATCTTTGTTAAAACTGACCACTGCGTTTTAAAAAGTTTCACCTAAAAGGTCTGGCAACTCCGATGTTTTTTACATCGGCACTTAGTGCTACTAAGAGTGCCGATGTATTGAAATCTTCGCCGAAAAGTCAAAATCTTTGACCACGTTTTTTTCACATTTCTCGATGTTTTAGACCATTCTGAGTCGAAATCAGTAAAAAAAATTTTTGCGTCCGTCTGTCTGTCTGGGTGTAAACTCTCTAACTCCATTTCTACATGAGATATCGACTTGCGGTTTTTTGCATATTGTTTCTTATCGTATTCCGAAGAGCTGATTAGATTTTGGGGGTAAACGATTGGGGGTAAGGGGGTAAAAATACGGTAAAACTCCTAATTTTAGCGTTTTTTGTTTATAATTAAGGCAATTATTATTTTATTTGGTTAATTTAGCACTTATATAAAAGATAATTTTAAATTGGTCAAAAAATTTTATAAACAACGTTTTCCTAAAACGCATTGTTTTTGAGATATTGGCGTTTAAAGCAGTAAAAGTTTTTTTTTTAGTATATCTCACATATTTATAACCCGATTTCAAAAAATTATATTTTAAATAAAAGCTTTTTTTAAGCCTTATAAAAATGTTATATATAGTTTTTTGCTAGAATATAATGTTTTAAAGATACAGAATTTAAAATAAAACAAAACACCTAGTTTGAAATTTGCAAACTAGATGGCTCTAGTGTACAATAGTGCCGATGTTTTGACAGGGTGCTTGCAACGTTTCATCTAGTTTCTGATTACGATTCTGTGGTCTATTTTGTGCATTCTCTGTAAAAATTAATTATATAGCTTTTTTTGCAGCATCGTCGTTTTTTCACGAAGAAATGTTCTTATAAACGTAGGTCCTATCTTTCTTCGTTCAGAAGTTATAGCGTTTTTAAAATTTTTAAGTTGAAAAACGTTCACTGATTCTGATAAAACAGTTTATTTGTGTCAACAAAATATTTGGTTGGATATGGCCAATTAAACTATTTGGTTGTGACAAATAAATTTTATTTCTGTCAAATATACTACTTTTGTTTCCATTAATAAATCATTTTAAAATTAAAATATTTGTTTACGTGAACTAAATATTTATTTGACTCAAATAAAATTTGTTTCTCACACCCAAATAATTTAATTGGCCATATCCAAATAAATCCGTTTTATCAGTGTAGTAGCTATCATTTTAAATCATCACCTGTCAAAAAATTTTTTTGTTAATATCAATGGTCGGCGCTACACTGAAAAAAAGGACTTATTTGGATATGACCAATTAAGTTATTTGGTTGTAACAAATTTTATTTGAGTCAAATAAATATTTAGTTCATGTAAACAAATATTTTAATTTCAAAATGTTTTATTAATGATAACCAAATGGTTTATTTGACAGAAATAAAATTTATTTGTCACAACCAAATTATTCAGTTGGCCATATCCAACCAAATATTTTATTGACACAAACTGTTTTATCAGTGTACATTTAGATTAGATTAAGTGAGATGGGCTATAGAGGGGAAAAAAGTATAATTATTATTATGTTTTAAAAAAATTATTATTTTTTATATATATATATTTATTATATAATATACCGGGTGTCAAAAGAAGTATTGCCTACGAATTATCTCCGTAACTATAAAAGATAAGTTTTTAAAATTTACAGAGCTTGCATGAACCGTAAATATCCTCATTTTAGCATGGTCATTATAAAAAATATCACTTCCGGTCTAAGCGGAAGTGAGATCAGCTTTTGATTTTTAAATGGAACCCTATATACAGCCTGTTCTAGAACTCGCGTACCAAAATTTAAGAGGTGATTCTACATCCAAAAGTACGAAAAAAAGTTTCTATAAAGGTTGGTCCGGAAATGAGCCCTAAGGGAGCTACGGCCCTTCGAAGATGACGTATTAAATGGGGAACAAAAAAAGCACCAATAAAATTTTAATGCTGCAGGGTGATTCTTCATTTAAAACTGAGCAAAAAAGTATTATACACCAAAACACCTAAATTTAATATTAAAGGAGTAATAGCCTTTTAAAAAGTAACGTTTTTGGTGGCACAAAATGTTACTTTCTCTTAATTGCATTTTTTTTTGAAAACGGTTGCTCCTACAGTGTTACACTATATGATATTTTATATGTATTTTTACTCTAGAAATCTATATTTTTTACAACAAATCCAAAAAACATACACATAGAAAAGTTTGGGGCAAAAATGTTTTAAGCCTCATATATTTTGTCCGTCTGGGCACGCCTCTGGATAAATTAAAAAAATAAATTAACATAAACTTATTGCCCTTATTAATACTAGTATACATGCAAAAGCTCGCCGCTCTAGCTTAAACGGTACCCGAGTTATTAATTAAAAACCTTATTTTTATTACAATTTTAAAGGGCCCTAGATCCCTTAGGGCTCATTTCCGGACCAACCTTTATAGGAACTTTTTTTATATTTTTGGATCTAGAGTCACCTCTTAAATTTTGGCATGCCAGTTATGGATCACCCTGTATTTGTTTATATTTTTGGATTCTCCTTTAAATTCTCTTTTCATTGATATATCAGAAGTCGATATTTGCGTTAAAGATGGCGCCACAGGAGGCATTTTTTATAAAAACAACATGGCGGTCCTATGACGTCCATTATTTTCTGCACCTCCAAAAAAAATATATCGGAATCACTGCATTTTGTATAGTATTCTTACTAGCTGCTATACGTTGTAAACGTAAAATGCGGTTGTTTAATATTTGAACACCAAATAAGTAAATATTTTAACATTATATGACACTTAATAAAAATAAATATTGCACCCGCTAAAATCGCGTTTTTTAAAATGATTTTCTCTTTTTTTTTAATAGCAACAATTACAAAGACCCACAAAAAAAATTACGCCAATTACTCAACCAGACCATATTTTGCTCTCCTATTTTGAAAACTTTTAAAATTTCGGAAAGCCTTGTATTCGTGCAAAAAATTTGAATTTTTTTTTGCGTTTTATGTCGATATAAATCAATTTCAAGCAAAAAAAAAGTTGTCGGTCAATCGGTCTCTCCGGGAAATATTGTGAGCACGATAACTTAAGGACACTTTTAGCTAGACACTTGAAATTTGGCATACAGGTATGTTTCCAAAAGGATTGTTTTTGGTGAACGGCAAGGGGGGAGAAAAATACATTTTTTTTAGAAAAAAACCCCGAGGAGGTGGGGGGGGGGGTAAATATTTTAGAATATTTTTAATATTTTCTTTAAAATTGGTATATAGGGGTTTTTGGGGTCGACGAATATGAATCTGAAAATAATTTTTTTTTAGAAAAGATAATAACATTTTTTATGTAGTTTTATTTAACGTTTTATGTGGTTTATAATTTTTGTTTTCTATTAAATAATAAAAAAATACGACGGAAACAAAATTTTATCCTCCGCTTTTACCCACCTTCCCCCCAACCGATTTTGCTTAAATACGAAATTGTCCAAAATAATATAGAAATACATCTGCATACCGAATCACAAGTCGTTAGCTCAAAGCGTTCTTAAGTTATCGTGGATACAGACAAACAGACAGGTAGATAGACAGACTGACCGATCGATAGACAGACAGGCAGACATATTTTTTATTGCTTATTTTCATACTTTATGAGAAAGTAAAAAGTGGTTTCGGTCAGATTTGGCTAAAATTTGTATATGTATTATAATTCTTGACTTTCTGATTAAAAGTGCCTCGGGGCACAATTCCCAAAATTAATCAGTTTATGTGCTATAGAACACTTTGAATATCTAGAGCTAGTTCGTCCAATTTTCTTTTTTGCTGTTTTTGGGGGTCAAATTCGTTTTAAGCGGCCATAAAAGCTTAAGAGTACCTACCTATATGACATTTTTTATTTTTTGTGGGCCTGTGTGGATTTTCAAATTAAAGGTCGCCTAAAACTTGACGGTAGTCGTTTTTGCACGGCTTGTTAAAAATCCATAAATAAATTAAAAATAAATAAATTAAAAACCATTTAATTGTTGTCCATGAATTCATGAAATTAGTTTTACGTAAACTTCAAATGTTTTCTAAATTATTTATTAAAATGTATTGTATTTTTAATGGTACATAATTAGTCTTTTAATTTGTATAAATGTCCAAAAAGACGGTTATTACGCTAACATGGAAATTTTATTTTTTTTTCAAGCGTACTAAAATGTTCATATTTTATAACTGAACACACTAGTTAGAAGTGATCTATTAATTACAGTAAAAAAATGAGTTCATTTTTGTACGCCGTAAAAAAAGTGAGTTAGCAAAACCACCACTGGCGGCAGCACTCTTTGACTTTGATGACAGCCATACTTCAAACTTGTTTGTTTATTATGTAAACAGGTGGTTGACTCGAGATTCTGTGCAAAAACCTTGTGTGAAATCGATTAAAAATGATTGAAGAAGAATATATGGTTTATACACCTACAAATCTCTCCGAAATTGCAAATGCTCCATTAGGCAAGTTACCATCGAAATCGCGAAAAGTGTACGATTTAGCCTACGAAAAAAATTTAAAATGGGCTAAGGAAGGTTTAAGTTTATTTCGAAAGGGTTTTATTAGCCTATTTTAATAAGAAAAACATACTTTATTACTGAATAAATCAAATTCAAAAATTAATGTTTAAAAAAAAATATAGGATGCTTGAAGAAAAAATAGTATGTTTCACTCGGAGGAAAAGTGCTTTTTTTTACTCGTCTGTAGTTTCCGGACTCCGCTTCGCGTCGTCCGTAAATTCTACAGACTAGTAAAAAAAAGCTTCACTTTTCCTCTTAGTAAAACAATATACTAAATGTCAAAATTTTGAAATAATACTAAATGTCAAAATTTTTGTAGAACATAAAATTATATTTTTCGAAAATGATGATCAAATATTTACTGGAAGGTTGTTAAAATGAGAAAAGTAGTTATTATGTACAACATATAATGAAGAATTAGCATGAATTGACTTATTTGAAAAAATGTTTTAATATGGCATGGAGTGTCTTTAATGATGATACTGTTTAACTAGATTTATTGTAATTTTAACAGTCTTGGGTATAAAATACCTTGTAAAAAGGTCCCTTTATGACTATAAATAAATACAAATACAAATACTATTTTATACTTCTTATACTCGCAGCAATGGAGTGCAGTACCCAAAACAGTTATCGCATACTTTTTCAAATTTATTACGGGTGGAAACACCCGTATAAAAATCGACCCAAAAATCAATTTTTTTTTGCATTTTCAGGTTTAGAATGTCATGAAACGTCGAGAAAATGAGAGAAATTGGTCGTTACAAAATGTAATGTCTGTCTGTATGTATGTAAACCTTATAACTTTTGAACGGAACGTCCTATTTAAAAAATTCTTCACCAAAGGATGGTTAATATTAGCCTAGGGCAAGGGGGTCAAAATGGGCAAAATCTAACATTTTTAGCGATAGGATAATTTTTTTTGCATAAATGAAAATAATGTTTAATTCCCTACAAAAACATATTGTCCACTAAAGGCTCTAGTTGTCTAACTCCAAATTTTTCAAAAATGAGATTTTTATCAAATTTGCTTCATTATCTGATTACCAACATACTTCAAAAAAGTTGCATTAAACCAATATCAGCCTCAAAAAATGCAAAAATGTAAATATTTTAAGTCGCTAAGTGTCTAACTCCATCATATGATTGTGAGAAAACAATTAAATGAGAACTGTCACTAATGTCAAACTATTTCTCGACAACAGGGGATCCCGTTTCAAATATTTGTTAATTTACTGTTTGATGATAATTATAATTATTGCCATTAATAATGTATATATATTATGCCTACCTAGTAGTAATATTATATATTAAATATAAAAATGTAAATTTTTTGTAATAATATTACGCGATATAATACGATAGGTATCCTCCTTTATCTTCCCTTGGAGTTAGACCATTAGTGAATTTAGATTCTGTGGTTAAAATTTAATTTTCAAATAATTTATATAAAATAGATAACAATGAAAAGTTTTAAATACATTAACACATTTCAAACATTTTTACCTGTGAACAAGCTAGTTTTAAAGTTCTAAATTGCTATAATTAAGTTTTAAATCGTTTTTTACGTCTCCTTAAAAATATGACGTTTTGGAGTTAGACCGTTAGAGCCTTTAGATGACGATATGTAATCATTTTTATCGTTAGACTATTAGTTTCCGAGATATAGGCATTTTAATAATTATATATTTTTACGTTTTTAATTAGATGTCAAATTTTGACACTAGTAAAAGTCCAAACGGAAAATAATTACCCTACTTTCCCCCCTTACGCGCGACACTGGATCTGATATTTTTATTGTATTGGTAGTCTCCTACAATATAGGAAACGACATCAAAAACATTTTTCTACCTCAAAAAACAACCGATTTATACCCAAAAACCCTAACGATTTTATACTTTCCGGCTGAGTCCACTTTTTCGGCCGGTTCCGTCCGAAATCGTATCCGATTTGCAAAAAAATTGTTATTTTCGTGATCAGGACATCCTAGCGGAAAATTCAAGGGTTTACTCACTTAGATCCAAAAAATATTTTGTTTTACTTCCGTATAACCCACCCTTATTCTTATTAAAATTTGGAATAAGGATCCGTTCAAGTAAGAAGTAACGCGCTGTTTGGGTTATTATGACCCCCTCCCCCGTGTAACGCACTTTTCGTATATTTTTGCTAACCCTGGGGTGCGTTACGCAACACTTGAACGAACACTGATCACTCGAGTGATTTATCTTAGAACATGCGGTATACAGTGTGATTTAAAAATAAGTTACAAACTTTTAAGGTGTGAAATATAAAAAAAGTTTTTTCACTACCAGCCTAAAAGCACATCTTTATTACTGTTCTTTTCATTGGTAGAAATATTATTTCTCTACCTATGACGTCAGAGGTTCTAAAAATAATGAAATCGCACCATGGTTAATAATGAATTTTTATTCAGCTGTTTTGGCATCTGACGTTTCACTTAATTATTAAATCACATTGCTATTTACAAGTGTCTTTAGGCACCAAATTTATTTATTGCATGATAAATTAAAAAATATTAACTAAATTAGCACCTATAAAAAATGTTTTACAAAAAAACACTTCAAAAATTAGATTATACAACCCATATATTACCGTAAGGATCATAGATTACTAGAGGTACAACCCCCATATATTGATTTTTGAGGCAACAGATTCTCCCTCACAGTTTTCGCCTGCCCTTATTTCTGGGGGAGTACCAGAATCATCACTTTGCATTTCACTTTCCATTTTTATATATTTTATTACATTTAACACGGAAACACTTTCAAACTTAATAATTTCAGCAGATCACCAGAAAATTTCTGCCAGAAATGTCAAGTTATTCATTTGTTTTTTAAAGGCCGCGAACGGCCAGCATGATATTTTAAATTTATAAGCTTTTTCATTAAATTTTAGTAAAATAAATAAATAAATAGCTAATTAATTGTACTGGTAGTGAAAAAAATACTATATTTTCCACGTGAGTGAAGATTTAACATTTTAGACCGCGTCTTGCGGGCTTCGCGCTAGCGCGCTCATCCCGCAATTTGACGCAGGTCAAAAATGTTAAACTTCTCTCACTTGGTAAATAATATACTATTCTATAAAGATTGGTCTAAAAATAGGCCCTAAGGGAGCTACGCCCTTCCTAAGGAACCCTATAAAGTACGGTAATGAACTTTTTCACATATCCTAAAATTGATAATCATCCTATGTATTTTTTTTTTTTTGAAATTTTTAGCCAGGGACGAGCAAAATGTGAGGGCGTTGTCACTTTTTCGCCTTAAACTTTTTTGCCCCCCCTAAAAATTTTGTAACTTATTTCTGAAACACCTTGTATTTTATGCCGACGTAAAAATATAATAAGTTATTATTAATTGTTTTTTTTATTTTTTGTATTTAGAGTAATTAAAGACAGAAAATAAAAAACAACAAATTAGAAAACGTAATTAAGCAAAATGCAACAAAACAATCATTTTATCAAAACATAGATTGTTTTAGGTAAACTAACATGTTAATTAATATTATTATTAAATTGTCAGGTTTGTTACATCGGCACTTAGTGCTACTAAGAGTGCCGATGTATTGAAATCTTCGCCGAAAAGTCAAAATCTTTGACCACGTTTTTTTCACATTTCTCGACGTTTTAGACCATTCTGAGTCGAAATCAGTAAAAAAAAAAATTGCGTCCGTCTGTCTGTCTGTCTGGGTGTAAACTCTCTAACTCCATTTCTACATGAGATATCGACTTGCGGTTTTTTGAATATTGTTTCTTATCGTATTCCGAAGAGCTGATTAGATTTTGGGGTTAAACGATTGGGGATAAGGGGGTAAGAATAGGGTAACACTCCTATTTTTAGCGTTTTTTGTTTATAATTAAGGCAATTATTATTGTATTTGGTTAATTTGGCACTTATATAAAAGATAATTTTAAATTGGTCAAAAAATGTTATAAACAACGTTTTCCTAAAACGCATTGTTTTCGAGATATTGGCGTTTAAAGCAGTAAAAGGTTTTTTTTAGCATATCTCACATATTTATAACCCGATTTCAAAATATTATATTTTAAATAACAGCTCCATATTAAAAATGTTATATACACTTTTTTGCTAGAATATAATGTTTTAAAGATACAGAATTTAAAATCAAACAAAACACCTAGTTTGAAATTTGCAAACTAGATGGCTCTAGTGTACAATAGTGCCGATGTTTTGACAGGGTGCTTGCAACGTTTCATCTAGTTAATATTATTATTAAATTGTTAGGTTTGTTTTTATTATGATCACGACATTTAAATTCCATTTTTCCAATTTGTTTTATTAGGATTGCGTTTATACTCTTCGCTGATACAGAAGAAAAATACACTAATGGACCAATAAAAACACAATTCTAAAAAAATACGAAGTGGCTAATGACATGACCAGTATCCGGCGCATTTCCAGTTATAGTCCAGTCTTCAAGTTAATAAAAGAGGCTTTACCTGGAAATAATTCAGGGAGTTTAGATTTTTAGTTTATTAGGTAAGGTTTAAGGCCGCAAATAAATAATTTTGCGACATTGAACTCGATTTGGAACTGTCATTTTTTTAACTTATTTTTCACAAAAAACAGACTTTTTAAAATATCGGTGCATCCTAGAACAAAAAACTTTTTTTTGATATGAAAATAAAGAGGACCAAATCTCCAAAATTTTTTGTTTCATATATTTTTTTGTACGACTTATAACTAATTCACGGCACTGCCTAAACGTTACACTGTAGGGTTTTAGATTTTTCTTTATGACTCGGTTGGGAAGGTTTTTTTATGCTTAATACAATGGTGATTCAATCGAAAATCGGTTTACTCGAAATAATGGGGCACAAATGTATGAATTATATAAAAAAAATAATTTTACGTAAATTAAAAAGAACGTGCCAGATAGATTTTTTTAATTTTCACCCAAAATGTTCGCAGGGGCATGCCTAACCGACGATAAACAACAATTTTGGTTTTTCGAAAAAACATTAAATATCTAAAAACGTTTTTTGTGGAAAACACGTTGAAAAAATGACAGTTCCAAATCGAGTTCAACGTCGAAAAATTGTTTTTTTATTTGCGGCCATTAACCCTACCCAATAAACCGAAAATCAAAACTCTGAATTATTTCCAGGTAAAGCCTCTTTTATTGACATGAAGACTGGACTACAACTGGAAATACGTCGGCTACTGGAGATGACCTAATTATTTGTTTTGTTTGGTTTTTTCGTTTGTTTGGAGTTGTTGATGCTAATGGAGGGGCGTAGCTCCCCCATTTAAACGAGGAGAATATAATTCTGACGAAAAATATACCTTAAAAGCTTTAAAAACCCTAAAAATCGGCCAAAAAATACTACACCTGGAAATAGCTTCGGGGACGTCGCGACGTCACGCGTCACTAGTGTAATTTAATTCTAAACTACTTATTGCGTGGAGTATTTAATTAAAAACGAAACAAGTTTTTGCATAATAATTTGCATTTCTTTTATCATTCTTAGGTAATTATTTAATTACAGTTGACCATTTCAATGTCACTGATAGTCTACAGTAATTATTTTTACAATACTTTTCTATAAAAGAATCGCATCAAAGGTCAGACATTGTTCTAAATTCTTTTTTTCGAGTATGGATATTTCAGTCAATTAAAGTAAAGAATTCTGAAAATTTGTAGTTTATCAATTTTCATTAATTTGTTTTAAAATGGCGCCCTCTGAAACTTCTTTATTTCTGAATGATTTTTTTGTTGGTATGAATATTTCTCTCTCCCTATCCCTCTCTCTCTCTCTCTCTATATATTTGGTCTTTTTCTTCCGAATAATTAACCAGGGTTTCTCTGTATAATCATGAGGTTTCCAGTGCGCAAGTACTAATCGGATATTTTATTTTTATTTATTTTTATTTATTTATTTTTGTATAATTTACTACAGAGTCATGGAGAGCCCCAAATAAGCTTTTGGCTTGTGCTAGGGGCTCTCCATTAATTTTGATAATAATATTCCAAATCGTTTGTTTACAATAATTTTAACTTCAAATTTATTATTTTATCTTCTTCCATTGCTACATATAGCTCCATCCTTGTATCTCATAGTTCCACTCCATTTTCCAATATTTTAATAATAAATTACTACTGTAGTAATTTCCACGCTAATATAAAAAGTTATCATTAAAAACACACAAAAAAATATCTTTAAACGTCCATTATTATTAACTTAAAATTCAACAGTTCACACGATTAATAACCATAAATATATGGTTCACTTTAACTTGTACATAATACATTAATATAAAAATACTCTAGGCACATCATAGAAGATGGCAAAACAAAAATACACAAGGCACATCATAAAAGATGGCGAATTCGGTGCACTGGAATGTGCCAAGAAGGCTACACCCGTCCCATTCAAAGGCCACGCTGTAACTTATGAATATTTCTATTAATGGACAGCATCCAATACGTTAGGCAACATAAATTTAGGTCTTCAATACCAACCCAAAAAGAAAATTCCCTAAAAATATTATATTTGGATTTTATCACAGTGCAACAAAAAATGTGCACTATATGCAAACGTATTAAAGAATACATAAAACAGCTTATTAAACACAAAAACAAATACAAAATCTTCAGACACAACGGGGTATTATCAATGACTGTCAAATTAAGTAGTAGGTCATAAGTTCCCTAGGAAACTTTAGACCTACTATACACATAGCTTTGTAATAAAAATTTAAAAAGATAGTTTTTTACTTAAAAAAAAACAAATATCTTACCTTAATGTAATTTAAAATATAATCTAAAATGTTATTTTTACCTAAAATATTCATAATTATATTTTAAAACAACAATAATTATACTTTTATCTCTTTCTGTAGAACTTCTCTCTTTATCTAATCTAAATAGGCAGTCCATTAATGTATTCTGAAAATATGTTATTTATAGGACTTTTCCTTCTAATTTTGAAAAATTTCCCCCTATAACTTAACGATTCTTTTTAATAGTATATTAAAGTACTAGTTTCATAACATACGTTTTTAGCGCACGAGTACAAGTTTAGAAAACGAACCGCTGTGAGTTTTCTAAAGTACTAGTGCGCTAAAAACGTCTTATGAAACGAGTGCTTTATAGAATTTTTTCTATTTTGCTCTAAAATTTTAAAAAACTTACATTTAAATTGATGACTGATTTAGGGATTTTTGTTTTGAATTGGCATTACAGTTTTCGCCATGTTTAAAATTCTAAGAATGAATATTATTTTGATATATTTTATAGTAATTTCTTCTCTTTTCCACTGCAAGTAACCGAGCCACAATTTTAACACGGTAAAACATAACCTAAACACAAAATTTTGTAGAAAATTAAACTTTCAACCGACGTTCACAATTGCACGGCAAACGTCAAGAGATAGAATTTTGTCTGTTGCCAACCCAAAAGAAACAAAAAGTAGAGAACTCTTATGGACCTATAAGAACACGCAAAATGCGTGTGATTATGAGCTTATAAGAGTCGCAAAATAGAAAAAAACAATAAGGGTTCTTTCTCTCATACAGGGTGTCCCAGCAATCGATTTTTGACGGTATTATTGGAGCTATTGGAATAAAATTTAAATAATTTTTTGAATATTTCATTAACTTTAACGCTCTTTAACTTTTTTTGTGATTGTTTAAACAAAAAAAAAATATTAACATAAATTGTAGAGAATTTAATAACAAACAAATATCATGTTCATTTTTTGTTGAGCGACGAATGGAAGCCGAACTCGGCCGAGACATGAACCAAAAGCAAAAAAATGCGTGTTTGCACATAAAGGCATATCCACAGGCTCGCATAACAACATAGTACAAAAGAATGCGATTCCGTGATTGGCTTGACGTGCGGCCATGTATCTTGTAAGCCAATCACGGTACCGCATTCTTATGTACTATGTTATTATGCAAGCTTGTGTATATGCCTTATCTAAGCAAAAAAATCGCACAGGCAAATATGGACTTAAGTCCAAACGAACCCATTTTGATCACAAAAAAATAGAGAGTGTGCATTTCATTGCAAGGCCAAACTACCACAAGTTCTATTATTGAATTTTGCGATTTCATCCACCGGCGGATTTAGAGGGGGCATGCGCCCCCCCCCTCAGTGAGTTATATTAGCATAGAAATACCTTCAAAATTATATTTCTGGTAAATGCGCATTTTTTTTCCTTATGGATGCCCCTTAAAATGAAATAAATCCGCTCCTGATTTCATCAAATATATTTGATCTTAAGACTCCAAAAAATATTTTTAATGAATCATGAATGATTAAAAGTCGAGCCAAAGACAAGGTCGTGTAGCCTCAGGTGTAAAAATACGCCCATGGTTTGGCTGGCAAAAATGGGTGACTATCAAAAATTAATTTTATTTTTTTACGCTTATATTTCATTCAAATAAATAATTTTAATTTTAGGCTGGAAATGTAACAATTTTGCTTTCCCATTTTAAAAAAATTTCAAAATTTCGGAAAGCCTTGTAGTCGATCGGTCGGTCGGTCGGTCGGTCAATCGGTCGGTCGGTCGGTCGGTCTGTCCGGGAAATCTTGTTGGCAGGATAACTTAAGAACGCTTTAAGCTAGAGACTTGAAATTTGGCAAACATTAGGGTGCGGCAAGGGGGGCAAATGGGGAAAAATACATTTTTTTTAGAAAAATTAGAAAATTGATATATATGGGTTTTTGAGGTTGCTGAAATTGAATCTGATAAAAAAACTTATCTAATTCCACCCCCGAGGGGATGAGGGGGTAAATATTTTTCAATATTATTAATATTTTCTTCAAAATTGGTATATAGGGGTTTTTGGGGTCGACGAATATGAATCTGATAATACTTTTTTTCTAATATCACCCCCTGAGGGTTGGGGGTATTTTTCGTGAAAACTGGTGTATTGGGGTTTTTGAGGTTGCTGAAAGTGAATCTGATAATAATTTTTTTTCTAAATCCACCCCCTGAGGAGTGGGGGGTAGTTTTCGTGAAAATTGTTATATTGGGGTTTTTGAGGTTGTTGAAAGTGAATCTGATTATAAAAAAAATCTAACTTTATCCCTAAAGGGGCAGAGGGTAGTTTTCGTGAAAATTGGTATATTAAGGTTTTTATGGTTGCTGAAAGTGAATCTAATAATAAAAAATCTATTTTACGCGCGGAGGTGAAAAATGGGAAAGCTCTTTTACTGGGCAGTGTATTTTTTATAATAATAATAATATGTGTTTATTCCGACCACTAAAGGATCATACAAAAAAAAATACAATTGAAAATAAAAATAAGAGCATATACATATATACATGAAAAATAATTAACATAAAACCTAAGTAAAGCATAAGAGGCGCCAGTTGGCGATTACCGAACGTTTTTGAGAGGTAGTTAATTCACTTGTTCATAGGGCTTTCATGATTTCAAACAAGAATTCCCTAGACACAGAACTCCTTAAACTAACCAAAGCCTTGACCATGAACGGTTATACCAAAAAAGACATAAATAAGACCATATACAAATATAGAAATCCCAGACCCAAACAACAGGACAATAGTGACAATGACAGACAGACACAAGTTATACTTCCCTATGTAAGCGGCATCACGGATAAAATAGGTAAACTTTTGAAGAAGTCAAATATTAAGCCTATATTTCGGTCCAACCAAAAATTAGGTCAATGTTTGACTTCAACAAAAGACAAAATACCCCTGAGTTCAGAAGGCGTATATAAAATACCCTGCTCCTGTGGTACGGTTTACATAGGTGAAACTAAGAGAAAAATTTCTACAAGACTTCAAGAGCATGAGCGCAATATAAGAAAGAAACAAATTTCCTTATCGGCAGTAGCCGAACATGTACATGAAACAGGTCATAAAATCAATTTGTCTGAAACAAAACAAATATTAACAGAAAACAGAAAAATGCCGAGGAAGATACGGGAATCGATAGAAATCATCAAGCATCCTAACAATATCAATCGGGACACTGGTTACCACTTACCTGCAATATGGAAGTCTTTGATAGGAAAAACCTCGTCACGGGTGAATAACCACAACTCGTCATAAATAGTGACACAAGTTGATTCGAAACTTAGTTTCAGATTAATCCCTGAAGATGTCTCTAGTAGTAAGAGACGAAACGTCGGAAAGTGAAAATCCATTAACACGGTCTAAACCCGAAAGTGAAAGTTCTTTATTTGTAATGTCTTTTAATATCCGAGTTGTCACTAAGTAATAAAAATAAAAATGCATTGTGTTTAATGATGCTCACCCGAAAAATTATAGGTAAATATCCATTATTCACCTTGAACAGTAAGAAATTTATGCCAATGTAAGATTTAATGTTAAACATGTTCCGTTTCGTAACCCTAAAGCAGCGCATACTTGAATTTTATGCAACATCAATTTTGGTTAAATGAAAGTTTTTATTTATCGGCTGAGGTTGTTTAGTTCAATACGATCGGTGTAATTGTTTACTTGTTAACCGTAATTCTATCATTTTAACCAATAAAAAATACTAAAAGATTTTTTTTAACGTGTAGAGGTTGTTTCCTCAAATGGGCCGTGTACCCTTTTGGCCGCCACCTCGGTCGCCATGTTGAAAAAATAGAAAAAATACGAATATAGCGGTTCCTATAAGTTTTACGAAAAACAAAAATTGTTATTATTGAGAATAAAAAAGTAAAGTTTTTGTTTAAAAAAAATCTCTATTGAAAAGTCAAAAAGCTTCTGTTTTTTTTACCTTTTTTTTTGCTAAACATCGACCAAAACGGTTAAGTTTAAAGAAAACGCAGTGGCAAAATCCCTTACACTAAAAAAAAATTTTTAGGTTTTTTTTTTGTTACCCCCCATTTTTTCCTAGACACTATGTAATTTTGCTACTAGTTGCAGTTTATGTGGTTATGAGGTTATTTAGTGAATAAGTGAAGTTTTAGTTATTTTTGCCATGTGTAGTTTGAACGAAACTACATATTTGTTGGACTTCGGAAACAGGTATGAAAAATTTTTTTTTATATAAAACATTGTTTGCGAAATGTCGAGGTTAAGCTGAGGTCAGCAAGTATTTTTTAAACCGTATTTCGTACACAGGGCCGGTGAGAGGTTTTTTAAAAATATAGGGGCCCGTTAAGATACACAAGGTGTAAACAGGTTTTTTTCTACTTTATAACTTAAATTTAAATTTGTTAGATTTGACCTGCTTTCTGAGACACCCTGTATAAATTTTGGGTTCTGTTTCGGCTTAGACATTTTGGTTAAGTATCATTAAGTAAACCTCAAAACAACTTTTCTCCAATTTAAAAAATCAAGGATAAATTAATTTTTTTAGGGGTCCTTGAATTCGCTAATTTTTTTCTAAAAACTTGAATAACTCAAAAACTACCGGAGATAGACATAAAGTGTTGCACAACAAAATAAAGTAAATTTAATTCGAATTTAAAAAAATCAAAGTTGAGTGCACTTCCGGTACAACCGGAAGTGGCACAAGCATGAAAATAGTTTTAATCGATTGGCCGTATTCAAAAACCTCAAAGTGCAAAATATCAGATTTTTAAAATTATTGGTTCTCCATAAACTTTTAATAGGCCACTTCCGTGAATAACCCTGTATGTATACAGAATGTTCCATTAAAAAAACTTTTATCCAACACCTTCACAGAAACACTTGTTTTGAGCACTATTTTAAATGTCAAAAGTGAGTTTTTTTCCACTAGTGACTAAAAAAATTTTTCACCCACTCTTTTACGTACAGCTTTTGATCTCACCCAAAATTAGTTACATACCCTATTAATTAAGTATTATAACTATTCTATAAATAGAAGCACGTTAACTAAAGCATAAAAATTAAACAAAACTCCAAATTATTCTTTAGTTTTTGAATAAAATACTGTTTTTATTAAAAATTTGTCATCACCGCGTCCATTTTGGCGTTTGTAAGAAATGTAAAACTAGCAATTGTTTATTTTTAATAGGCATACTTAGGCCATGGCTACCTATTATTTTAGTATTAAGAAAACTTAATCTTAATATTTATGTAAAAATTTTTCGCAAACTTATAGATTTTTATTTAAAAATAAAAGGTGTTGGATAAAATTAAATTCTCAACTCGTGTATTAAGTGATTTTATCCACTGACGGCCTCGTGGGCTGATATTCTTTGCGTGGATAAAATGCTACTTAATACACTAGTTAAGAAAATAACTATTTTATTCGATTTTATCTAAAAGCATCATTTTTTTAAACCTTTGTTTATTTTTTTATTCGATTTGCCGGCAAAAAAATATTTTGAAATATATTTTTAGATATCAAAAAGATTGTTTATCTGCAATTAATAATAAATTATTGTCTCATGATAAGGTTCTTACCCAAGTATTTTAATACCGGTTTATTGAATTATATTTAATTTTGCACAAATAAATAATATACAAGATGGTTCGCCAAAAAGTCCAAAAAGTCCAAAAAAGTCCAAATTTTAGAACAAAAATTATGTAATTCCAGCTCCTGAGGGACGAGGGAAAATTTTCTTAAAAATTGGTATATGGGGGTTTTAGATGCCACTGAATATGAATCTGAGAATATAATACTTTGTATAAGTGAAAATATATTACCCCAAAGATGGTTTTTCACCCCTATTTTTTTATCTCAATTCGTTTGGACTTTTTTTACATGCCTTAAATATTTCACAGTTTTTAATTTAGCGACCTCGTATCTCCAGTACAGGGTTACGACTTGGAAATAATAGTTACTGTAACTAATTCGTATCTCCATAATTCTAATTTTTGACTCACGTAACTAATAATTTTGGAATATTTTATGCTTAAAGGGCTCACAAGAAATAACTACACTTATATTTGTCTATATTACAATAAAAAAAATAAGAATTTTAAAGTTAACCGGTTTTTTGTGTCCCCTGAGAACCTGTGAATTTGGAGATACGAGGTAGTTAAGGTAACACGACGATATTTCTATCGCACGAGTACATAGTGCATATTTGAATGAAATGACAACTATGCACACTCATTTATCCAAACGAGTACACATAGCTTTCATTTTGACAAAAGTCATTTGACGTTTGTAAAATTTTGAAATGTTAAAATTAAACACAGGTAATTTTTTAAAATGTACATATTTAAAGAGTCTAGACTGTAGATCGAACGAAAAATGTTGTTCGCAACTCGTTTGCGACAAGTACTTAGTGCACTCGAATGATTTTTTGACTTCGCTTCGCGACGTCAAAAAAAACTTTATTCTCATGCACTAAGGACTAAAGTCGCTTACTCGTTACGAAAACTACTATTATCCAATACATACAGATAATAAGACAATTACCAGCTTTATTTTATATAGACTCATTAATAGCCCCCGCGTGGCTTTTACTTTTTATTGAGTGGATAATTATTTATTTTACCCACTCAACTGTCACTTGTCAAATTATTTTCTTGTAAATGTCATCAAAATTTTTAATATAAATATGAATTCCTTAGCTATTTATTGGATAAAACCTTGAAAATTAACCTGCTTGGCTAACGCCTCGCAGGGTAATTTTCTCATGGGCAATATCTTACTGTACCCACTAGTACCATAAATAACTAGTTCCAAAATAAGTTACAAATGTACCTATTATCCACAATTTTGTAGTATTAATGTTTAGAATATATTTTAGCTTATAAGTTAAAATAAAAAATAAAAGTAATTATTGACAATTATTATTATTAATTTAATTTGTTTTTCAGAATAGTTTATGACGTTGTAGTAACTTTTTTACACGTGTTAACACTGAATCTATTTCATAAATGTTGACTAGGGTGGGCCGATAAATTGAAATCTGGAATTTCAAAACGCAATACCCGCCAAAATATGCCTTCTAATATGCCTAATGTGTGTGCAAAAGCAGAATCAGATTAAAGGTAATCTTGAGCCCTCATTTAATATTAATGAAAATATCGTATTTTTTCACGTTTGTAATGTATACACAGCGTGTCAAAAGTCCGCCTCCCCCATTAAGTTTTGAACGGCTTAAGATATCAACTTGAAATTTGGAATACATAAATAACATGACCCAAATATTTTGTTGGTATATATTTTGTGTGCTTAGGGGGCACGATGGCGACAGGGGGCAAAGGGGGATTTTGTTTAAACAGAAACGGGGGTCGTGTGGTACATCATTTTAAAGCTTATAAAATTCTATATTTGCCCACATATTTTTTTATTTTTTCGGAGCAATTTTTGGAGTTATTCGCGTAAGAGTAAAATCACGTGAAATAACGCCTCACTTACACCACAAAGCAGAATATAGAGTAGCTTAAAATATGGCCTATGATGTTTGTAAATATTATTTTTGGTTGTAAACTTATTTGTTTTTGCAATAAAAAGTCCAAACACCTATATAGGAACGGCCCACGCTAATGTTGACTGACACTTGTTGATTATTTACTTTAAAGTATCATACACTGAGAAAATTATTGTAGCTGATTTTATTTCTTTGGTCTGTATTAAATTAAAAGTCCAAACCAATAACATTTTTGGTATTATTAACCGATCGTTATTTTAGTGAATACTGTAGCACACTTGAAACTAGATCGATAACACAACCGGAAATTTACCTTACTATAACAAATTTTATAGTTATACACGGAAAGAAATTAGTGGGCTCTGCGCTATACATTATAAGATATTTGGTAACAGTGGCAAATTATAGTGATTTAAGCTATAGATTATAAGGGACACAATAACTAATAATGTTAAAAATAAATTGGAAACGATTATATATATTACAGACACGATTATATTTATTACAGGCACTATTATAAATTTACAGAAATTTTATTATATTATAAAAATTATTAGCACGGACAATAATTAAATCTATTTAAGCTATAAATGCCATACTATTTGTTATATTTTATTATTCACTAAAAAATTAAAGTATTTCATATAAATTTTTACACTGACTGCCATAATTGTAAGAGAAAGCCTTGTATTTATATAATAAGCGATTATAATTTGCTTGGTATGTGTGTTATAGCGCTCCTAGCTATAATTTTTTTTTCCGTGTAGTAGTAGTTATAGTAAAATAAGTAATTTTTTATTAAAGTTTCAAATAATTGGTATAGAAATTCCATTATGTCTGTACAATTTTCTACCAACACCGCTGTTTTGCGGACATGTTTATCAAACAAAACATGTTTGATTTGATGTCCCCTACCAACCCTGAAAGTTTGTCGGTATTTTTTTTTGGGACAGCCTGTACTTATTTTTTTAATAATACAATAACAAAGTAATATCAATAATAAATATTTTCTTATGTTTTTTTTTTCCAATTGTATTGTTTTTAATTGGTATACTTCAATAACACCGGCCCACAAATAAAAAAGTTGTCTGTGGGGTTGAGACCCACCTATTGTTATGTATTTTGGAACGCTGAATACGAATCTGTCCTAAAAAAGCCACTTCATGGGCTCATTTTTTTGCTAAATTGAAATTGCAGATAAGATTTTTACCATGTAGTAAAATTGACCATTAAAATTATACCTCTATAATGGCTACAAGAATACTTAATTGTTTATTAAAATTTTATAGCAGGTAGAATTCAAAAATTGCATATCGACTCGTAAATTTCGAAACCTCGTATCTCAAAAAATCACCTTTCGGTTGCTTGAACGTTAAGTCACGATGACTGGTTACTTATAAAAATTCCTATTACATCGGCACTTAGTGCTACTAAGAGTGCCGATGTACTGAAATCTTCGCCGAAAAGTCAAAATCTTTGACCACGTTTTTTTCACATTTCTCAACGTTTTAGACTTTTCGTCGAAATCAGTAAAAAAAATTTTTGCGTCCGTCTGTCTGTCTGGGTGTAAACTCTCTAACTCCATTTCTACATGAGATATCGACTTGCGGTTTTTTGCATATTGTTTCTTATCGTATTCCGAAGAGCTGATTAGATTTTAGGGGTAAACCATTGGGGTAAGGGGGTAAAAATAGGGTAAAACTCCTATTTTTAGCGTTTTCTTGTTTATAATTAAGACAATTATTATTGTATTTGGTTAATTTAGCACTTATATAAAAGATAATTTTAAATTGGTCAAAAAATGTTATAAACAACGTTTTCCTAAAACACATTGTTTTGTTTTCGAGCCCTATAAAAAATGTTATATACAGTTTTTTGCTAGAATATAATGTTTTAAAGATACAGAATTTAAAATCAAACAAAACACCTAGTTTGAAATTTGCAAACTAGATGGCTCTAGTGTACAATAGTGCCGTTGTTTTGACAGGGTGCTTGCAACGTTTCATCCAGTTTATTACTCGAATATAAGGTAACTTATAAACTAATTGGACCAGTTAATTGGAGTTTTTATATGATACCAGTCACCAAGTACAGAGTTCATTAGTTCAAGGAACCGAAAATTGTTTTTTTGAGATACGAGGTTTTGAAATTTACAAGTCGATATTATTTATTATTAATATTATTATTAAATTTTAATTTATACAATATATTTACATAAAATTAGTTAAATGATCCGCCTAAATTGACATTTTAGGTAATTTATACTGCCCCTTTGCCAAATCAAATATTAATGCATTATAAAACGGCACAGAAATGTACCTACTTACTTTAATTGACGGGGAATTCCAAATACCTACAAGTTCAAGAAAAACATTATATAAAATGTAAATTAAAGCACTACATAAATAAAAAAAAAAGAATTTATTAGGTTATTAAGTTTTAATTTTATAAAATAGACCATCTAGAGTTTGTCAATAAAATATGAATAAGAAATTAGATGTTTTATTTATATTATTCAGATGAATTGATGAAACTTTTTATTTTGTTTTATTACATCGGCACTTAGGGGCTGTCCATATATTACGTAACGCAAATTGTAACAAAATTCATACACTTCATACCCCGGTTTTTGCGTTATTAAGGCTGTAGAGATTTTATATTTTGGCTACCCCCCCTAACACCCCCCTATTTGGTGGTATGAAGTGTATGAATTTTGGTACAATTTGCGTTACTTAATATATGGACAGCCCCTTAGTGCTACTAAGAGTGCCGATGTATTGAAATCTTCGCCGAAAAGTCAAAATCTTTGACCACGTTTTTTTTTCACAATTCTCGAGTTTTAGACCATTCAGTCGAAATCAGTAAAAACTCCATTTCTACATGAGATATCGACTTGCGGTTTTTTGCATATTGTTTCTTATCGTATTCCGAAGAGCTGATTAAGGTAAGGGGGTAAAAATAGGGTAAAACTCCTATTTTTAGCGTTTTTTGTTTATAATTAAGGCAATTATTATTGTATTTGGTTAATTTAGCACTTATATAAAAGATAATTTTAAATTGGTCAAAAAATGTTATAAACAACGTTTTCCTAAAACTCATTGTTTTCGAGATATTGGCGTTTAAAGCAGTAAAAGGTTTTTTAGCATATCTCACACATTTATAACCCGATTTCAAAAAATTATATTTTAAATAAAAGCTCTTTTTAAGCCCTATAAAAAATGTTATATACAGTTTTTTGCTAGAATATAATGTTTTAAAGATACAGAATTTAAAATCAAACAAAACACCTAGTTTGAAATTTGCAAACTAGATGGTTCTAGTGTACAAATTTTAAGCTTCCATTCATTTGTTTTTAAAATCAATCAAAAATTGTAATTAATAAGTTCAACTTGCATCCAAGTAAAAACATATTTTTATTATTAATTTTAATTATATATTAGGTGTACAAGAAAAGCTAAAGTTTAATATAAATATTATATAAGTTAGTTTGTGCAGTGAGGAGTAGTAGTAAAATTGTAATTATGTTATGCTACCCTGTTCTAATAGCATGTTATTAGTTTTCCCAATAGTGCCGATGTTTTGACAGGGTGCTTGCAACGTTTCATCTAGTTTTAAATGAATAATAATAACAGTATTAATAATATATTTTAAAAGTTAAATTAACCAAGTTTTTGTTTTTTTTTTACTTATGACATTCTCGTTCACATTTATAGTGATAATCAGTAGTCGGCGTAAACTCAGTTATGACTCATCAACGTTGAAAATAAACACAGAAACATAGGCTTACGGAATAATTTTGCCGAATTATGAGGGAAATTTTTATAAGGGTCACTAAATCGAAACATTTGACGACTAATTTGTTACACACAACAATATTGACTATACATAATAACTATACATATGTGTTTTTTAAAGAAAAAACCGATATTCGATTTTTATCTATTAAGAATTCGAAAGTTTTTAAGCTTTATTTCTCGATAACTTTTTTCCCACCTTACTGGTTTAAATGGAATTATTAAAAGAAATAAAAATGTAATTGATTAAAAACAGTCAACCTTTTTGTCATAAAGCAGGTTTAGCACCTATACCTTTATTTTTATACTATTCGCGCATTTTTTAGTTCCTATTTTGATGCTCAGAACGTGAAATTATCTCTTTAACTGCAGTTTTCGCGAAAACGGTTACTGCTTTCTAGCGTAGTAGGGCAGTATAGTGGACACGATTTTTTTTCTGTGTATTAAACTAATTATTCTAAAATAATTATGGCAACAGCTATTTTTTGTATTTTTTTTCACAAATAAATAATAAAACATTTTTTAAAATATAATATTTAATTTTCAGTTGCTTTTCACCCGTGAAACGAGCCAATGTACTTTTGGCAAGAATTAGGTAATCCGTTAATCGCGTTTAATTTTTAACATCAAGTGTTTTAGTATAGTTGCTTATTTATTTGCTATCTTAGATATGCCCTGGATCGATTTTATATATTTTATAGTGATTGTATGGATGATGTGCAGTAAAATGACGAACATATGATTATATTGGAGTAAGAAGGGAATTTTATGTTTTTTAATCATTTATAATGCTGATAAATTTTGATTTGGAAGCAACTAACACGTGAAGAAGTTTTTATACGTACAGAATTGTTTTATATACTGGCGTATGCGCAAATATCATTACAAATTATAAAAAACAGCCTTGTCAACAGCTAACGCAACCAACAACAAACACGAAAAGGGAAGAAGGAACAGACAAAGAAAAGGTCTTACAGAAAACTGGAAATTTTCTATAATCAAAACAGGAGTGGGCATGGTGCCAAACCAGACAAGAACCACTCTTGGTAAATTGAGTAACTAAGAGGGATCTGGCTAATTATCTCACTGAGAAAAGGCCAAAAAAAAAGGAAGAAGAAAAATATTTAATTTTTTTAAAAATTATGCACTAGAGCGTTAAACTGCACTATTTTCCCCTATTTTGCTATTCATTTGAATTGTGAGACTTTCACTGCCTAGATTTAAATGTAATAGGATAATTATTCTACCAATTATGTTCTAATACGTTATTAATATTCAAAATGTGTATTCCTATTACACTATTTTAGTTTTATACATATGGAAAATTCTTTTGTAACCTATGGTTAAAGCAGTTGGGTTTTAATGGGCCACAAAATCGCGACCTATTTTTTCAGGGTTCTCACAGATGAGGGAAAAAGAGAAATTAAAACTGTTATCTGGAAAACCTGGAGTGTAACTACTTTTTCCTTATCGAGGTTACAGGCAGACAGACAGACAGTCCCATTTTGTTTACTGATATAGACTCAGGATAATTTAAAACGTCGGAAAATGTGAAAAAAATATGGTAAAAAATGTTGAATTGTCGGCGATAATTTTAATACAATCATTTTACATTTTTGTATGAAAAAAAAATACAAGTTAAAACTTTTGACGCAGTTAAGTGTCCCCCGCGGAGTAGTTGAAGAAATCATATTCTCGTCCATAAATTTGATATGGTAACTGTCCGCCATCTTGGATTAAAGGCGTAAGTGCGATTATCTCGCTAAATATGCATGTTACGATAAAAATGCATATCACCAATTTTGTTAAAAAGAAAATTTCCAAATTTTTGTTTGGGTAATTTTTTTTATTATATTAATAACAATCGAGTTACATTCAAAAATAGTCATGTTAGGGTGATTTTTTTTTCTATTTTTCTGCCAAATTATTCGTCGAAGGATAATGGTTAGGTTATGATCAAAATTGTAGCTCTTGCAATTCTCTATAAGTTTTATATATTATGAATTTTCATGGGTATTTTTGTACGGTTACGGAGGGCGCAACTTAACTTTCAGCGCCCCCTGTAACCGTATCAATATATCTATGAAAATTCATAATATATAAAATTTATAGAGAATTACATGAGCTACAAGTTTGCTTATGACCACTTTTATTCTCCGACGAATATTTTGGCTGAAAAATCGAAAAAAACAATTTCACCGCAACATGGCTATTTTTGAATATAACTCGATTGTTATTAATATAATAAAAAAATGATCCAAACAAAAATTGTTAGAAATTTGATTCCTAACAAATTGGTACTCACCCCTTTAATCAAAGATGGTAGACAGTAACTGAGTAAAAAGTTCTAACTTGTAATTTTTTTATTTCTTATATCGAATTTAATCTAAAGTGATTGGGCTAATCGGTACTCTTAAGTACTACTAAGAGTCGAGTCGAGTAAAAACTATGCTTATTAAGAGTTAAATAGTACTTAATAAATTATTATTAATACTTACTTCGCATGTTCTTCTTGTTATTACTTTTTTTTGGGGAATCCCTTCAGGTCAACGTCTACATCCTGGTCATCTGAGTTAAAAGCCATTTAAATGCGCGTTTCTTTTATAGAATAAATTACAAATTATTTACATTAATAAAAACTTAAACTATTTTATTTTTGCACATAAGTGCAAAAATTTAAATTGTTTAGTTTTTACACTAAGGTGTAAAGCTATTAGTTTTAGTTTTTTATTGTTAATGTTTTAATTATTTATTTAATTTTGTGGGTGGGTTCATGAAGGGTCATTGTTAACATTTTAATATTTATTTATTTATTAAGACTTAAGATTTTACAGGGTTAAGATTTTACAGGGCCTTCCCACCGAATTGGGTGGCAAGGCGTCCTTCACTTCCAGGCCGCGCTACTGGACAATCTGATTGGTTTTGGCCCACTAGGGTTTGGCAACACTGGTAATTGAGGCGTATAGTGCAAGAGTGGCCCATATGTGTTTTTTTGAGATTTGCGTTTTTTTTATAAATAAGGACATCTATATCTTTCATTGCATACCACCCTCATAATAGAGGGTTTTCTTTTTGGCACGATACAAGCATTGAAAGCACTATTGCATTATTAAAATTATCTCTTTTATTAGTACAAGAGTGGCCCACAGGTATAGGCTACCAGTCAAACATATCTTGACAGTCATAAAAACTTCCAAACGCAGCGAAACATTTTAAATAAATTCGCCCTTCCCCCCTAGAGCGTTACGTGAATGTTCCCCAATGAGTTGATAGTGGTGTTCGCTGGGTTATATTTTGCGTCCGTCTGTCTGTCTGGGTGTAAACTCTCTAACTCCATTTCTACATGAGATATCGACTTGCGGTTTTTTGCATATTGTTTCTTATCGTATTCCGAAGAGCTGATTATATTTTGGGGGAAAACGATTGGGGGTAAGGGGGTAAAAATAGGGTAAAACTCCTATTTTCAGCGTTTTTTGTTTATAATTAAGGCAATTATTATTGTATTTGGTTAATTTAGCACTTATATAAAAGATAATTCTAAATTGGTCAAAAAATGTTATAAACAACGTTTTCCTAAAACGCATTGTTTTCCAGATATTGGCGTTTAAAGCAGTAAAAGGTTTTTTTAGCATATTTATAACCCGATTTCAAAAAATTATATTTTAAATAAAAGCTCTTTTTAAGCCCTATAAAAAATGTTATATAGTTTTTTGCTAGAATATAATATTTTAAAGATACAGAATTTAAAATCAAACAAAACACCTAGTTTGAAATTTGCAAACTAGATGGCTCTAGTGTACAATAGTGCCGATGTTTTGACAGGGTGCTTGCAACGTTTCATCTTGTTTCTTTAGTTTCCACCTCTGGCTGGCGAACTTGTAGGGGTCCTCACGGGCCACTGCAGGCTAAGGAAGCACCTGGCAACAATGCGGATTCTAGAGAGTCCGCTATACCCAGAGTGCGAAGAGGATGAAACATCCTCTTATTACTTAGCCGAGTGTGTCAGATACGACAGGATCAGGTTGCAAGTCTTTGAAACTCTAAGACTCAACCAAGAGGAACTAAGAGATCTCCCCTGGGCCAATATCCTGACCTTTATTGAAAGGACGGGCAGGTTCAAGGAGGACTCAAATTAGTAAATGGCTGGGATTGCCTGGGGTGACAAAAAGGGCCAGAAATGGCCTAGTTGTCCGGCTTTGGCCAACCCTAAAATTTACTACTACTACTACTACTTCCACCTCTGGCTTAGCTAGTCAAATAAAGAGACTATGTGTAATGGAAAATACCAAGGATGTTCATTTTTGCATGAGGCGTGGGTAAACAGCATATTATTAAACGTTATTTCATAATTTAAAAATTCGGGAAGGTTAGTTTTTATGGTTCTCTTTACAGTCTATGCCAATGTATTTTTTATGTTTAAGCATTCACTAATAGTAAATTAAAAACATATACTTAGTAATAGTAATAAATTTCATTGTTGCTTTATTAGGTACTTAAGTCTTCAAATTAAGTATTTTAAAAATACATTATTTTGTTGTATTACCCCATAAAGAAATAGGCACATTTAGTGAGATTTCAAAATACTTCATAATTTTTCATAAGATTTCATTACCTACAAAAATTCATAAGATTTTGAATATGATTGAAGCGCGTTTTCTTTGTGCAGGGTCACATATATTTTTTATGCATATTATGTCTGCTCGGTTTTAAGGCCTATTCTGAAGCTTGCATAAGAACATAAAACATAAGAATGCGATGCCGTGATTGGCTTACAAGATACATGGCGGCACATCAAGCCAATCACGACATCACATTGTTATGTATTACGTTCTAATGCGAGGCAGTGGATATGACCTTAACCAAAATCTAATTTTCCCTCCAAGTCCATTTTTAGCAAAAGGGTGTGCCACACATAAGTACCGAAAAAAAACACTACTTGGTTATATGGACCTTCTCAAATATTTCTTTATTAAAAAAACAGAAAATATATTATTTATTAAAAAAAAAAATAAAAAAGGTAAATTATTTATTTATTAAAAAATAAAAAAATGTAATTTGTTGTAAAATAATTAAAAAAAGGCTTGTAATTTGTTGTTCTTTTTTATTCTGAAAATTTTCCATCACGTCAAATTACCAAAAAAAAAAACGGTTAATTTTTTCCAGCACATGAATTTGGAAAAAAACTTTGTAAATTAGTGTAATTACCACTGCTCGGATCGAAGTAGCTATTACCGGGGGCATGCAAAAATTAGAATTTAAAAAAAACTCTTTTTTCAAGTAAATAGACACTTTAAACTATTGTTTAGCGAAATGTCATGTCGACGATGTTAATACTCAGTGAGTCACTTTGTCATGGTCCATGACTCATAGAGAAAGACTTATTTTTTTTTTTTGAAAATTTATTTTTATTTATTTATTTATTTATTTATGTATAATTTACTACAGATTCCCTTTTTAAAAAACGAATAATTAATTTAAAAAACGAATAATTAATTAAAAACAATGTTTTTGTATTAACTATTCGTTTTTTAAAAAGAGAAACAATTTTCAAAAAAAAAATAAGCCCTTGGACTGTGACACTGAGTATTAACAGCGTCGACATGACATTCCGCTTGGTGAACAATAGTTTAAAGTGTCTATTTATTTGAAAAAAAGAGTTTTTTTTAATTCTAATTTTTGCATGCCCCCGGTAATAGCTACTTCGATCCGACCCGTGGTAATTACTAATTAGTGTATAACTGGAATGGAACCTATAATTTTTAAATAATAGTTGTTAATAATATTTATTTTTATTTTATTATTTTCTCCCAGCTGAATTTTATATATGTCTTAAAGTACATTTAAATTAAGCTATTTGCAAATCGCCAGGTCCTGGATTGGGTTCCTTTGAATGCTAGAAGCCGCGAAAAGGTGGTGAAATGGGGTCCCCGAAATAATATTTTTAACTTACCCAAACACATTACATTTAGATTGGTCTATTTTCACAGTTTTACACAATCATTCAGTAGGCCAAGGATAAAAAAAGGTATTAAAAAATTTATTTGACAAATGTCAACACTAAAAAGCCTGAAGGATTTTCATTTAATCAAAATGTCATTTCATAAATTCTCATTTCTTTAAAAAATTAGTATCACATATGTCAAAGACACTTTTTAAAGACGGTTTTTACCCCTTGGCCCCAGAGTTATTGTGTAAAGCTATGAAAATAGCTTAATCTGAATGTATTAAATAAAATGTATATATCTCAGCAAGTTGAAAATAGATGTTTTGATAGCTCATTGCCAGATATTTTGGACCTTATAGCACCCAAAGGAATCGGACCCGGAGCCTAGCAAATTTGAAAACAGCCAAATCTGAAAATGGCTTAATTTGAATCTACTTTAAAACATATACAGGGTCTAACAGAGTCGCATGTAGATATTTTAAGGAATGATTCTATATTAAAAAATATGAAAAAAATTTTCTATAAAGGTTGGTCCGGAAATGAGTCCTAAGGGAGCTACGGCTCTTCGAAGATGACATATAGAATGGGAAACAAAAAAAAAGCATCAATAAGATTTTAATGCTGCAGGGTGATTCTTCATTTAAAACTAAGCAAAAAAGTATTATTCACCAAAACACTTAAATTTAATATAAAAGGAGTAATGGCCGTTTAAAAAGTAACGTTTTTGGTAGCACAAAATGTTACTTCCTCCTAATTGCATTTTTTTTATAACGGTTGCTCCTACAGTGTTACACTACATGACATTTTTTATGTATTTTTACTGAAGGAATCTATATTTTTTACAAAAAATACAAAAACATACACATAAAAAAGTTTGGGGCAAAAATGTGTTAAGCCTCACATATTTTGTCCGTCTAGGCACGCCTCTGGATAAATTCAAAAAATTAATTAACACAAACTTATTGCCCTTATTAATACTAGTATACGTGCAAAAGCTTGTCGCTCTAGCTGAAAGGGTACTAGAGTTATTAAATAAAAACCTTATTTTTATTACAATTTTAAAGGGCCGTAGCTCCCTTAGGGCTCATTTCCGGACCAACCTTTATAGGAACTTTTTTTCATATTTTTTAATGTAGAATCAATCCTTAAAATATCTACATGCGACTCTGTTACACCCTGTATAAAATACAGCCGGGAGAAGATAATGAAATAACCAGCTCTCCGACTATTATATTATTATTATTATTATTATAAAACTGTATTTTGATCAGCTGATAAATTATGATTAGTAATAATTAATAAATTATAAACAAGCTGGGTAGATATGCATATAATGCATCGCATTCTACAATATACTCCTCGCAGTTGCAAGTAGTTCTGAAGTTTTAAATAAAACCTAATTTATATTAGTAAGGACAGAAATTTTTAATGTTAAACAAAATTATAAAAATATTAATTTATTATTTCATCAATCTATTTTCTAATCATCGTACAGAGTGATATTGGTAGACTGACAGTTTCGGGCTGCTGGCCCTCTTCAGTACCAAGAGTCAACTCTGCACGCTGATTAAGAAAACGTTTTTAGACTTTATTCGCAAAAGGAATATAGTCATTAGATTGATGTAGGTTATAAAAATATTAATTTATTATTCCATCAATCTATTTTCTAATCATCGTACAGAGTGATATTGGTAGACTGACAGTTTCGGGCTGCTGGCCCTCTTCAGTACCAAGAGTTTTATTTAATATGGAGTTGCTGCTTTTTAGGGTAGTAGGGCAGAATATTCCTCTGCTGTTAAGTTGCTAGGAGTAGGGGTGACCGGGGCTAGTTGTCGCAGGGGTAAGTTGTCGAAGTGCTTATATCTTAAAAAGTAAAATATTTTTCTGCGCCAAACCGAGATTAACCGCTGCGTTACCATAGTGCCATTTATCATTTGTAAACTTAAATGCAATAAATTAAAAGAACATCCAGATAAACCAAAAAATGTAAAAATTAAAGAGCCCAGTAATTTTTTTGTGGTAAATATTTTTTCTTATTGTTACTGATTTAAAGCATTAAGATAAGAGAATTTTATGTATAATAATAGTTTAAGGTGTATAATAATTGTTGATATTGTCATTTAGGAGTGTTTATTCGTTAATTAGAAAGTACTTGATACATAACGTAAAATTGGCCACTGGGGCTAGTTGTCGCATTTGGTTTGGGGCTAGTTGTCGCATGATCTGGAGAAATGTTCATGGTATAACATTTCCTTTTTGGCATTTTTTTATTCAAAACTGTCTAAAAAAGTGAAACTTTGTCGAATAGCAAATAAATTCGTTTATTAAATTATATTAAATTAAAAAAAAATCAAAAAAATATTATTTAATTATAAAGTTGGAAATTTTGGCACAAAAGTAAAAAATTAGATAACAATCAGCTTGTGGGGAGGCACATGTCTTATTAGTTATTTATAATTTTTATAAATGCCTTTATATTTCTTCAAAAAAATATACTCGAAGTGCCTCGACAACGTGCCCCGTGATGGGGCACGTTGTCACAATTTTCAAGACTGCACAAAAAAAAACATAACTCTAATACCCTATAAATTTTTCCATGTTTTTTCTTTAAATAATGTTACTGAAGCATGCAGCTAAAATTACCATTAGGTCAATTAAAAAAAAATACAAAAATAAAGGAAAAAACTGATTTTGAATGAAAAGTGCGACAATTAGCCCCGGTCACCCCTACTATAATGAATTGATCGATGGTCAGGTTTTTTTACGCGGAATTTCGTAATTATGTTTTTATTAATGGTATGCTCTATTATAATTCCATTTTGTAATTATTAACTAAAACCAATCAGGTATAATTTTTCGTCAAAATCAATTATAATTTTTTATTCAATCTTTTTGTTAATCAATTATATTTTTTTATTCAAAAAGTCCACTAAATGATTATTGCATTTAAGTTTTTTTCCGTAATAATTTTTTTTAACGTTTTATTTGGTTTTTAAATTCTTCTTGTAAATAATTTAAAAAAACTACGACCAAAACAAAAATTTAACCCCCCCCCTTTTACCCCCGTTTGGTTTGGGGGGCAACCGATTTTGCTTAAATACGAACTTGTCCAAAATCATATAAAAATACACTGCCCAGTAAAAGAGCGCGTAAAATGATTTTTTTTATTGTTAGATTTACTTTTATCAACCTTAAAAATATACCAATTTTCACGAAAACTACCCTCCGCCTCTTAGGGGTGCAGTTAGAACTTTTTTATATCAGATTCACTTTCAGCAATTACAAATCAATTTTCACAAAAACTACCCCCCACCCCTCAGGGGGTGAAATTAGAAAAATTTTATTAAAAGATTAAGTTTTTGCGACTTCAAAAACCCCAATATAACAGTTTTCAAGAAAACTACCCCCACCCCTCAGGGGGTGGATTTAGAATTTTTTTATTATCATATTCAATTTTAGCAACCTCGAAAAGCCCAATATACCAGTTTTCGCCAACCCCAAAACCCCTATATACCAATTTTGACAAAAATATTGAAAATATTTAAAAATATTTACTCCCTCACCCCCCGGGGGTGGAGTTAGAAACAAATTATTATCAGATTCAATTTCAGCAACCACAAAAACCCCTATATAGAAATTTTTAATTTTTTCTAAAAAAAATGCATTTTCCCCATTGCCGCCGCACCCCAATATTCACCAAAAACAATCCCTAGCTAGAACTTTTGGTAACATACCCGTATGTCAAATTTCAAGTCTCTATCTTAACGCGTTCTTAAGTTATCGTGCCCACAAGATTTCCCGGACAGACCGATCGACCGCCGACCAAGCGACAATTTTTTTTTTGGCGTGAAATTGATTTATATCGACATAAAACATCGTAAAACGCAAAAATACGCAAAAAAAAAATTTGGAAATTTTTGCACGATTCTAAAATTTGAAAATTTTCAAAATGGGAAAGCAATACATCTGCACACCATTGTTCAAGTTACCTCTTAAGTTATCGTGGATACAGACAGACAGACATAATTTTTGTTGTTGCTTATTTTGATTTTTCTCGCCGTTTCAGGAAAAATAAGATGATTTTTTTTCACAATACTTTCTTTTACGAGAAAGTAATTAATATTTTTAAACTAGTCTAATAATTCAAAATTGGACGGTTTTCAATGGATTACGTCACTATTGTTTTATATTCTATCATAGTTTTATGTTAATTTTTGCGGATTTTACCACACGTGGGACTTTTTCTATTCCTAATAATGAAATAAATAAATTTCCAACCTTCATCTGTCACACTATCAGGGTTTCTTCAGATAATGTTTAATACATTGTCAATAGTTGTAAAATTCAAACGACGTACATATAAACAATTTATTTTTTTAAATTATAATTGTTTATTGAACATTTATAATAAAATGTAAATCAATGATTTGTTAGATAGACTATATTTACACGAGACCTTACTACTATAATTTTTACTACCGTAGTTATCAACGAACTAATAACTCTTCTCTCTAGAATAGGCATTTCATTCGTTAAAACTGACAAAAACGTCGGCAACATAAACATTCGTCTGTCTTACTCGCACATCTTTGTTCTAACAGAGACAACAATACCAGTTACTGGTAACTGTTATTGTTCAGGCCTGAATATACCTACTATTTGTTTACAAACAAACCGAGATGTTGGCGATACTTTATTTTAATGGTATGCGTATTCTAGAAAGAAGAGTTATTAGTTCGTTGGTATTTATTAATACAGTGTTTAACTCCCGTGCCCAGTAAACCAGCCGTCTCGAATGAGCGAGAATACTTTCTCATAAAATTTGGGGGGTGGGGGAGCGGCTGAGAGGAAGATGGATTTTTTTATCTTCTAGGTGGTTTTAAAATAATTCTTCCATTGTGTATAATAAAAAAGTTATGTCTAGAAACAATTTTGTACATTTTGGAGTGGGGGTGGAGTCATGGAAAAAATGATAACATATTTTGTCTAATTTTATTTTATCTTTTAGGTGGTTTTTAAATTTTTCTTCTTTTGTAAATAATAAAAAAGTTATGTCTAGAAACAATTTTGTACATTTTGGAGTGGGGGTGGAGTCATGGAAAAAATGATAACATATTTTGTCTAATTTTATTTTACCTTTTAGGTGGTTTTTAAATTTTTCTTCTTTTGTAAATAATAAAAAAGTTATGTCTAGAAACAATTTTGTACATTTTGGAGTGGGGGTGGAGTCATGGAAAAAATGATAACATATTTTGTGTAATTTTATTTTACCTTTTATGTGGTTTTTAAATTTTTCTTCTATTGTAAATAATAAAAAAAATACCACCAAAACAAAAATTTAACCACCCTTTTACCCCATCCTTCAGCAGGTTTTGCTGAAATACGAACTTCTCCAAGATAATAAAAAAATACATCTGCATATCAAATTACAAACGTCGCAAGCTCAAAGCCTTCTTAAGTTATCGTGGATACAGACACACCGACAGACAGACAGACATAATCTTTTTTGCTTTCTCGACGTTTTAGGAAAAAAATGATTAAAGCAAAAAAAAAATTTGATTTTTTTTTTTTAAGTAAAAATGGCATGGTGGTAAAAAACATTTCACGAGGGGTAAAAAAACCGAGTGTTAATTTTAAAACTCGTGTGAAGGATATTTACACTCGCAATTCACACCCATAGCTTACCATAATTTTAAACTGAAACTTAAAAAGATTTGGATGGGGTAAAAAGTCCATTACCGCGCCACCGTTACCGCACGGAAAAAATAAATGAAATCACAAAACACGGCGCCTATGAGATGTTGACTATACACTTTTTAAGTTACGACGCGCCGTTCGCTGATATTCTTGTTGAATTCCTTTAGAGTGAGCGCAATTTCCTATGGACGTACGGTGTATATTACTTCAACGAACGTTTTAGCGCTCACTTCGTGGTACGTCGTAGTAATAAAAGAGATAGATAATATTAAGTTTGTCCGTGATAATTCCTACCATTCGCATTCTTAAAAAGACGGGACTATATAAAAGCCACTTTACACGGAGCAATTTTTCGCAAGTTTGATGCTATGCAAGTTTGTTGCAAGAATGATTCAGTCACTGCGCATGCCTTCCGGAAAGTTTGATGCCATTTTCTTGCTATCAAATTATTTAAAACATGTTCTATTTTTCGGCGATTTTCACGGAAGTTTTATGGTTATTTTCGTGATACCAACCTGAAAAAAAAGTTACCAAATCGATATTATTTTACTAATATAGTAGCAACTGCACATGTTAATAATTACACAGCCCCACAAAAAAAAAGTCTGGATCTCTAGACCAGACATGTGTATCCTTATGTATTTTTGCCCGCTGAATCCGAATCCGAGGTCAGAAAAAGCCCTACACCCCAGGAATTGGCCCCAGAGGCCGAAAATGGCCGCTGAAAGGTGTGAAACGGGAATTTCGGCATGACGGATGCTCAGGGCAGGTTGAGATTGCATTCTCAAGGCAAAGTCGAATTAGTGGCTAACGGTGGTTAGATCCGACAGGCATCGCGGCCCCTGAGGCCGGAAAATGGGCCCTTGGGGCCCGAAAAATCGAGATTTTCACGTCGGGATCGCAGTACTTGGATTTTCTTGAAACTTCAAACTGCAGCTACGTAAAGAGGCTGGAACCTCTTCCAGGCCCATTGAAATTCACGCCCAGGGTCCGGAAAATGGGCCCTCAGGGCAGGAAAATCAAGATTTCCACGTCGTCATCACGGCATTGACGTTTCTATGGACTTTCAAACTCAGGAAACACTGACGATGTTGGAACAATTCGTGGCTCATTGGAATGTATGCCCGAGGCCCAGAAAATGGGCCTGAAGGGCCGGTAATCGAGAATCCCATGTCAGAATCACGGCACTCAAGTTTATATGGACTTTCAAACTCAGGAAACACTGAAGATGTTGGAACAACTTCAGGCCCATTGGAATTCATGATTTTCTGGTCCTAAGGGTCCATTTTCTGGGCCCGGGCATGAATTACAATGGGCCTCGAAATGTTGCTACATTGCCAGTGTTTCCGTGAGTTTTAGAGTCCATAGAAATTTGAGTGCCGTGATGACGACGTGGAAATCTTGATTTTCCCGCCCTGAGGGCCCGTTTTTCGGACCCTGGGTGTGAATTTCAATGGGCCTGGAAGAGGTTCCAGCCTCTTTACGTTGCTGCAGTTTGAAGTTACAAGAAAATCGAAGTGCTGCGATCCCGACGTGAAAATCTCGATTTTTCGGCCCCCAGGGGCCCATTTTCCGGCCTCAGGGGCCGCGATGCCTGTCGGATCTAAGCTCGGTTACCCACTAATTCGACTTTTGCCTGCCTTGAGAATGCAATCTCAACCTGCCCTGAGCATCCGTCATGCCGGAATTCCCGTTTCACACCTTTCAGCGGCCATTTTCGGCCTCTGGGGCCAATTCCTGGGGTGTAGGGCTTTTTCTGACCTCGGATTCGGATTCAGCGGGCCAAAATACATAAGGATACACATGTCTGGTCTAGAGAGCCGGACTTTTTTTTTGTGGGGCTGTGTTATTATTATTAATAATAGGTCGGTCTGTATAACTAAAAAACTTCCTTAAAAAATCAAATGCTAGGTTATGTTTTTGTCAACAAACGCAGAGACACGTCAAAATTGTCTGGTTGGCAGCACTGTTTACCTTGCAATATATGGCACCAAACTTGCGTACAACTTGCTCCGTGAAAAGGCAAATGAATGTGTAATTGTCCTCATCCTATATCTGGCAGCAAACTTGCATAGCACCAAACTTGCGTACAAATTGCTCCGTGTAAAGTGGTCTTAAAGCAAGTGCAAAATTTTACACTCAATTTGTTGATGTGTAACCATTTTTTTTTTGATGATTAATATGTCATTTATCCGAAATAGCACCTTGGGAGGAAGGTAAAATATTACTTTCCAAAACAATTAGGCATGACAATCCCATGTTGTAAAATTTGGCTTTTGCCTAGCGAAATAGCCTTGGATTGATTTGGTATACAGGGTTATTTCTAATGGTACATTAACTCTGTAGATATACACTCGCAGAAAAATAAAATACTGCGGTCAACAAAATAATGTATACATTATTTTGTTTTCTAAAAAGAAAATTATTTTTGGAAAAAAAATAAAAAAAAAAATGTTTTTTTTTTAATTGTAAATTTTGCGAGCCCCCAGTAAATGAATACTAAAAATGTAGCCTCTTTTTTATAATTGGTTAAGTTTAATATCAACAAATCATGTTTTTAACCGACTTCCAAAAAAGGAGGAGGTTATCAATTCGACGTGTGCTTTGTTTTTTTTATGTTTGATCCCGCCTAACTTTGGAACGGATGAATGGAATTTGATGAAACCTTTTGCTACTTAAAGAGGACATTCCTGAGGTGGTCCCGTTTTAATTTGACGCTCGGATAATGCCGGGTAAGCCGGATAATCAAAAAATCTGATCGTTTTAACGCAATTTCACTTAAAACCGGCTTAATTTGGTTCTAATACCAACCAAATGAATCGGACGACTCGGATAAGTCGGATAATTTGATTAAGGGGTCACTCAAATATTACGGCAGGCTAAAAATCTTTTAAATGCCGCTAAACTTAATTCTGTGGACCTGCAATATTAAAAGCTATCATACATTAGGCAAATGTTATGAAATAAGAAATCAGGAAACGGAATCTTCTAAATTTAAATTGCAGCGATTCTATAAGCTGATTATAAAAATTAGAGGAAAGGAAGCAAATATGGGCTACCCATTTTATTTTTTCTTGTAAAAAAATAAATAAAAGTTTAGTTCCAATAACAAACGTACCCAACGATAGCTATATTAATTAGTCACAACCTGTTATAAATTTATATTGATTAAAACAAATAATAAATTCATTATTTCGTAAATAGTGAGAAGGTGCACTTTTGTGTCGATTTGAAATTGGCCCTAAATATGGGCTGCCCCCAAAATTGTGTAATAAATATTAGATTTGAAGTGGCAATCAATCTTATTGGTCGCAATAAGTTAAAAGTATAAAAGTTATATCTAAAATGAAATAATAAATCAAATAACTCCTAATATAGAACGTGGTATATTAAACATTTTTAAAGCTTTGAAGGTACTGCCTCATCATTATTATAGCGCGTTCCATATCGCCCTCGTTCCATTTTCTTCTATTCTTGGCTGTTGCTGATCTTTTCTTGGCCTCCTAGAAAAATTCTAGGCTTAAATACATAGTTCTATATAGCCCATAATAGAAACACAGGGATGGCCCATATTGCAAAAATACTCGGTGTATACAACAAAAGAGGTTATGTCTAAAACTCAGTAATTAGAAGAAAACTAATAAGCACACATCAAAGCCCGATTATGTGGCTTTAATTTGTTGCAGAAATGGTTTTGAAAACGTTGTTATCTATCAGGTAACGGAATTTATAAACTTCCTAAAAAAGTTCTGTGGCTTGCTGAAAAGGACGGAAAATAAAAATAAATTCTCAAACGTCAACGAATGTATGAATTAATTAATGAATCTTTACTGTGGAAGTTTAACTTCGCCATTTACGATTTGCGATAGTCGGATGCAGAGAACTGCGTCGGATAGCTGAGAAACCCACCTAGCCCATATTACAAGACCTAGCCCACATTTGCTACCCTTTCTCTATGATTAACAATTTTACAGTTCGTAAAATGCCATTGCTGTTGTAATGACACACAGATGTTTTTATTTTTCTTTTTATCAGTGTATGCCCCTTCATTAGGGAGTCCAAAGTAATTATTTTCAAAGCTATAATTATTTCCTTAAAAAAAAATTAATTATTATAGTGACGGTTACGTTAATTGCGCTTTATCGGGTAGTCATTATTGTTGCAGATAACTAGAATGTGTTACTGTTTTTTTGTACGCGAAATTACCATTTTTGTGTTTAATTTGGGCAAGGTTGGTACTATTGGTAAGTTCTAGTACAAACAATAGTTATTTTCTTAACTAGTGTATTAAGTAGCATTTTATCCAGGCAAAGAATATCAGCCCACGAGACCATCAGGCCGAGTGGGCTGATATTCTTAGGTGGATAAAATCACTTAATACACGAGGTGAGAATTTAATTTTATCCAACACCTTTTATTTTTAAATAAAAATTTATAATTTTGCAAAAAATTATGTCAAAAATATTAAGATTAAGTTTTCTTAATACTAAAATAATAGGTAGCCATGGCCTAAGTATGCCTATTAAAAAAAACAATTGCTAGTTTTACATTTCTTACAAACGTCAAAATGGACGCGGTGATGACAGAATTTTTAATAAAAACAGTATTTTATTCAAAAACTAAGGAATAATTTGGGGTTTTCTTTAATTTTTATGGTTTAGTTAACGTGCTTCTATTTATAGAATAGTTATATTACTTAATTAATAGGGTATGTAACTAATTTTGGGTGAGATCAAAAGCTATACGTAAAAGAGTGGGTGAAAAATTTTTTAGTCACTAGTGGAAAAAAACTCACTTTTGACATTTAAAATAGTGCTCAAAACAAGTGTTTCTGTGAAGGTGTTGGATAAAAATAATATATTTAAGTAAAAAATATATAACTATCGGTTAAAAAAAATAAAAACTATAGACCCAGTCGAGATTTAAACACATTATCTGTTAATCTGTACACTAGAAAAAGTTGTTGCATATTATAAAAAAAAAATATTTTAAATTTATAAATAATTAATTAGAGACTAACATCTCTACTCTAAATTTCTCCACTCCCTAACATCCCTACTCCATAACGTCCCTACTCCACAACAACTCTACTCCGTAAAATCTCTACTCCATAACATCTCTACTCCGTAACAACTCTACTCCACACTATATGCATTTTATTAGCCACTTAATAATAAATGAGCAGTTCAAAGAACAAAGAATCTTCTTCTTCTAGTTTATTTTATTTTTTTCCTAGAAAACGTTTATCTTTAAATGTAAATCTAGAACAATCATAAATGAATTATTCTAAAAGCAACAATGACCGCGTATTCTTAACATGCACTAATATGTAAGTAATTAATAAACTGAATTCATTTTTGACAGTGACTTAGCATGACAAATATTCTTTTGAGTTAAGACAAGTGCCTAATCGAGTGTCTATAGTGTGGAGTAGAGTTGTTACGGAGTAGAGATGTTATGGAGTAGAGATGTTACGAAGTAGAGTTGTTGTGGAGTAGGGATGTTATGGAGTAGGGATGTTAGGGAGTAGAGAAATTTAGAGTAGAGATGTTAGTCTGCCATAATTTATTGTAAACACATATTTTTAAAAAGGTCTGTTGTAAATTTCTAATAAATTACAAAAGCGGTACATTTGCACTTAAAAAAAAAATTGCCGCATCAAATGGGGGTCATCTGAATTAAATTCAAGTAGCTTTGTATTAAGCAATAAACAATTGCAAATTAAACAATATTTGTAAAAAAAACCAAAAGTTTTTTTTCATATTTGTAAGTTATAATTAAACAAATCTTAAAAAGTTTAAAACCGCTTTTTCTTAAAACTTTTCAGAGATGTAACAGTTTAAAACTGAGGTACCGATATCACACAACAAATACTATTGTCATATTTTTCAATTTTTTATTCGGTAAAATATTGTCCCCCATCGCGCCCCTGGCGCAGCCTTACAAAAAGTTGAAAAATATGGCAAGTAATAGTTTTTTTGCACGACCAAGACTAAAACCTAATTTTACGCTTTAATTTTCGGGACTAAACTTGCCGTTTTTCTCCCTAGGAAATAAAAATCACGGCAACCTTGATAATATTAAAATATTATACTTACTATGTGCTTTGCTGGTTTAAAAATTAGGTTTGTTGGTGTTTTGTAATAAATTAGCGATTCAAACCAATTTATTTGATTTTAACAAAGAAAACCTTTAAAAATAACATTGTTATAACAATTTATACATAACTTAAAATTTATCATCTTCGTCCATTTTTTGACGTTTGTGTCAACCATATTAAAAAACAATTGAAATCGCGATAGCCATGAAACTGACTTTTCGCAATAATAATAATTTTGATTAAATTACGAAAATAACTCAACCGATTTTAGACGCGTGGTTTTTAATTTTATCTACCTACCTAAATTATATAAAGAACTTTCACTTTCGGGTTTAGACCGTGTTAATGGATTTTCACTTTCCGACGTTTCGTCTCTTACTACTAGAGACATCTTCAGGGATTAATCTGAAACTAAGTTTCGAATCAACTTGTGTCACTATTTATGACGAGTTGTGGTTATTCACCCGTGACGAGGTTTTTCCTATCAAAGACTTCCATATTGCAGGTAAGTGGTAACCAGTGTCCCGATTGATATTGTTAGGATGCTTGATGATTTCTATCGATTCCCGTATCTTCCTTGGCATTTTTCTGTTTTCTGTTAATATTTGTTTTGTTTCAGACAAATTGATTTTATGACCTGTTTCATGTACATGTTCGGCTACTGCCGATAAGGAAATTTGTTTCTTTCTTATATTGCGCTCATGCTCTTGAAGTCTTGTAGAAATTTTTCTCTTAGTTTCACCTATGTAAACCGTACCACAGGAGCAGGGTATTTTATATACGCCTTCTGAACTCAGGGGTATTTTGTCTTTTGTTGAAGTCAAACATTGACCTAATTTTTGGTTGGACCCAAATATAGGCTTAATATTTGACTTCTTCAAAAGTTTACCTATTTTATCCGTGATACCGCTTACATAGGGAAGTATAACTTGTGTCTGTCTGTCATTGTCACTATTGTCCTGTTGTTTGGGTCTGGGATTTCTGTATTTGTATATGGTCTTATTAATGTCTTTTTTAGTATAACCGTTCATGGTCAAGGTTTTGATTAGTTTAAGGAGTTCTGTGTCTAGGGAATTCTTGTCTGAAATCATGAAAGCCCTATGAACAAGTGAATTAACTACCGAGCGTTTTTGAGAGGGATGGTGATGTGAAAATGCGTTTAGGTATCTGTCAGTGTGGGTTTTCTTCCTGTATACCGAGTGTCCTATTGAGCCATTTTCCGTTTTGTAAACCAAAACGTCCAAAAAGGGAAGTGATCCGTTGTTCTCAATTTCCATCGTAAACTGTATAGATTTATGTTGGGAATTGAGGTGATTTAGAAAACCTTGAAGGCTTTCCATGCCATGGGGCCAAATAGCATAGACATCGTCTACGTATCTGCGCCAAATTTTAGGTTTTAATGGAAATGACTCAATAGCTTTTTTCTCGAAGTATTCCATGAAAGCATTGGCCGCAGGGGGTGATAATGGCTCAATAGGACACTCGGTATACAGGAAGAAAACCCACACTGACAGATACCTAAACGCATTTTCACATCACCATCCCTCTCAAAAACGCTCGGTAGTTAATTCACCCCCTGCGGCCAATGCTTTCATGGAATACTTCGAGAAAAAAGCTATTGAGTCATATCCATTAAAACCTAAAATTTGGCGCAGATACGTAGACGATGTCTATGCTATTTGGCCCCATGGCATGGAAAGCCTTCAAGGTTTTCTAAATCACCTCAATTCCCAACATAAATCTATACGGTTTACGATGGAAATTGAGAACAACGGATCACTTCCCTTTTTGGACGTTTTGGTTTACAAAACGGAAAATGGCTCAATAGGACACTCGGTATACAGGAAGAAAACCCACACTGACAGATACCTAAACGCATTTTCACATCACCATCCCTCTCAAAAACGCTCGGTAGTTAATTCACCCCCTGCGGCCAATGCTTTCATGGAATACTTCGAGAAAAAAGCTATTGAGTCATTTCCATTAAAACCTAAAATTTGGCGCAGATACGTAGACGATGTCTATGCTATTTGGCCCCATGGCATGGAAAGCCTTCAAGGTTTTCTAAATCACCTCAATTCCCAACATAAATCTATACGGTTTACGATGGAAATTGAGAACAACGGATCACTTCCCTTTTTGGACGTTTTGGTTTACAAAACGGAAAATGGCTCAATAGGACACTCGGTATACAGGAAGAAAACCCACACTGACAGATACCTAAACGCATTTTCACATCACCATCCCTCTCAAAAACGCTCGGTAGTTAATTCACCCCCTGCGGCCAATGCTTTCATGGAATACTTCGAGAAAAAAGCTATTGAGTCATTTCCATTAAAACCTAAAATTTGGCGCAGATACGTAGACGATGTCTATGCTATTTGGCCCCATGGCATGGAAAGCCTTCAAGGTTTTCTAAATCACCTCAATTCCCAACATAAATCTATACGGTTTACGATGGAAATTGAGAACAACGGATCACTTCCCTTTTTGGACGTTTTGGTTTACAAAACGGAAAATGGCTTAATAGGACACTCGGTATACAGGAAGAAAACCCACACTGACAGATACCTAAACGCAATTTCACATCACCATCCCTCTCAAAAACGCTCGGTAGTTAATTCACTTGTTCATAGGGCTTTCATGATTTCAGACAAGAATTCCCTAGACACAGAACTCCTTAAACTAACCAAAACCTTGACCATGAACGGTTATACCAAAAAAGACATTAATAAGACCATATACAAATACAGAAATCCCAAACCCAAACAACAGGACAATAGTGACAATGACAGACAGACACAAGTTATACTTCCCTATGTAAGCGGTATCACGGATAAAATAGGTAAACTTTTGAAGAAGTCAAATATTAAGCCTATATTTCGGTCCAACCAAAAATTAGGTCAATGTTTGACTTCAACAAAAGACAAAATACCCCTGAGTTCAGAAGGCGTATATAAAATACCCTGCTCCTGTGGTTTACATAGGTGAAACTAAGAGAAAAATTTCTACAAGACTTCAAGAGCATGAGCGCAATATAAGAAAGAAACAAATTTCCTTATCGGCAGTAGCCGAACATGTACATGAAACAGGTCATAAAATCAATTTGTCTGAAACAAAACAAATATTAACAGAAAACAGAAAAATGCCAAGGAAGATACGGGAATCGATAGAAATCATCAAGCATCCTAACAATATCAATCGGGACACTGGTTACCACTTACCTGCAAAGTCAAAACCCTGTATATGAGCATTTGAATAACCCTGTATATGGATCATTTGAATTTTTTCGTAGGGTTTTTTTTTGGCACCTCGGTTTGTTTTAAATTTTTAATAACGGGTTTCTGCGTGTAATTTAAGCAAGGTTGGTACTATTATTAAATTCCGAAAAATTTATGTTATTTCCGTGAATTATCATAGTTAATTAGTCAGAAATTATTATTCCGTAAGATACTTTATGATTATTAATAATATTTATAATTAATTAGGATGAGTTATTGGTATTTTTGGATTTTTTTTTGGAAGTACATCCGGATCTAAAAATTCTAAATCGTTAATTATACAGTGCATGTCTAAAGTCTGTCCCCCTTTAAATTTTGAACGCTTTAAGATATCAACTTTCAATTTGGATCACGTAAATAACATAATAGTCCGGAAGCCCACGCCCAGTAGAATTTTTTTATTACCTCACTGTTGAGACTTTGTATATGTCGACACTCCCACGCAACAAGGATGTAACTCAAGTTAGACTCATTTTAAGTTATACTCACAGGTAAACGCCCTGAAAAAAGACACACATGGTGGTACTACTCAGGTTTCTCCACAGTCCACTTTAAGCAAAAGTTTACTTAAAATCACTAAAGTAAGAAATTCTAAACTTGAATATTATCAGAAACAAACAGTAAATAAACAATAAATTCTTAAACAGTTAAATAGAGAATTTTATAAGCTTTTAAATGATGTATCACATGACTTCCTTTTCCACTTCAATCATTTAGCCACCCTTAAATAACAAAAAAAAAAAATATTTTAGAAATTTAGCTGTCGTAAAAAATGACAATATATGAGTTACGGCTTTGTTGCTTGGGGGTATCGATGTGTTGTTTATGTCCATTCAAACAACTTATTACATAAGAAAATTTTCGGCAGTGGGGTGTTTTTTTTTGGGACCAACCCAACTTTAGGTCGTCCGACAACGGTATTGCCCGAAAATTTTTGTCGGACAAGTTTACCACTTGATTTGAAATATTTTTATTAAATGATCCTGAAAAAATCAGCTGTGAGGTGGTAAATGTTATGACGTCATAACTAACCTAACATGGTAAATAATAGAAAATTTTATTAGCGTCTATTTGAAAAATCCGAATGCGACAAGATTTTTGTTCGATTATTATTTTCGTTAAGATTTCTCAAAAATCTTTTTTTTTTAATTTCCGCGCGCGGAACCACTATCTTCGCTTGTGGAACCTCCACACTCGCCTAACGGCTCGTATGCCAATCTTTCCGCTCGCGCGGTATATTCAGTGAAATACAAAATACTTATTATTTATTTAGTTAACCTAAGGATGTCTCCAATTAGAAAACTACAAACGATTTAAAATTTAAAATAGTGTACACCTAATATATGTTAAAATAATTCCTATTTGTGAAAAACATTTTTTAAACTATTTTGCAAAAAAGGTGCAAATTTCTATTTATAAACCATAGAAAAAGTATGTTATTTTACTCGTGTTTATAGGATCTTGCCAAGGCATCCTTCAAGTGAAGTGAAGTGAAGAATGCCTTGATCTTGCTTATAAGTAAGACCCGTAAACGGAGGAGCAACAGCCAGGCTGTTACAGCCTAGCCTGCCAGTCCCCTCCCCATGTGCGCGTGGGCCACTGATTTATTATTTATGGACCCTTAAAAATTAAATTTTATTGAAAGGCTTGTTTTAATTGTACTATAGACACAAATATAAAAATTAAACTTTTTAAAGAAATATTTTGTAACTGAATACATCGTTGTATGTTATTGTTTGTTGATGTTATTCATAACAATAACATAATAGTTATTTATGGTACTAGTGGGTAAAGTAATATATTGCCCATGAGAAAATTAACCTGCGAGGCGTCAGCCAAGCAGGTTAATTTTCGAGAGGGCAATATCGGTTTACCCATGAGTGCCATACAAGGTTTTATCCAATAAATAGCTTAGGAATTCATATTTTTATTAAAAATTTTAATGTCATTTACAAGAAAATAATTTGACAAGTGACAGTTGAGTGGGTAAAATAAATATCCACTCAATAAAGTAAAAGCCACGCGGGGGTTATTATTGAGTTTATCTATTTAAAATAAAGCTGGTAATTGTCTTATTATCTGTATGTATTGGATAAAGATTATTTTATGACACTTGTAAAGTGACTAAAGATACTCTAATTCTTCGTTGCTGTATTTCTTCTGTAATTTTCGGTTAGGTGGTTCTGGAGATCTGCGGAACCCTAAACCTCAAAATGACCAGTTCATATCGATTTAAAATAAATCAATAAAAATTTGGAAAATATATTAATTAATTTATAAATAACCGCAACCGCTATTAATTAAAGATCATTTATGCATATTTATGAATAAAAATCTACATTTTATTTACCTTTAATGTTAATGAAGTAGTGTTTAACATGTTAATTAAACAAAAACGTAAAAAATTACAATATATTTTTTTCACTACCAGCCTAAAAGCACATCTTTATTACTGTTCTTTTCATTGGTAGAAATATTATTTCTCTACCTATGACGTCAGAGGTTCTAAAAATAATGAAATTGCACCATGGTTAATAATGAATTTTTATTCAGCTGTTTTGGCATCTGACGTTTCACTTAATTATTAAATCACATTGCTATTTACAAGTGTCTTTAGGCACCAAATTTATTTATTGCATGATAAATTAAAAAATATTAACTAAATTAGTACCTATAAAACATGTTTTACAAAAAACACTTCGAAAAGTGAAAATCATTGGTCCATCATATTCAATCATAGATTATACAACCCTTATATTACCATAAGGATCATAGATTACTAGAGGTACAACCCCCATATATTGATTTTTGAGACAATAGATTCTCCCTCACAGTTTTCGCCTGTCCCCTTATTTCTGGGGGAGTACCAGAATCAGCACTTTGCATTTCACTTTCCATTTTTATATATTATATTACACTTAACACGGAAACACTTTCTAACTTAATAATTTTAGCAGATCACCAGAAAATTTCTGCCAGAAATGTCAAGTTATTCATTTGTTTTTTTAATGGCCGCGAACGGCCAGCGTGATATTTTAAATTTATAAGCTTTTTCATTAAATTTTAGTAAAAAAATAAATAAATAGCTAATTAATTGTACTGGTAGTGAAAAAAATACTATATTTTCCACGTGAGTGAAGATTTAACATTTTAGACCGCGTCTTGCGGGCTTCGCGCTAGCGCGCTCATCCCGCAATTTGACGCAGGTCAAAAATGTTAAACTTCTCTCAGTTGGTAAATAATATACTACCTTTTTGTCGTTAACGTAGTCATTTTTTGAATTTTGCCTATACAAAGTTATCCAGAAATAGGTTTGGACTTTTTAAGAGGACAACCGTTCTCGAGAAAATTGCACTTAAAGAGAAAATTTCACGTTCTGAGCATCAAAAATAGGATCTAAAAATGTAACATTAAAAATGTCAATGCAGGTTGATTGTACATTAAAAACTCTAAAAAAAGGTCGTATACAATGTATACTATACATCTGGGTTCGAAAATCAGTTTTTAGAGTACTGCGGCCTCTTAAAGAATTACACTAAGGGACCATTAAAGCGATTTGTGGATATTTGTATACTGGAACTTTTTTTATAATTTTTGATTAAGAATCGCACTGCAGTATTGACATTTTCATTGGTGCATTTTTTAGTTTTCATTTGCCATGCTCAGGACGTAAAGTTTTCCCTTTAACTGCAATTTTCTCGAGAACGGTTGGACCTATGGTATTACATAAAGGGTACCTTTTTGATGTATTTTTTACTAGAGAATCATGATTGAGAAAATGTCAAAAAATCTTCAGGGAAAAATTTTTCGAAGCAAAAAAATTACATCGCCCCCCATTTTGTACGTCTCCAATTAAAATTACGAAATAAAAATTACATGAAATAATAGCGTTTAGGCGTGTGCAAAAAGTCGTTAATGTAGTTCATAGGGATGAACTAAGGGTACATCCAGGGATGTACCATCATTTTCATAGAAAACGCTCACATCACAGAACCCTGAGGTAACCTAACATTTTAAATTTTTAGTTGTGGTATATCGTCATCTAAAGGCTCTAACGGTCTAACTCCAAAACGTCATATTTTTCAGGAAACGTAAAAAACGATTTAAAACTTAATTATAGCAATTTAGAACTTTAAAACTAGCTTGTTCACAGGTAAAAATGTTTGAAATGTGTTAATGTATTTAAAACTTTTCATTGTTATCTATTTTATATAAATTATTTGAAAATTAAATTTTAACCACAGAATCTAAATTCACTAATGGTCTAACTCCAAGGAAAGATAAAAGAGGATACCTATCGTATTATATCGCGTAATATTATTACAAAAAATTTATATTTTTATATTTGATATATAATATTACTACTAGGTAGGCATAATATATATACATTATTAATGGCAATAATTATAATTATCATCAAACAGTAAATTAACAAATATTTGAAACGGGATCCCCTGTTGTCGAGAAATAGTTTGACATTAGTGACAGTTCTCATTTAATTGTTTTCTCACAATCATATGATGGAGTTAGACACTTAGCGACTTAAAATATTTACATTTTTACATTTTTTGTGGCTGATATTGGTTTAATGCAACTTTTTTTTTTGAAGTATGTTGGTAATCAGATAAGGAAGCAAATTTGATAAAAATCTCATTTTTGAAAAATTTGGAGTTAGACAACTAGAGCCTTTAGTGGACGATATGTACTAAGATTGACACTGACATTTTCCGTAATAATTAAGTAAGGTTAAATTACAGTTTATATTATATAGTGCAAGTCCTATAACTGTCTTTAAGCATATATGCTTATAAGCAAAAAGGTTAACAAATTTTATTATAAATGATATTTATACAGTATGTCTCCAGATAGAATTACAAAGAGGAATTTATTTTTTATTTTTGATTTGATCTCAAAAAAAGTCACTCTTTATAACTTGTCCTGCTTGATTTTAAACTCCCAAAACACTAAGCGCTTTTTGAACAACTCTTACGGTTCATGGGATAATGTTTTTTTCTTCAAAATAGTGTCTTCAAAAATATAAAGAAAAAAAAACATCATCAAGAGGGACTTATTTTAAGATATCAAAAATAAAAAAATCTTCTTTGTAATTCTAACAGTTGGTTTGTGTAATTTGGTGTAATTTTTGCGTGCCAAGCCTCAATGATGGCCTGTCGTAATTCTTCAGCATTATGACCCAGGAAAGTTAGTTTCTTTCCTCGCTCTGACTCCGGTATGGAAAGGGTTTTCCCGCAGATAATTCATTAATTGCATATCTTCTTCTGCACTACTCATTCTACTTCGACCAGAACCCCGCTTTCTGCTAATCTGTCCAGTTTCCTCAAGTTTTTTCTTTGCTCGCATTATAGTGCTGTTTGCAACTTTTAATTCAGTGGCTATTTCACGTACACTTATCCCGTCATTTATTCTTGCTGTTATAATACATTTTTGATAATTTGTAAACTGCGGCATAACTAATGTGAATTATTTTGACAAGTAATGTCATAATAATATTTGACAAATAAATGTCAAAGAGACCTTGATAAAGTTCAATATAAGCTGTAACATCTGTAAGCGTTTATTATGAAAACGATGGTACCCTTAGAAGGGTCGTATCACTGAACTAAGTGACACTTAGTTCAGTGCTACTAAGTAACACTTAGTTCAGTGTTACTAAGTGACACTTGGTTCAGTGTTACTAAGTGACACTTAGTATAAAGTACACTCAAGGAATCCATATTTTTTACAAAAAAGTACACATAAAAAAGTTTGGGGCAAAAATATGTTAAGCCTAATACATTTTTCCGTCTAGGGACGCCTCTGGGTAAACTCAAAAAAATAAACTAACATGAACTTATTGCCCTTATTAATACTAGTATACTTGCAAAAGCTCGCCACTCTAGCTTAAAGGGTACCAGAGTTATTAATTAAAAACCTTATTTTTATTACAATTTTAAAGGGCTGTAACTCCCTTAGGGCTCATTTGCGGACTAACCTTTATAGGAACTTTCTTTGATATTTTTGGATGCAGTAGCACGTCTTAAATTTTTGCAAGGCAGTTATTGATCACCCTGTATTTGATGTACAGAAAATAGACAAAATGGCGCACAACACATTTTTTTTAATCTTAATTTTATACAAATTTTCTAAAAATATCTCTAATAGAAACTAAAATTAGTAAACATTTATTGTTGAATGTTAACTAATACGGTAAAAAATCATAAAAATCCACTATTTTTTTACAGTAAATATCTGTAAATTTTACCTTTATCCATAGTAGAGAGAATATCATATATTATTTAAATTAATATCCAAATAAAAAACAATTTTTAAATATTAATTTTTAAATTTAAACTAGATGAAACGTTGCAAGCACCCTGTCAAAACATCGGCACTATTGGGAAAACTAATAACATGCTATTAGAACAGGGTAGCATAACATAATTACAATTTTACTACTACTCCTCACTGCACAAACTAACTTATATAATATTTATATTAAACTTTAGCTTTTCTTGTACACTTAATATATAATTAAAATTAATAATAAAAATATGTTTTTACTTGGATGCAAGTTGAACTTATTAATTACAATTTTTGATTGATTTTAAAAACAAATGAATGGAAGCTTAAAATTTGTACACTAGAACCATCTAGTTTGCAAATTTCAAACTAGGTGTTTTGTTTGATTTTAAATTCTGTATCTTTAAAACATTATATTCTAGCAAAAAACTGTATATAACATTTTTTATAGGGCTTAAAAAGAGCTTTTATTTAAAATATAATTTTTTGAAATCGGGTTATAAATATGTGAGATATGCTAAAAAAACCTTTTACTGCTTTAAACGCCAATATCTCGAAAACAATGCGTTTTAGGAAAACGTTGTTTATAACATTTTTTGACCAATTTAAAATTATCCTTTATATAAGTGCTAAATTAACCAAATACAATAATTGCCTTAATTATAAATAAAAAACGCTAAAAATAGGAGTTTTACCCTATCTTTACCCCCAAAATCTAATCAGCTCTTCGGAATACGATAAGAAACAATATGCAAAAAAACCGCAAGTCGATATCTCATGTAGAAATGAAGTTAGAGTTTCCACTCAGACAGACAGGCAGACAGACCGAGTCGAGAAATGTGAAAAAAAAAACGTGGTCAAAGATTTTGATTTTTCGGCGAAGATTTCAATACATCGGCACTCTTAGTAGCATTAAGTGCCGATGTAAACAAAATATTCTAAAGAAAAGACGTGGATACTAAAAATCCCTTTTATTTAAAAAAAAAGTTTGCGTCCATTTTTTTAATCCCAGTTTAAACAAGTATTCTAAAATATCTCAAAATAGAAACTAAAAGTAACAAATTTTTAATGTTGATTGTTACTTAACCGACATTGCAAATTAAATGTTTCAATGCCAAGTACAAATGAGAGCATCGTATTCATGTGTGTACTATGAACTACACCTACATTAAATAACACAGGCCAACAAGGATGTTGTGATAGGATGTTTTTTGTTTTCTGCCTTAGTAAGACTCATTGACTGCCAAACAAGCATCTTTTGTTTCCATAACGTATATTTTTTTTTCAGCTATACTGCGTAGGCTAGAAAGCAGTAACTCCATTTGTCGCCTAGCGACGTTTGGACGTTAACTCTGCCATGCCATGCCAAAAATCTTATTCTTTAACATGAAGTGTAGAATTTTTAAGTTAGGGAACGTTCAAGTATTACGTAACGCAAATTTTGATCATTTTGGACCATCACCCCCCCTGTAACGCTATTTTCCCATACCATTAACATGGGCGTAACACTCCAAAATGACCCCACCCCCCCTAGGAGCGTTACGTAATACTTGAACGTTCCCTTATGGAAATTGGTCTACATGAACATAATCAAAAGAAGCCATTTGACACATTTTTAGAAAGAACGAAGCAGAAATAAGATTTTAGACCACCCTAATGGGGCGTATTTTTCAAATTCATTTTTTGATATTTTATTCGAAATCAGCGGTATCAAAAATAGTCGTATGCAAACATTCAGAATTTTTTCCCTGTTTTTTTTTTTGTTGCCCCACTGTGCGGTTGTTCAAAACCCTTACGCGATGGACAAAAACGGAAGTTATAATCGAAATCAACATAACTATACTCCTCCAGTTATGCAAGATAGTAAGGGACGCGGCCCGTTTTACACCACAGAGCGCATAAATAGCATAATTATGCATAAATCGTAGTGTATCAAAAATTTAACAGATGTCGGTATTGTTTTCCTGGAAAGGGCCTATCCAAAGACTTGGATAACAAGCATAGTACATAAGAATGCGATGCCAGGATTGGCTTGATGTGTCGTCATGTATCTTGTAATGGTTGTTATGCGAGCCTCTGGATAGGCCTTAAGTTGTAATTGTAACTTAAATATTTGACGTTTTCCTTGTGTTCAATATAATTTACGTTTGGACAATATGTAGAATATGCAAACTTAGTGTGATTGTATGAAGAATAAACGAAAAAAGTACTTTTTACAATATCATACAAAATAACATTAAGTATAACCATTTTTTTATGTAACTTTCTCTTATTGTATTAGCTTTAACGACCGTCAATCATTGTCATAGACAAAAAATGTCACAATATTTTATATGTTAAAAGGTACGACTTTTTAACCAATGATGTAGCTTAAAAATCGCGGGAATTTCAAACTACTATCTTGCATAATTGGACGGACATAAATTACCCAAAATCAGTTGTCAGATCCAAATCAACTTTCAAATGTTAAAAATTTGTTGGCCTGTGTAATTACAGGCTGCACAAGAAATAAGAAATAAGCAAAATATTTTTTCCCGTTTTTATAAAAAATGTAATTTATATACAGGGCGTTCAAAAATGATGGAATAGAACAACAATTTAAGTGTTTACGAGTTTTTAAAATTTACCCGATATGTTACATATTTTTTTCTATTTTGCGACTCTTATAAGCTCACAATCACAAGTATTTTGCGTGTTCTTATAGACCCATAAGAGGTCTCTACTTTTTTTTTTTGGGTTGGCAACAGACAAAAGTCGATCTCTTGACGTTTGCCGTGCAATTGTGAACGTCGGTTTAAAGTTTAATTTTCTACAAAATTTTGTGTTTAGGTTATGTTTTACCATGTTAAAATTGCGGCTTGGTTACTTGCAGTGGAAAAGAGAAGAAATGACTATAAAATATATAAAAATAATATTCGTTCTTAGAATTTTAAAAATGGCGAAAACTGTAATGCCAATTCGAAACAAAAATCCCTAAATCAGTCATCAATTTAAGTGTAAGTTTTTTAAAATTTTAGAGCAAAATAGAAAAAATTGTATAAAGCACTCGTTTCATAACACGTTTTTAGCGCACTAGTACTTTAGAAAACTCACCGCAAGCGGCTCGTTTTTTAAACTTGTACTCGTGCGCTAAAAACGTATGTTATGAAACTAGTATTTTAATATACTATTATTTTATCCCTAACATCAAACTACATTAATTTTTATTGACAACGGTGGTAATACGCTTAAAATTCAAAAATGTCCTCAGTGCTTTTATTACAAATACTGTTTTTAGCATTAAACTTTAAATTTTATATTTTTTGAAATTAAATTTATCATTTTCCTGTACAAATTAAGTTTTAAACCTATATTTGTAGTGATACTTATATACAGGGTGATCCATAACTGGCATGCCAAAATTTAAGAGGTGATTCTAGATCCAAAAATATAAAAAAAGTTCCTATAAAGGTTGGTCCGGAAATGAGCCCTAAGGGATCTAGGGCCCTTTAAAATTGTAATAAAAATAAGGTTTTTAATTAATAACTCGGGTACCGTTTAAGCTAGAGCGGCGAGCTTTTGCATGTATACTAGTATTAATAAGGGCAATAAGTTTATCTTAATTTATTTTTTTAATTTATCCAGAGGCGTGCCCAGACGGACAAAATATATGAGGCTTAAAACATTTTTGCCCCAAACTTTTCTATGTGTATGTTTTTTGGATTTGTTGTAAAAAATATAGATTTCTAGAGTAAAAATACATATAAAATATCATACAGTGTAATACTGCAGGAGCAACCGTTATCAAAAAAAAATGCAATTAAGAGGAAGTAACATTTTGTGCCACCAAAAACGTTACTTTTTAAAAGGCTATTACTCCTTTAATATTAAATTTAGGTGTTTTGATGTATAATACTTTTTTGCTCAGTTTTAAATGAAGAATCACCCTGCAGCATTAAAACTTTATTGGTGCTTTTTTTTTGTTCCCCATTCAATACGTCATCTTCGAAGGGCCGTAGCTCCCTTAGGGCTCATTTCCGGACCAACCTTTATAGAAACTTTTTTTCATATTTTTGGATGTAGAATCACCTCTTAAATTTCGGTACGCGAGTTCTGGAACACCCTGTATGTATTTGTTTATCATTGATTTTAAAGTAAATAAACTATTATAATTATTAATAAAAAAATACAATTTGATTTAGTTTGCAAAAAATGCGTAATTTATAAGGGCAGTTTTTTTTACTTAATTTTGGATCCAGGATTTTGAAAATGGCTTTTTAACATACAAGGGGTTAATACAGGGTTAATGTTTTACATGGTACACCCCCGTAAGTTTTGAACGGGATACGGTTTAAACTTCATGCTAGGTCGCATACTTTTGATTTTATTGTTGATGTTACCTGTAATGGGGTTTGTCATACCCCACAACACTGACTCGGGATTAATAAAGACAACATTCTTTTATGTTAATCAAAATTATAAAAAAATAATTTTGATTGAAATTGGTTTATATTGAAGTTATAACGTTTACAGAAAACGCAAAAATACGCAAAAAAAATTGAAAATTTTTGCACGAATACAAGTCCTTCCGAAATTTTGAAAATTTTCAAAATGGGAAAGCAATGAACTACGCAGATTTATGCTTAGATTGATTTTGTTAAAAAAGTCACTTGGACCAATTTTCCACTGACCCCATCGAGAAGAAAAGAGGACTAAAAGTCCAGCCTGCGCAAGATTATTTTGTGACAAAACGAGGCAGCGAAATGACGTAACGCAATATATCTGACCTTGCGCAGTACGCATCTCTCTCAGCTGTAAAATGCTGTCGGTCGTAAAACAATTCATCACCCCAGTATTCATTTGTCTTATCTCTAAAAATCCCCCAGTAAAAATCTTAAAATGTCCGAAAATAGAGATATGGCAAACCAATACTGGGGTGACGAATTATTAGTAGTTTGTTTATACTGTCAGTGCTTTCAGATCGTCGTTTGTTTCTGTTCATTGTTTAATTGTTGTTTTGCTGCATTTGTTTATAAATTTAAACATGACCTGTATTGTTGCTTTATGAAGAGCAAAGGGTCAATCCCTGGTGTACTCAAAGTAGGTGTACAAAATCCCGAAACTTATACACCTCGAAAAATTCTTATAAAATAATTTAAAAAAACTATTTCGACGTTTCTTCGTAGATATTTATTGTTTTTTGTTGATTTTTTTACAATTTTTATTTGACACGTAAAACTATGGTTAAAAATACTTGTAAAAAACAACAATAGTAGTGTGCATGTGCAAGTTTATCTCAGATGCGCTAGGCACATTTATCACAGTTTCCGCAACGGCTTTGGAGGTCTTTCCTTGTCTATGACTGACCCCCCTCAATTGTATTAATTTTGCAATTTTGGCGAAGGCGCGAATACAATATTTACGAAATAATAATAATAATAATTTATTTATTTCCTTAAGACCCGAAGGTATTGGATAATGTCAAAAAACTTTATACACACATTGTGTGTATAATACACACAAAAAGTTACAAATAATGGTTTACAAATAGTTCACTTAACATTTAAAACTTAAAATGATATTTAAAATATTTAAAACTATATAAATAATTAAAACATGATAAAATTATTGACAAATAAGATTTACTTTTTTATATTTTTCCAAATAATGGTTTAGAGATAGTTGACTGAATATTTAAAACTTAAAATGATGAATAAAATATTAAAAATATATACAAATTTAAAAACCATCAACCTAGCAACTAAAACCTAACTTTTTCATCCAAAAATTCCTCCACGGAGTAGAAACAGTTTTCCTTAAAAAATGTTTTTGCTGCAGTCTTAAATTGCTTGAAGCTGTCTATGCTTTTTATATTTTGGGGCAACTTGTTAAACAGTCTAACGGACATCATTTTGGGTCCATTTTTGACTTGAACATAATTATATGCCTATTTTAGATTTTAAGCTTTCACGGCCATTAAGATATAAAGAACTTTCACTTTCGGGTTTAGACCGTGTTAATGGATTTTCACTTTCCGACGTTTCGTCTCTGACTACTAGAGACATCTTCAGGGATTAATCTGAAACTAAGTTTCGAATCAACTTGTGTCACTATTTATGACGAGTTGTGGTTATTCACCCGTGACGAGGTTTTTCCTATCAAAGACTTCCATATTGCAGGTAAGTGGTAACCAGTGTCCAGGAAGAAAACCCACACTGACAGATATCTAAACGCATTTTCACATCACCATCCCTCTCAAAAACGCTCGGTAGTTAATTCACTTGTTCATAGGGCTTTCATGATTTCAGACAAGAATTCCCTAGACACAGAACTCCTTAAACTAACCAAAGCCTTGACCATGAACGGTTATACCAAAAAAGACATTAATAAGACAATATACAAATACAGAAATCCCAGACCCAAACAACAGGACAATAGTGACAATGACAGACAGACACAAGTTATATTTCCCTATGTAAGCGGTATCACGGATAAAATAGGTAAACTTTTGAAGAAGTCAAATATTAAGCCTATATTTCGGTCCAACCAAAAATTAGGTCAATGTTTGACTTCAACAAAAGACAAAATACCCCTGAGTTCAGAAGGCGTATATAAAATACCCTGCTCCTGTGGTACGGTTTACATAGGTGAAACTAAGAGAAAAATTTCTACAAGACTTCAAGAGCATGAGCGCAATATAAGAAAGAAACAAATTTCCTTATCGGCAGTAGCCGAACATGTACATGAAACAGGTCATAAAATCAATTTGTCTGAAACAAAACAAATATTAACAGAAAACAGAAAAATGCCAAGGAAGATACGGGAATCGATAGAAATCATCAAGCATCCTAACAATATCAATCGGGACACTGGTTACCACTTACCTGCAATATGGAAGTCTTTGATAGGAAAAACCTCGTCACGGGTGAATAACCACAACTCGTCATAAATAGTGACACAAGTTGATTCGAAACTTAGTTTCAGATTAATCCCTGAAGATGTCTCTAGTAGTAAGAGACGAAACGTCGGAAAGTGAAAATCCATTAACACGGTCTAAACCCGAAAGTGAAAGTTTTTTATATCTTAATGGCCGTGAAAGCTTAAAATCTAAAATATTATATTTTTTCTATTTTGCGACTCTTATAAGCTCATAATCACACGCATTTTGCGTGTTCTTATAGGCCTATAGGAGGTTTGTACTTGTTTTCTTCTGGGTTGGCAACAGAAAAAAGCCTGTCGCTTGACGTTTTCCGTGCAAATGTCAAACGTCGCTTTAAAGTTTAATTTTCTACAGACATTTTGTGTTTAGGTTATTTTTTACCGTGTTAAAATTGTGGCTTGGTTACTTGCATTAAAAAAGAGAAGACATGACTATAAAATATATCAAAATGTCATTTTTTCTTAAAATTTTAAACGTGGCGAAAACTGTTATGCCAACCCGAAACAAAAATCCCTAAATCAGTCATCAATTTAAATTTTAGAGCAAAATAGAAAAAATTGTATAAAGTACTCGTTTCATAACACGTTTTTAGCGCACAAGTACAAGTTTAGAAAACGAGCCGCTTGCGGCGAGTATGTCCTGAAACTAGTACTTTAATACACGGTGTATTTGAAATAGGGTCGGAAATTTTAACAGATGATTCTACATCATAAAATATGACAAAAAGTTCCTATAAACATATGTCTAAAAATGCGTCATAAGGGAGCTACGCCCCTTGGGAGCGACGCCCCTTTGAAAGTGGCTAAAAAAGTCCAAACCAAAATTTTAATGATGCAGGGTGAATGTACATTAAAAACTAAGAAAAATATCTCATATACAGGTACTTCCAAAAATGAATCCTAATGAAGCTATGGTCTCCTAAATATGCAACATTTTTAAAGGGCTATGGTAGCTTTAAAAGCGTTTTTTCGACCTACATGTGTGGAAACTTTTTTTCTTAGTTTTTGATGTAGAATAACATTGCATCATTAAAATTTTGGATTTCGACATTTTAGTATTTAATTTTTCGTCCTCGAACCGTGAAATTTCACTTTCAAATGAACTTTTCTCGAAAACGGTTAATCCTACAGTATTACAACAAGAGTACCTTTTTTATGTATTTTGACCTGAGGAATCATATTTCAAAAATAAAATTACAAAAAAGTTACACAGAAAAAAGTTTGTGACAAAAAACTGATAAGGCCCCCCGTTTCGCACACCCCTGGTTTAAATAAGTACGTGAAAATGACATACAAAGATGGGCCTTATTAGAATTAATTCACATGCAAAACCTTGTTAATATATCTCAAAGAGTTCCTGAGTTATTAAATAAAAACCGATTTTTTTAGCCAATTTCAAAGGGGCGTAGCTCCCTTATGACGCATTTTTAGTCATATGTTTATAGGAACTTTTTGTCATATTTTATCATGTAGAATCACCTGTTAAAATTTCCGACCCTATTTCAAATACACCCTGTATACTATTAAATTAAGCTATTTGCAAATCGCCAGGTCTTGCATCGACTTCCTTTGGATGCTAGAAGCCCCGAAAAGGTGATGAAATGGGGTTCCCGAAAAATATATTTTTAACTTACCGAGTCAAACACATTGCATTTATTACATTTAGATTTGCCCATTTTCACAGTTTTACACAATTATTCAGTAGGTCAAGGGGGGTAAAAAAGGCTTTAAAAAGTTTATTTGACATATGTCAACACTAAACAGTCTAAAGAATTTTCATTTAATCAAAATGTCATTTCATAAATTCTCATTTCTTTAAAAAAATTAATTTTCACATATGTCAAAGTCACTTTTTGAAGACTTTTCTTACCCCTTGGCCTCAGAATTATTGTTCACATGTGTATAACTATGAAAATAGTATGGTAGATAGATAGATAGAAAAAGCGCAAAAAATATCAAGAGTCAAGAAGTATCGATTGTTGATCAAGAGTCTAAACTCTCGATGACGTGAATATCGTGAATATCTTGTTTTTTTTTTTAGTTAAACTATTGTCTTGGATTTTTCAACGAAATCGACGCAAGACAAGAAATTTCCATTCTCGGGAAACCCTGTAACATTAAAAAAATTAACCCTGTATAGTATAGTATTTAATATTTGTTTTTTTATTGTTTCAGATTTATTACAATGGCTGTTGTCTTAGATTCTTTTAATTCAATTAATAATTTATTTAACAAATATGGAGGTAAGTCTAAACTAGATTTAAACAAATGTGATATTTTTAAAATGACAGCAAAAGTTACTCGAAAATATATTTTTAATTTTCTTGTAAAATCAAAAAAATCTTACATAGTGTGTAAGTACGTATGTGTGTGTGAATGTAATACATACACAACATTTTGAAGGGTAAAAGTAATGGATAAGTAATTCTAAAACGCTTTACGCATTTTTTTAATAAGTGGTTTTTGCGCAGGACAGTTTCGGGCTGCTGGCCCTATTCAGTACCAAGAGTCAACTCTGCTCGCTGATGAAGAAAACGTTTTTAAACTTTATTCGCAAAAGGAATATAGTCATTAAATTGATGTAGACCTGTTCGCCATCTATTGCTAGATGTTGACAACTACTCATACCTTTCCTAGTCTAGAGACTTTGAATGGTAGCAAGTTGAAGACTTGTGTGGCTCAAGCACATAGTACTGAAGAGGGCCAGCAGCCCTAAACTGTCAGTCTACCAATATCACTCTGAACGATGATTAGAAAATAAATTGATGAATAATAAATTCAACAGGTTGTCATTTTATGAATAAGCTGAACAGAATAAACTTGGCCTTAAATATTAGATAATTTATTTGGACATGAGCCAATACAATTATATCTTTTTAGTTAAAGCTATTATTATACTCTTCACGGCGCGCACGCACTAGAAGAGTATAATGCAGTATGCAATTTTCCAAAATTGTCAAAAAAAGTCCTAGATAAAACACAACAAAATATTTTAATTTTATAGTCAAGAGCAGTGAACGCAACACAGACCCTTTCCTTTGGCCCCACTGTAGTAGTCATTTTGCAAAGTTGTTTTCATTTCGCTTTATACACTTATAGTATATAATTTATTTCTAATGAAGTGATGCAATGTTGCCAAATCGTTCATTGACATCTGTCAAAATTCTTAATTAAAATAATTAAAGTATGTCCCGGAATGTGAAAAGGGCTAAAGTTTTGGCTAAGTATTTAGTTATTATGTATCTAGAAGCATGTAAAGTCTTATCGTTGCAGGCGATTTAGCCCAAAATACGATACCCTCCTTTAAAATACTTTTTTCTATTTTCCGCTTCTTATAAGCTTATAATCACACGCATTTTGCGTGTTCTTATAGGCCCATAAGAGGTCTCTACTTTTTTTTCTGTTGGGTTGGAACATACAAAAGCCTATCTTTTGACGTTTTGCGTGCAAATGTCAATGTCGATTTAAAGTTTAATTTTTTACAAAATTTTGTGTTTGGGTTATTTTTTACCGTGTTAAAATTGTGGACTGGTTAATTGCAGTGAAAAAAGAAGAGATGACTGTAAAATATATCAAAATATCATTTGTTCTTAGAATTTTAAACATAGTGTAAACTGTAATGCCAACCCAAAACAAAAATTTCTAAATCAGTCATCAATTTAAATGTAAGTTTTTTAAATTTTAGAGCAAAATAGAAAAAATTGTATAAAGCACTCGTTTCATAACACGTTTTTAGAGCACTACTACTATAGAAAACTCGCCGAAAGCGGCTCGTTTTCTAAACTTGTACTCGTGCGCTAAGTATGTTATAAAATTAGTACTTTAATATATAAGACAACAAACCTTCTTTTGGTATATATTACATATTTTTGGCTTTTAAAATGTGGTCAGGAGGGTATTGGGGGTGATTCTTTAAACATGTGTGATACATCATTTTGAAGCAAATAAAATTCTCTATTTGACCATATATTTTTTTATTTTTTAGACATTTTTTTTAATAACACGTGAAAGATAATTACTTTATATTTAAAGAAGTTTTTGACGTGATTTCAATTTTTTTTTTATTTCAGATAAAAGAACTGCAAACTTCCCATTAATGTCCAGTCCATTTTACACATTAGGAATATGTTTAAGTTACGTTTATTTTGTGAAGGTGTTGGGTCCAAAACTGATGGAAAACCGGAAACCTTTCCAGTTAAAGAATACGCTTATAGTATATAATTTATTTCAAGTAGTTTTTAGTACGTGGATTTTTTACGAAGTAAGTACAATTTACGATTTACCCAAAGAACTTTTACCTCAAGAAGTAATTTCAGACCAATGTTTATGAAGGTGTCATCTTTTTGTTTGTTTAGTTACTAACAGAAACGCGATACAGCTTTGTGGTATAAAATGTAGATGTCGCTAGTCGACTTTCAGACTACCTAGTAGCGATGTTGCGTAGTTTTCACCTTATCACGAATTCAAATCATACTTAAATTAAAAATGTAAAAAACTTTATTGTGTATACTATAATTATGTTTCATAATATAGTATATTTAAATCTATTAAAATTAAACTACTAGTTCATATAAAACTGATACAGAACTAATGTTTCTTAAAATTTACAATAAAATATCAAAAGTATATGTTTCCAATCGGCAATACTGTACCCCTGTTATTCATTTTACGTCATTAGACTGTGAGTTTACACATTCTTTCTCTCTCTTTACGCGTACTAAGTGTAAACAATAGTCACTCCCCACCAGCCCCTCACCGTAGTTGGTTCACGCTTCAAACAAAGCATACGGTAGATTTCATCATGTTCCTTCTTGAGGTAAAAGTTCTTTGGATTTACCCTAGGGGCTGTCCAAATATTACGTAACGCAAATTATACCCAATTCGTACACTTCATACCCTGTTTATCGCGTTATTAAAGACTATAGAGATTTTTTATTTATATACTATTAATTTCGCCTCAATGATTACACAACTCCACAAAAAAAAAAAGGTCAAGACCCTTGAGACAGACCATGATATTCCTATGTATTTTTCGACGCTGAATCTGAATCCGGGGTCAGAAAATACCCTAGACTTCTGGAATTCACCCCCGGACCCAAAAACTACCCTTAAAAGGGGTGAAAAATTGAGTTCGAGCCTTATTGGAGGTCAAAAAAATTTCGACGCCCCTAGAGTTCACCCCCGGGTCCAAAAACTACCCCTGAGAAGGGTTGGAAAATTGAGTTTCGCATGCCAGATGCTTAACCATGGTATTCCTATGACTAGTGCTAATATACCTTGACACTCGCTTCTAAAAAAAATCTCTTATTTGTGGCGTCTACTTTACAATGTTTTTTTTTAATCCTGCAGAAATTTAAAATAAGAAATTTCTTTTCTAGATTAGTATGGGTGGATGGTTAACAGGAGAGTATAGTCTGAGATGTCAACCAGTAGATTATTCAAATAAACCTAGTACAATACGAGTAAGTATAGTTTGACCATAGAGAAGGAAAGAGAACCATTAGTCCAGCCTGCGCAAGATTATTTTGTGACAGAACGGGGCAGCGAAATGACGTAACGCAATATATCTGACCTTGCGCAGTACACATCTCTATCAGCTGTGAAATGCTGTCGGTCGTAAAACAATTCATCACCCCAGTATTCATTTGTCTTATCTCCAAAAATCCCCCAGTAAAAATCTTAAAATGTCCAAAAATAGAGATATGGCAAACCAATACTGGTGTTTCGAATTATTAGTAGTTTGTTTATACTGTCAGTACTGTCAGATCGTCGTTTGTTTCTGTTCATTTTTCGACTTCTACTGTGTTTTAATTGTTTTTTTTTTTAATGCATTTGTTTATAACTTTAACCCTAACCTTTATTGTTGCTTTATAAAGAGCAAAGGGTCAATCCCTGGTGTACTCAAAGTAGGTGTACAAAATCCCGAAACTCAAACACACCTCGAAAAATTCTTATAAAATAATTTAAAAAAACTATTTCGACGTTTCTTCGTAGATATTTATTGTGTTTTTGTTGAATTTTTTACAATTATTATTTGACACACAAAACTAAGGTTAAAAAATACTCGTCAAAAACAACAATAGTAGTGCGCATGTGCAAGTTTATCTCAGATGCGCTAGGCACATTTATCACAGTTTCCGCAACGGCTTTGGAGGTCTTTCCTTGTCTATGACTTTGACGCACGGATCTGTGGTTACGGGAAATTGTTTGGAATGTGTGTGCAAGTGGGAGGCCCGATGTAGGCACGCACGTCTTATAAACGCTCTTGACGGAAAGAAGAGAGCGCGAATGATTCCTCCCCCTTTCGTCGGACACTTTGTTTCATGCGGAGAACTATATAGGAAATTTAATTACACTAGTTTACAAATATTTTTAAACTTTGAAGGTAGAAAAACCCCTTATTAAATTAAAATTACGAAACTTTTAAAGAATTTTAATTATACTATTTTTTAATTACACAGGCCCACAAAAGAAAAAAAGTGGGCTGTGCTATTCTTATGTATTTTGGGATGCTGAATACGAATCTGCCATAAAAAAGGCACTTCGTCTGCTTATTTTGTTTCTACACTGAAAAAACTGTCTGGACCCACAAAAAAAAGTTGTCTGTGCTGTGGTTAAGACCCACGGATTCTTATGTATTTTGGAATGCTGAACACGAATCTGCCATAAAAAAGCCACTTCATGGGCTTATTTTGTATCTACACTGAAAAAACTGTCTGGGCCCACAAAAAAAAGTGGTCTGTGCTGGGGTTGAGATCCACTTATTCTTATGTATTTTGGGATGCTGAACACGAATCTGTCACAAAAAAGGAACTTCATCGGCTCATTTTTTTTCTACACTGAAAAAACATTATGGGCCCACAAAAAAAAATAGTCGTCTGTACCGGGGTTGAGACCCACCTATTCTAATGTATTTTGGGATGCTGAACACAAATCTGTCATAAAAAAGGCACTTCATAGGCTCATTTTTTTTTCTACACTGGAAAAACTGTCTAGGGCCACAAAAAAAGAGTGGTCTGTACTGGGGTTTAGACCCACCTATTCTTATGTATTTTGAGATGGTGAACAAGAATCTGTCATAAAAAATGCACTCAATGGCTCATTTTTTTGTTACACTGAAATAATATGAGATTTTTACCATTTTAGACAGTTTTTTTCAGTGTAGCAAAGAAATGAGCTGATGAAGTGCCTTTTTTATGACAGATTCGTGTTCAGCATCCCAAAATACATAAGAGTAGGTGGTTCTCAACCCCAGCACAGACCACTTTTTTTATTTTGTGGGCCTGTGTTATCAAAAATTAATTCAAATTATTGTATTCCTATCAAAGCGAAAAATTTTGCTTCCTAAATATCACTGGTAGTATTAACCTTGAACTTTTTGTGGTTCCGGTGTATCCAATAACAAAATTGAAAAAAGATTTAAATTCTTTTATTAAATTTGAATAATTGTTTAAATAAATTAACTATTAGTTAGTAGTTAATTTTTAATGTAATCTACCGGGTGGTCCATTTAAACTGTTACAAGTCGATATCTCAGAAACCGTAACAGATAGGTTTTTGAAATTTAGTACTAAGCTTCGATATCAGGGGGGCACCAAACGCAGATTTTTTTTCGCACATCACCTTAGGTGTAAGAGGGGGCAACTTAAAAATTTTAAAGGGAATGGTAGTGTTTTTTTTTCAGATACGAATTTAGCATAAAAAGTTACATAATTGACCAAAAAAGTTTTTTTAACTGTCAAATTAGGCTGCTTAAAAACTAGAATAAAGAACACGCCATTTAAAGAGTTACAAGTCGATGTCTCAGAAACCGTAACAGGTATGTTTTTCCAATTTTGTAATAAGTATTAATATCAAGGGGGACTCCTTTTAATCAAAACTGATATTTTTTTCACCCACACCCTTAGGCGGGGGAAGTGGTAATTTTCAAATTATTTTAGAAAAAATTTAAACCTATTTTCGAGCAAAAATTTTATTTTTTTTGTTTTTTTTTTGTTTGTTTTTAACCTTGTACTATTCTACTTAATTAAGCATCCCCTAAGTCCAGGACTTGTGTGGGCTAGTAGTAGAGGGAACCACCGGCTTTAATTGACTTTCGAATATATCTAGGGAGTACGCCTTCGCCAAATTTCAATTATTAATTAACTGAAAAAGGCAATTGGCGCCAGTGAGGTTTGGACTCACGATCATTAGCTCAGTGTCAATGCTATATCGATGCCTTAGACCGCTGAGCTAAATCTCCCATTTGAATTGTTATTGATATGTTCCTGAATTTTTATTGGATTGTTATTTTTTGTTTAATTTTTTTACAATAAATGGTAAATATATAGTAGAAAAAACTGCTATGATAAAAAAAAATCAGTTACGGTTTCTGAGTTTTGACTTGTAACAGTTTAGATGTCGTGCTCTATCTTTTAATTTTTAAGTAGTTTTTGATATAGAATAACCCTGCATTATTAAAATTTTGGCTTTCAACATTTTAGTATTTAATTTTTGGAGTGAAACTTCAAATGAGTTTTCCTCGAAAACGGTTAATCCTACAGTATTACAATAGGATTACCTTTTATATGTATTTTGACCTGAGGAACCATATTCCAAAAATAAAATTACAAAAAAAATACACAGAAAAAAGTTTGGGACAAAAAACTGATAAGGCCCCGCTGTTTTGCACACCCCTGGTTAAATTAAGTACATAAAAATAACATACGAAGATGGGCCTTATTATTAGTTTGCGAGCAAACCTCGTCGCTATATCTCAAAGGGTTCCTGAGTTATTAAATAAAAACCAAATTTTTTAACCCCTTTCTAAGGGGCGTAGCATTTTTAGACGTATGTTTATAGGAACTTTTTTTCATATTCTATGATGTAGAATCACACCTTAAATTCGGACCCTATTTCAAATACACCGTGTATACCGTGCGTTTAAAATTACACAAAACAAATTAACAGATCAATCATCATCAATAGTTTGTTTGGGTCTTTAAGAGACAGGCGCAGCCTATGGCTCATTTATCTAAAAAAAATATTTAATCTGAATTGAAAGTTGGGGCAGTGAGTCTATGCTCACTGATGCGAGTTGCATCTGTCATAATTTGGGGGGAGTGAGTCTCTGCTCACTGATGCGAGTTGCATCTGTCATAATTTGGCGCTGTGGAGTGGGTGGGAGGGGGATGGGGAGGGATGTGATAGGGAGAGGAGGGATGTGCGGGAGGAGTGAGACTATCTCACTGATGCTGGGAATGCATCTGTCCTGTATTAGTGGGTACCATTACTGGTTGAGGACGTTTTTGATCTTTTTGTGAGTGTTGTGTATTTCATGATCGTAATCTAGAAAGTTTGAAATGAGGGGGTTTGGGTGATCTAAATTGTCTTGTATAAAAGACGTGCTGTAGCGGATGATTTCCGTTTTTAGGAGGGGCATTTCGAGATCTCTGTGTATCTGGTTGTTCCTCATGAACCAGGGGGCATCGAGGCATATTCTGAGTGCCTTGTTTTGGAAGGCCTGAAGTTTTGCTGAGAGCGCTTTGTTAAGGGTGATTTTATTCCAGGCTGGGGCTCCGTAAAGAAGTACCGGCTTTAGGGTTTGGTTGTAGAGAAGAAGTTTGTTTTTAATGGATAGGGGACTCTTTCTGCCTATTAAGGGGTAGAGTTTGGAGAGGCGGCAATTTGCTATTTGGAGGGTGTTTTTGACGTGCTGATCCCACGTCAAGTTTTTGGAGATTGTAATGCCGAGGTATTTGGCATGGTTTTCCCAGTTAATGGGTTGGCCATTTATCTGAATGGGTTGGGGTGGGCCTCTTCTAATCCTAGAGATTAGGATGCCTTTGGTTTTATTGGCGTTTACTTTGATTTTCCATTTGGAGAACCATTTGATTAGGGCATCCATTTGGCGCTGGAGGGCGATATGGATGCGCTGGGGGTTTCTGGCTTTTGCTAGGATGCCGGTGTCATCGGCGAACAGGGCTAGTTCAGTGCCCTGTGTTTTTGGAATATCTGCCGTAAAGAGGTTGTAACAGATCAAGGCTGACGTGATGTTTTTTAAATGAAACACAGCGCATCGGACGGGCCGTCTCCCCACTACAATCACGTCAGCCTTGATCTAATTGTGTTATCTTTATTTTCTATGTATTGTATAATCTCAAACATATGATATACTATGATAGTTTAATTGTAACTAATTTCAAATTCAGTTTTAAAAATCATTTATTTAGAATTTAGAATGATTTTAATAGAAAAAAAACATGCCACATTATGGCATAGCCTTATTTTGCTAAGATAACAAAGTTTGCTTTTCATCAATGAGGGTCAGTTTTCGTGGAAATACTCCCTAGTGGGTGGCGTCGTAAACGTAAAACGGTGGGTCTTGTGTTCATCCAGGTGGGGCAGTACGGCTACAAGAGGATACAATTTCTACTTTAAAGTGTATACCAAACGGATGGGTGACCTGTATAATGATGCTAAGAGGTCGGATCAATGTAAATAAAAAAAAAACACATACAAAATATATACAGGGTGATTTATTAGCCTGTTTACAATCTTTGGCAACGAAAAGTAGATCTAATTTCATGAAGAAATGTCCATATAAACGTAGGTCCTATCTTTCTACGTTCGGAAGTTATACCTCTTTTTAAATTTTTAAGTTGAAAAACATAGTAGCTTGCGGCGAGTTTTCTAAAGTACTAGTGCTCTAAAAACGTGTTATAAAATGAGTGCTTTATACAATTTTTTTTATTTTTCTCTAAAATTTAAAAAACTTACATTCAAATTGAGGACTGATTTAGGGATTTTTGTTTTGGGTTGGCATTACAGTTTACACTATGTTTAAAATTCTAAGTACAAATTATATTTTGATATATTTTACAGTCATCTCTTCTTTTTTCACTGCAATTAACCAGTCTACAATTTTAACACGGTAAAAAATAAACCAAACACAAAATTTTGTAAAAAATTAAACTTTAAATCGACATTGACATTTGCAAGCAAAACGTCAAGAGATAGACTTTTGTCTGTTGCCAACCCAAAAGAAAAAAAAGTAGAGACCTATTGTGGGCCTATAAGAACACGCAAAATGCGTGTGATTATGAGTTTATAAGAGTCGCAAAATAAAAAAACTAAATTATACATTTTTTTTTGCTAAATCATGGCTACTACCTTTTCCACTTAAAATTAAAAAAAAAAACGCTATAAAATCTGAACGCGGAAAGATAGGACCTACGTTTAAATAACCACACTAGGTATTTTTGACAGGTGATGATTTAAAATAATAGTTTAGTATATTAAAGTACTAGTTTCATAACATACGTTTTTAGCGCACGAGTACAATTTTAGAAAACGAGCCGCTTGCGGCGAGTTTTCTAAAGTACTAGTGCTCTAAAAACGTGTTATAAAATGAGTGCTTTATACAATTTTTTCTATTTTTCTCTAAAATTTAAAAAACTTACATTCAAATTGAGGACTGATTTAGGGATTTTTGTTTTGGGTTGGCATTACAGTTTACACTATGTTTAAAATTCTAAGTACAAATTATATTTTGATATATTTTACAGTCATCTCTTCTTTTTTCACTGCAATTAACCAGTCCACAATTTTAACACGGTAAAAAATAAACCAAACACAAAATTTTGTAAAAAATTAAACTTTAAATCGACATTGACATTTGCAAGCAAAACGTCAAGAGATAGACTTTTGTCTGTTGCCAACCCAAAAGAAAAAAAAGTAGAGACCTCTTGTGGGCCTATAAGAACACGCAAAATGCGTGTGATTATGAGTTTATAAGAGTCGCAAAATAAAAAAACTAAATTATACATTTTTTTTTTGCTAAATCATGGCTACTACCTTTTCCACTTAAAATTAAAAAAAAAAACGCTATAAAATCTGAACGCGGAAAGATAGGACCTACGTTTAAATAAACATTTGTTCGTGAATTTAATTCTACTTTTCGTTGCCAATATTTGTAAATAAGCTAATAAATCACCCTGTATATACACTGCGATTATAAAGTGCCGAACAGTTTGAAAAGAAAATACTCTTCATTTGAAGCCACGCCTCTGTTAGAGTTGTGCGCGACAAGCCCATGTGATTACTACGTACAACAGCTCGGTGGCCAGTAAAACGCACACAGCTTTCTTGCATTTTACTCATCGCTAATGCCAGTTTTGCATTAAAAAGTGTTCGGCACTTTATAATCGCACGGTATATTTTTAAATTATAATTATAATTAAATTATAATTTTTGCGAGCCTCCGGTAATTAAATCTCTCCATCCGACCTCAAATTCTAACTTCATTTACATAAAAAGTATATGTTTTATTTTTTTACAGATGGTGCATGCCTCATGGTGGTACTATTTTTCGAAGTTTACAGAATTTATGGACACGGTAAGTAAAACAAAATTAGTATACAGGGTGTCTCACTAGTGCGGAAAAGTCCAATAACTCATTAAATTTAAGCAAAAATGTTTTTTTAAAAGAGAATTCTATATTTTTTATCACACGGTTAAATAGTATAGGAAAGACGCCTAATTTCGGATGCTTTCCTAATTTTGGATAGTAGTGTATCTAAGATACTATCAGCAGAGGTAAACAGAAAGCTACTTTTATGTAAAGCCAAAAGTCAAACTAAATTGGTCCTGTAATATGGTAAAGGAAGACCCGGACAACATCCATACACTCATGAGAGCATCATGTTATGATTTCCACGTTTTGTACTCATACGAACATCATGATGAGCACATCTCATGATTTTGTGATCATGTTATGAGTTTGTTATGAGTTTGTCATGAGGTGTATACATTTAACGTTAAATCATTAAATGATGTCATAATGACTTCCACGTGAAATAACAAATGTTGCCCGGGACCCGATTGAGAACGATTGCCGAATAGTACAGGCTTCTGTAATGTTTTAATTTCAGTGCACTTGACAGCGTTATGCTCTAGCTGGCCCCACATGTTATTTCCTACCACTAACTAAACTTATTAAACGAATAAAGTCGCCTTCTAGGAAAACTAGTATTAAAAAGCAGCTGTCTTTATAAGGATATACTACTAGTAATTAACTTACTGGTCAGCTAATTCGATACACATTATTGGATTGGTATGGGGAGCCGTAGATATCTGGAGGCTTTAGCCGAGAGGAACTAGTTCCTTCAGTCATCTTGGGGAACATATCCACTGGGAAGTTCCCAGTGGGAACATCCCGGTGTCGTCAAGTTGTTGAAAATGGACTTGGGGGTCGATTTTTTCGTTATTTTTTTGGTATCTCTTCGCGTTTTGAAGAGCAAAAAGCTGTGTGTGATCTTTTTAAGCAGGGTAATTTCCTTTCTTTTTTTTTAATTTTAGATTTCGCGGTCAATTTAAATCTCGCGGTTAATTTAAAGTTTGCGCATTCCGTAGACCGCTGCTAGATCTTCATGACATGATCTCGTAATGACTTTACAATGAGGAGTCATCTGTATGCGTTCATGAACTCAGAGAAAATCATTAAATAATGTCATAATGACTTCCACGTGAAATAGCAAATGACAGCACAAATCGTTTAAATTGCAAATGGCAAAATTATGGCTCCGACAGTATTCGTAAAAAAATACTTAAATTCGAGATTAAATTACTTCTTATTTGCAGGACAAAATTTTAAGGAATAACAAGAAACAAAGGCAATAGGATCCAGATCTATTTTGAAAAAAAATCAGATATTTCCGAAATTAGGAACCCTTTTTTAAATGCACAAAAATGCTTTTTTTAACCTTTTTTTTTTTGGAAAAAATAAACTAATAAAATTGTTTTCATAATAAATTATGGTTCGTTATAATAAGTTGTATGTTGTTATTTAAAAAAAATATCAAAAAGTAATACCCCCTATTAAATATTGGATAAATTCAACGAACTAATAACTCTTCTCTCTAGAATAGGCATTTCATTCGTAAAAACGTTGCCAACATATACATTTGTCTGTCTTACTCGCACAGCTTTGTTCAAACAGAGACAACAATAACAGTTACTGGTAATTGTTATTGTTCAGGCCTGAATATACCTACTATTTGTTTATAAACAAACCGAGATGTTGGCAATACTTTATATTAACGGTATGCATATTCTAGAGAGAAGAATTGTTAGTTCGTTGGTTAAATTGTAAATGGTATCCGAAATTAATCGAATTTTCAATTCAATAAATTATAAAAAAAAATATAAAATAGTCGTGGTCTAAAATTTCTGAAATATTTTAGTTTTTCAGTAAAATACCACCGCTAAAAAATTGTTCACCTGAAATCCTTTTAGGAGGTAATCCCTTAACATTTCCTTTAAGATTAACTCAAAAAATCTTGAAAATTACCTAAAAAAAGATCCTACTTTTGGTAAAGATCAGATTTCGTCGTATTTCATCGAAAGATTACTTACAAGATTTCCTCCCATTTGTATACCTGATGTTTTCTTAATAGGTTATTGGACTTTTTTACACTAGTGTAACACCCAGTATTACGCAATCAGCTCATGAGTGAGCGAACCAAGTCTAAAGGAAATTCGCAAACGAACTGCACATACTATTTTTTCTACAACCTACAAACTAGAATTGTAAAAACACACAAAATAATTAAGTTTTGGAATTATTTTGAGTGCTTTGCCATGTTAAACGTGTTAGCAATATTGGGGACAGAATTTGCTAGCACCAAGTACTATCTGTCAATAGCAATTTTTATTCGCAAAAGGCAACATCGATTGTCAATAAATAACGGTTCTTATACGTAACCTCAAATAATATACCCTGTCATATAATGAGCAACCGTTAAGATGTTTTTCTATTTTGCGACTCTTATAAGCTCATAATCACACGCATTTTGCGTGTTCTTATAGGCCCATAAGAGGTCTCTACTTTTTGTTCTTTTGGGTTGGCAACAGACCTGGCCTATCGCTTGACGTTTTCCGTGCAAATGTCAATGTCGCTTTAAAGTTGAATTTTCTACAAAATTTTGTGTTTAAGTTATTTTTACCATGTTAAAATTGTGGCTTGGTTAATTGCAGTAAAAAAGAGAAGAGATGACTATAAAATATATCAAAATAATATTCATTCTTAGAATTTTAAACATGGCGAAAACTGTAATGCCAACCCAAAACAAAAATCCCTAAATCATTCATCAATTTAAAAGTTTTTTTTTAATTTTAGAGCAAATTAGAAAAAAATTGTATAAAGCACTCGTTTCATAACACGTTTAAACTTGTACTCGTGCGCTAAAAACGTATGCTTTGAAACTAGTACTTTAATATACTATTTGTATAGCTAAAACAAGATAGCTTACTACTGTTTTCTTTGCGTCAAAATTACTGTCAAGCATGACATAACCTAATATTAAAAATCCAATTTAAATGATTAATATATCCAAAATATGTAGGGTTTGTTGCTAACTTATTTTACTACATTTTCTGTCACGGTTAGTAGGTTGCAGAAAAATAAAATTATATGATTTTTATTATTTTGATTTTGTGTCTTTTTTTCAGATATTTTTCGTGTTACGAAAGAAAAATGATCACATAAGCACATTACACGTCATCCATCACGGAGTGATGCCAATGTCGGTGTGGTTTGGTGTGAAATTCACTCCAGGTTAGTTTGTTTGTTTGTTTGTTTGTTTGACCTCGTACTATTCTACTTAATTAAGCATCCCCTAAGTCCAGGAATTGTGTGGGCTAGTAGTAGAGGGAACCACCGGCTTATACGGACTTTCGAACCAGTTTCTAGGGAGTGTCCGTTTCACTTATCGCCTTCGCCAAATTTCAATTATTAATTAACTGAAAAAGACAAATCGGCGCCAGTGAGAATCGAACTCACGATAGTAGACTTGCTATACATACGCGCTAGCCACTACGCTATGCCTCCCATTAATTATTAGATTATTATTAATATATTAAAAAAATGATCCAAACAAAAATTGTTGGATATTTCCTCCTTAACAAAATTCATTATATGCATTTTTTTCGTAAGATGCTTATTAAGCAACTCACCCCTAAAATTCAAGATAGCGGACACCCCTTAGGCAAATCACCCGGTGAAAAACTAAGAGGAGTGTTCTGTTACCATCCACTACTACCCTTTAAAATATCAGCCGTGTGCATGTATAATTTGACTGGACTACTAATGATTTAAACAACCTAAACTACAAGCAGCTCTATTTTTGGTAATTTTGCTTTTAAGCAAATGATTTTAACTTAATAATTCATACTATTATAGTGAATTATTAAGTTTCAAACATTTTCTAAGCAAAATTAACAAAAACACCGCTACTTGCAGTTTAGCCGTTTAAGTCATTAGGTCTCGAGATATAACATATGAATAAATGCCAAAGAACTAATAACTCTTCTTTCTAGAATACGCATACCGTTAAAATAGAGTATCGCCAACATCTCGGTTTGTTTGTAAACAAATAGTAGGTATATTCAGGCCTGAACAATATCAATTACCAGTAACAGGTATTGTTGTCTCTGTTAGAACAAAGATGTGCGAGTAAGACAGACGAATGTTTATGTTGCCGACGTTTTTGTCAATTTTAACGAATGAAATGCCTATTCTAGAGAGAAGAGTTATTAGTTTGTTGGTAAATGCAGATGTTAATTGCTTCAAATTAAGACAAAACAAAAACATAGGAATATTCAGATCTTTATCACAATAGGAAGAAACAACCGTATTTTTTTTCAAAAATTTGTGTCGGAGTACAAAATGTTAATTAGCTACTAAATGTTAATAATTGAAACAATAGTTGATTTTTTTCTATCGATAGAAAAATAACACTAATTCTCATTGTTTCAAAAACATTAAACTAAAAATACATAAATATTATTTCCTTGTTTTGTTGGTTTTTACGATAAAACAATAGTGAATATGAGTTCTATTAAAAATTATTTTTTCTTCGAATATGTAAAAACAAAATAATATTTATTCATAGTTTGTAAAAAAAAATATAAAATTAAAAATAAACATGTGTTAACTACATGCTTGTTTAAGAACTCAGGGGCGGAATTATTTCATTTTAAGGGTGGGAGGGCATCCATAAGGAAAAAAATTGCGCTTTCACCAAAAATATAATTTTAAAGGTATTTCTATGCTAATATATCTCGCATACGAATTAACAGTACTTACGGCGTTCCAGAATGATTGATAAGATGAAGTAGCTCTACAGAAAAATCTGAGTGTGGATCATGGTAGCAAAAGATCTACAAATTATAAAACAAAACCATTTACAGCTAAATCCAGAAGACTCGTTTATGGTAAATAACACACTGGTCTACAAAAAAAAATTAAAAATTCTTCTCCAAGGACTAAATCCATCATGTCTTTAGACCACTTTACACGGAGCAATTTGTACGCAAGTTTGATGCTATGCAAGTTTGCTGCCAGATATAGCATGAGGACAATTTGACATTGATTTGCCTTTTCACGGAGCAAGTTGTACGCAAGTTTGGTGCTATATATTGCAAGGTAAACAGTGCTGCCAACTAGACAATTTTGACGTGTCTCTGCGTTTGTTGACAAAAACATAACCTAGCATTTGCTTTTTTAAGGAAGTTTTTTAGTTATAAAGACCGACCTATTATTAATAATAATAATTATTAACATGTGCAGTTGCTACTATATTAGTAAAATGAAATCGATTTGGTAACTTCTTTTTCCAGGTTGGTACCACGAAAATAACCATAAAACTTGCGTGAAAATCGCCGAAAAATAGTTCTAAATAATTTGATGGCACGAAAATGGCCTCAAACTTGCCTGAAGGCATGCGCAGTGACTGAATCATTCTTGCAACAAACTTGCATAGCATCAAACTTGCGCACAAATTGCTCCGTGTAAAGTGGCTTTCTGTATTTCAGTTTTATTAATATCAATATATTGTATATATACAAGTATAAAATAGTCAAGTTCTAAATACACGCTAGTTCTGAGGTCAGTTTAAGTTTCAAAGAATGGCCAAAGCAAACTTACAGTGGATACTGGTAGAAGGTGGTCTAAGATATTCATAACCATTAACAGCAAAATCGCAGATGATGGTTTTCGGAAGATACTGTTAAAATTCCTTGGTGATGGCCATGTTTAACGAATATACCAAATTTGCATAGAGTTATCCAGATTTTGCTACCATCATTAAATAACAAGATTTTTCTGTAGAGCTACTGCATCTCATTCATAATGTGTGTGTTTTTTTTTAAATTTCTTACGACATAACATCAAAAGCTTAAGATAACTTTTTTTAAAACCAACTGTTCGCTGAATCCGAATCTGGCCGCAAAACTGAGGTGGTTTTCTATAAAAAAATGTCAAAATATTTTTTGTCCTTTTTTGAGCTAATTTTTGTCATAAACCTGACGCGATAGAGAAATTCTACGTTCAGATTCAGAAACCGCAGCCTAAAATCTACAGGAAACCATATATGGGATGTGTTTTCCAATAGTATGTTAACCCACATTCTATAATAAAATTTTACCTAACATCTTTTAAAGTATTTAAAGATTAAAAATTTTGTTCACATGTTATGATACAGGACAAATTGAAGCATATACTTAATTTGTGTTTTAGTGGAAACGATAAAGATAAATTAAAGAAAAAGTTCACCTACTTACAATTCACAATGTGGGTTAACATATCATTGCATAACACAATTCGCATTGTCTAATTAATTAATTAACTGGTTACATCGGTACTTACAATATAAATGGGGTTGTGAGGCATGGTACTGCTTTTCAAATCACTGCGGCCAATGAGATCTATTGTGAAGCACTTAGAGTGCCGATGTATTGAAATCTTCGCCGAAAAGTCAAAATCTTTGACCACGTTTTTTCACATTTCTCGACGTTTTAGACCATTCGTCGAAATCAGTAAAAAAAATTTTTGCGTCCGTCTGTCTGTCTGTCTGTCTGTCTGTCTGTCTGTCTGGGTGTAAACTCTCTAACTCCATTTCTACATCAGATATCGACTTGTGTTTTTTTGCATATTGTTTCTTATCGTATTCCGAAGAGCTGATTAGATTTTGGGGGTAAACGATTGGGGGTAAGGGGGTAAAAATAGGGTAAAACTCCTATTTTTACCGTTTTTTGTTTATAATTAAGGCAATTATTATTTTATTTGGTTAATTTAGCACTTATATAAAAGATAATTTTAAATTGGTCAAAAAATGTTATAAACAACGTTTTCCTAAAACGCATTGTTTTCGAGATATTGGCGTTTAAAGCAGTAACAGGTTCTTTTAGCATATCTCACATATTTATAACCCGATTTCAAAAAATTATATTTTAAATAAAAGCTCTTTTTAAGCTAGAATATAATGTTTTAAAGATACAGAATTTAAAATTAAACAAAACACCTAGTTTGAAATTTGCAAACTAGATGGCTCTAGTGTACAAATTTTAAGCTTCCATTCATTTGTTTTTAAAATCAATCAAAAATTGTAATTAAAAAATTCAACTTGCATCTAAGTCCAAAAATATTTTTATTATTAATTTTAATTATATATTAAGTGTACAAGAAAAGCTAAAGTTTAATATAAATATTATATAAGTTAGTTTGTGCAGTGAGGAGTAGTAGTAAAATTGTAATTATGTTATGCTACCCTGTTCTAATAGCATGTTATTAGTTTTCCCAATAGTGCCGATGTTTTGACAGGGTGCTTGCAACGTTTCATCTAGTTATTAATTATAATATTTTGCTTCTAGGTGGTCACAGTACGTTCTTTGGCCTTCTCAATTCCTTCGTACATATCATCATGTATTCGTACTACATGTTAAGTGCGTTCGGTCCTGCCATCCAAAAATACCTGTGGTGGAAGAGATATCTTACCACGATGCAAATGGTAAGTTTTTAATAACTTTTATCCACAGCCGTGATTTATAGGCCTATAATTCACGCGTCGGTAAAAATAAGCTGTAATGTGGCTGTGGATAAAGTATAGTATTCTACTCGCGTATAATAGCTATGTGATTACGCCACTCGCCTATCAGCTCGTGTCGTAAAATTCAACCTCAATGATTAATAGCAATTATTATACGCTCGTTGAATAATATACTAATTATCTACATTCTACATGTGAAGTTACATACCAATCAGAAAAGAAATTAGTAGGTATTAAAAATTAAAATGCTCTGGGTTTCATTTTTTGCTTTTTTACTTAAAAAAAAACATTGCCTATAACGCAAGCCTCTTGTGTAAATCAAGACAAGACAATTTGCTAATTAAATTAGATTTCTTTAGATATGTTCCCATATAAAACAGTAAAATTGTACTGTTTTACGATTTCATAAGAAAGAGACCGTGTATTTTGATATTTTTTTTATAAAACTTAAGGTAACTAAATCAAAAATTAAGTAATTTTTATAAAATCTAGATATAAATAAAATATCTCAAGTTATATCTTGGTCAATAGTAAGGTTATAACTATAGTTTCTATATTTGACATGAAAAACAGAAATATTTGGATTGAAAAACATAAAAGATATCATAAAATTTTGTGATGAAAGGTGGAAAATGGCATATAAAACGAGGTGAGCTAAATTCGTAGGATCTACAACGTAAATTAAGGAAAACCTACATACGTCAAATTAGGCAAACCTACATACATAAATATCAAACTAGGGTGATATAAAAATATCAAACTAGTGTGATATAAGGTGTTTTCTAAGTCCAAATTAGGCAAACCTACATACATCAATATCAAACTAGGGTGATATAAAAATATCAAACTAGTGTGATATAAGGCGTTTTCTAAGTCCAAATTAGGCAAACCTACATACATCAATATCAAACTAGGGTGATATAAAAATATCAAACTAGTGTGATATAAGGCGTTTTCTAAGTCCAAATTAGGCAAACCTACATACATAAATATCTAACTAGGGTGATATAAAAATATCAAACTAGTGTGATATAAGGCGTTTTCTGAAGAAAAAGAGAGTGTGCTAAATGTCATTTTCATAAGGGAAAACTAATAAATTACTTCTCTTTTCAGGTGCAATTCGTAGCAATAATGGTGCACGCCTTCCAACTGCTCTTCACCGACTGCAACTACCCCCGCGCCTTCGTCTGGTGGATCGGCATGCACGCCGTCATGTTCTTCTTCCTCTTCAAAGAGTTTTACAACCAAACCTACCAAAAGAGGGCGGCAAAAGCGAAAGCGGAAATCGAGCAAAACGGAAACACTATAAACGGCAAAGTTAACGGCAAAATAAACGGAAAAATTCAACAAAATGGTGCTTACAGCAATAACAGCGAAAACGGGGTACATCACAGAATAAAAACGTAGCGGTATCTTTTTTTTATAAGAAATGGTGTAACAAACTTTTTGCTCTGAGAAGTAATTTTATTATACTGTGTGTCTAATAATTAGACATGCGCCCTTGCTGTATGCAAGTTTTGCAATTTTGGTGGAGGCGCAACACTAGAATGTCTAATTGTTGATTGTACATATGGTATTACAATTCTTAATGGTCAAGACCAAAAAAATAACCAACTGGCCTTAATATAAATACTTAAAATTTTGTAAATAGTTAGCTCAAATACTAAAATTGAAGTCTTTATATTTAAAAGTTAGTAGTTTTACTAGCTATATCTTCTTAAATTAAAACTGTTTAAATTTTGAGTTCAGCGTTCACAAAATTTGAAGAATTTTCATTAAAAACTTTTAGAATTCTAACAAATTTGGTATTTTTGGTATTGTCTCTTAAAAAAATGGGCTATACCATGTATAGGTAAGAAGTTAAGAACATCACGTGATATTATGCAGTTCCTCTTATTTTAAAACTTCCACAATTATTGTACAACTAAACACTAAGAGCCGTCTGGCCAGCAGGATAAAATCACGTGATTTTTCTTTCTTTTTACATACTGGGTATTTTCTGTAATAGCAAATTTTATAATATTTGGTATTTTTACAAAATTTGTAAAAAAAGTGGTACATAGCGTATAAAACTGATTTTTATACACTTAAAAACGTACATTTTGATGTGTAAAAGTTTACATGTGATAAGATTAATTTCTTGCCGATAATACATACCGTCAAGTGGGGTGACTTCGGACGGTGTGGGTGACTTCGGACACTCTTTCGCAAAACCCTCTGAACCAAAGCCCGTGTGAACAAGTTGTGGGGTTATGAGCAAACATGCAAAAACCGATAAATCCATGTTATTCAATTTTGAGATATTAGCAGAAAACTTGTACGGCGTAATCCAAAAAAAATTTAAAAATCCTAGAACTGGCAAAAACTGTTCATGGGCCATATTTATCGACTTTTGCTCGTATATGATGCGCTATATCAAGAAATCGCTACAAAATTAGTAGAAATCGATACTTAGGTCAAAATATGCAAAAAGTGGATTTAACGATTTTTGCATGTATGCTCCACAATTGTACAACTTGTGCACACAATCCCATAATTTGTGCACACGTGCTTGGGTTCAGAGGGTTTTGCGAAAAAGTGTCCGAAGTCACCCCAGTTGACGGTAACGGAATTTTAACAAACTAAATGTTCAATCAATCAAATCAAATCAATTTTTCGAAGAAAATACCGAAAATTTATTGTTTACTTATCTTATTTTACGGTTGCAATATGTAATTTTTTCTATTTTGCGACTCTTATAAGCTCATAATCACACGCATTTTGCGTGTGGTTATAGGCCCATAAGAGGTCTCTACTTTTTTTTCTGTTGGGTTGGCAACATAAAAAGCCTATCTCTTGACGTTTTGCGTGCAAATGTCAATGTCGATTTAAAGTTTAATTTTTTACAAAATTTTGTGTTTAGGTTATTTTTACCATGTTAAAATTGTGGCTTGGTTAATTGGAGTAAAAAAGAGAAGAGATGACTATAAAATATATCAAAATAATATTCATTCTTAGAACTTTAAACATGGCGAAAACTGTAATGCCAACCCAAAACAGAAATCCCTAAATCAGTCATTAATTTAAATGTAAGTTTTTTAAATTTTCGAGCAAAATAGAAAAAATTGTATAAAGCACTCGTTTCATAACACGTTTTTAGAGCACTTGTACTCGTGCGCTAAAAACGTATGTTATGAAACTAGTACTTTAATACACTATTATAAACAAAATACAGTATATAAAACGTAATTTTATTTACTTATTTACTATTACTTATACGTAAACTTGTGCAAGTCGAAATGTGTTTTCAGTGTAGATTTCAGATTTGTCCTACTATCACGGTGCTTTTTTTGGGGGTATTTTTTGTCTGTTTTGAAAACCCTGAAATTCTTTTACTATTCGATAGTACCGTCCATTTATATGATTTTCAGGAAAAATTTAAAAAAATCTACCGAGCGCTTCGTTTTTTATTAAAAAAAAATAAATGCTAAACGAGCTGCGAAGAGTAAAAAAAGCCGTGAAAATTAGTAATGCTACGCATTCTATTATATACTATTCACAGTAAGTGGGTATATTGCATTTTCCCGATTATTAATAAAAAACGAAGCGCTCGGTGTTTTTTTTTTTAATTTTCGCTGAAAATCATATAAACGGACGGTACTATCGAATGGTAAAGGAATTGCAGGGTTTCAAATAAAAAAAAACACAAAAAATACCCCCAAAAAAGCACCGTGCTATCGAGGATTTTGTACATTAGTGAGATAAGTCTCACATTAATGCATTTTTTGCAATATATTTTTGAAAAAGCCATAAAAATTGGCAGCATAATGCTGCTAGCGTTGTATAGTGTATATTTAAAATTATTCTTAAAAAAATATTTTATATAGGTATTTGGTAGCCCTTTTGTTGTTGATTTTTTTTTAATATACAGTTTTGTGTACTTTTTATTAGGTATTTATAATTTTATGTAAGGAAAAAAAATTATCTAATTTTTTTTAATTTTTAAATCGTGTAAAGGAACGTTCAAGTATTACGTAACGAAAAATGTACCAAAATTCATACACTTCATAGCCCGTTTCTCGCGTTATTAAAGACTATAGAGATTTTATATTTTGGCTCTATAGTCTATAATAACGCGAGATCTGGGGTATGAAGTGTATGAATTTTGGTACATTTTGCGTTACGTAATACTTGAAGGTTCCCTAAACTATAAATTAAGTTCTTCCATTTGAGCCTTAACGAAGGTGCTTAAACCTTATCTAATTACAGTTAAGTTCTTAGATAATAAAATATTTTGCAGGGGCTTTTTAGAAATGAAATTACTCTAATTTAGCCAATTTTTTACTCCCTTGTAGTACTTCGCAATGGTGTCACTTTCTCAAGTTAAATATAAACAAAATCACTTTTATAATTTTTAATATTATTTCTAAATAATAATTGATGAAGTTCAAAAATAGGCACATTGAGCCCTCATGTATCATCTGCATTTTGTCATTTATTAACAGACCCTAGGTACTATTTGGCCTAACTAAATAGTAATTATATACCAAGGTTGAGAAGACATTTTTTATAGCCGAGCGTATAAATCCCGAGCTGCGTAGCAGCGAGGGATTTAAGAGTGCGAGGCTATAATAGTCTTCTCTACCGTAGTTTATATATTAGTTTTTTTCACTACTAGCACTATTTAACTATTTTTATTCAAATAATAAAATAAGTTGTTAACAGAAATGATGTTACTTGAAATTTTCATAAAAATCAAGTAGCCTTGATCAATGACATTTGCTCAAATAAATACTTTGAACTGACGTTAAAAAATTTGTTTTTTTTTTAATTTTTTTTCATAATATTTAGCTAATTATTGATTGTATTAATTGGTAATAATTATAATTAATTATATTTAATAAATAAAAAGTTATTTAAAGCTATTTTCTTGGGTTTAATTAGTAAAAATTGCACAAAAAAAACTGAAACATCTAAAGTGACAGAAATCAATTTTTTATAAAATTTACTCCTACTAGGAGTGAAAAAATTATTATTGCTATAGGTGAAGAAAATTGATTTCACAGTCTGAAAATATGATAAATAATGGTATGTTCTAAAGCTAGTAGTGAAAAAAAAAATATTGTATATCGTCCACTAAAGGCTCTAGTTGTCTAACTCCAAATTTTTCAAAAATGAGATTTTTATCAAATTTGCTTCATTATCTGATTACCAATATACTTCAAAAAAAAAAGTTGCATTAAACCAATATCAGCCTCAAAAAATGCAAAAATGTAAATATTTTAAGTCGCTAAGTGTCTAACTCCATCATATGATTGTGAGAAAACAATTAAATGAGAACTGTCACTAATGTCAAACTATTTCTCGACAACAGGGGATCCCGTTTCAAATATTTGTTAATTTACTGTTTGATGATAATTATAATTATTGCCATTAATAATGTATATATATATTATGGCTACCTAGTAGTAATATTATATATCAAATATAAAAATATAATTTTTTTGTAATAATATTACGCGATATAATACGATAGGTATCCTCCTTTATCTTTCCTTGGAGTTATACCATTAGTGAATTTAGATTCTGTGGTTAAAATTTAATTTTCAAATAATTTATATAAAATAGATAACAATGAAAAGTTTTTAATACATTAACACATTTCAAACATTTTTACCTGTGAACAAGCTAGTTTTAAAGTTCTAAATTGCTATAATTAAGTTTTAAATCGTTTTTTACGTCTCCTGAAAAATATGACGTTTTGGAGTTAGACCGTTAGAGCCTTTAGATGACGATATAATTTTAAAGCAAAATAGAAAAAATTGTATAAAGCACTCGTTTCATAACAAGTTTTTAGCGCACTAGTACTTTAGAAAACTCGCCATAAGCGGCTCGTTTTCTAAACTTGTACTCGTGCACTAAAAACGTATGTTATGAAACTAGTACTCACGCTAGGCCTGAGGTTAACTTAAGTTTGAAACAGTGGTCAAAGCAAACAACCAGTGGATATGTGTAGAATGAGGTCTAGGCTATTCATAACCATCAACAGCAAAATCGCAGCAGATGGTTTGCAGAAGATACTGTTAAAAGTTGTTGGTGATGGCCTTGTTGTACCTTAAAATTTTAAAAATTGGGGATTTGAGTAATAATTGTAGCTAAGTTTCGTCCGTAGAATCCGAATCCGTTCACAGAATTGATCTATCTGTTTTAGTTTTCGAAAAAATTAAAATAAAAAATATGTTTTAGTAAACTTTCATCGCCTGTAAATCAAAAATTTTTTTCGAAAACGAAAACAGATAGATCAATTCTGTGAACGGATTCGGATTCTACGGACGAAAATTAGTTACAATTATTACTCAAATCCCCAATTTTTAAAATTTTAAGGTACAACAAGGCCATCACCAACAACTTTTAACAGTATCTTCTGCAAACCATCTGCTGCGATTTTGCTGTTGATGGTTATGAATAGCCTAGACCTCATTCTACACATATCCACTGGTTGTTTGCTTTGACCACTGTTTCAAACTTAAGTTAACCTCAGGCCTAGCGTGTACTTTAATATACTATTTTAGGGTGTGTTCGGTGATTGCCACCAAACACCGGGAGCGAAGTTGGAAACCGTAATCGCATTAAAAACAGTTATTCGATTATAATAGTCAATAAATTGGTATTTTTGGCAAAAAAAATGAGCTCAAGTATCATCAGTTTTAACCAATCAACGTCGACTATTTTACTTTTCGGCCTGAGAAAAAAATTAAAGTTTTTGTCCAGATTTTTCATTTGCACTTAATTTACTTTTGCAATGATATTTCCTTGTATTTTACTTTTAAATATTACTTTTTGCGTTAGGACCTAAAACAATTAAGTGCCAAAAAGTAGACTTCGCTTCGAGAAAAATAATAATTTTAACTATTTATATTTAAAGTACTTATACTTATTTTTTTTACTAATTGAGGGCTATAAAATAATTTAAATAACTGCTGGGTTTAATTTAAAAGTGACCAAGTCCATTCGAAATAAATTTTAATTATTTTAAGTAAAAACAAATATGCAAAAAAAATCCGATTTTCTTAAAAAAAGTGTAATCTAGGTTTGTTGCTAAATTTTTTTTTAACTTGTTTCTATTTTGGAACAAAAAGTTGAGGTTTTAAGAAACCATACTCAAAAAATATGGACTTATTGCACATTAGAAATAAACCCCCTAAATCCAGTCCAAGCATTTTCGGTGAAAAGATAATAATTCAATTATTAAAATGGCATTAAAAAAATTATACGCACAATTTTCTTACTTGTATGAGAGTTTTTAAAGGGGCAGAAAATAAACTTTTTCGCTTTTATCTGAGATGAAGGGTATGCCCTTAAATTTTGCATTAAGATGTCAAGATCTCGTAAATTAAAAGAAAAAAACTTATCTCAATATTTTGCTCGAAGTAAAATATTTTTGATATTTTCGTACACAGTTTAAGTTATCAAGATCAAGTTATCAAGATCAATCTGAAAAAGTTGCATTTCGCCTCCATGTAGGGTTATTCTTTTAAATGGTACACCCCCTGCAAAATTTGAACGGGATGATATACACGGTGTATTTGAAATAGCGTCGGAAATTTTAACAGATGATTCTACATCATAAAATATGACAAAAAGTTCCTATAAATATATGTCTAAAAATGCGTCATAAGGGAGCTACGCCCCTTTGAAAGCTGCTAAAAAAATCGGTTTTTATTTAATAACTCAGGAACCCTTTGAGATATATCAACGAGGATTTGCACGTCAACTAACCCTATCAAGGCCCGTTTTTATGTGTTATTTTCATGTACTTATTTCAACCAGGGATGTGCGAAACGGGGGGGGCTTATCAGTTTTTTGTCCCAAACTTTTTTCTGTGTATCTTTTTTGCAATTTTATTTTTGAAATATGATTCCTCAAGTCAAAATACATAAAAAAGGTACTCTTGTAATACTGTAGGATTAACCGTTTTCGAGAAAAATTCATTTGAAGGTGAAATTTCACGGTACGAGGACGAAAAATTAAATACTAAAATGTTGAAAATCAAAATTTTAATGATGCAGGGCAAATGTACATTAAAAACTAAGAAAAAAACCTCATATACAGGCACTTCCAAAAATCAATCCTAATGGAGCTCTGGTCTCCTAAATATGCACCATTTTTAAAGGGGTATGGTAGCTTTAAAAGCGTTTTTTCGACCTACATGTATGGAAACTTTTTTTCTTAGTTTTTGATGTAGAATAACATTGCATCATTAAAATTTTGGTTTTCGACATTTTAGTATTTAATTTTTCGTCCTCGAACAGTGAAATTTCACCTTCAAATGAACTTTTCTCGAAAACGGTTAATCCTACAGTATTACAACAAGAGTACCTTTTCTATGTATTTTGACCTGAGGAATCATATTTCAAAAATAAAATTGCAAAAAAGTTACACAGAAAAAAGTTTGGGACAAAAAACTGATAAGGCCCCCCCGTTTCGCACACCCCTGGTTTAAATAAGTACGTGAAAATGACATACAAAGATGAGCCTTATTAGGATTAATTCACGTGCAAAACCTCGTTAACATATCTAAAAGGGTTTCTGAGTTATTAATTAAAAACCGATTTTTTTAGCCAATTTCAAAAGGGCGTAGCTCCCTTATGACGCATTTTTAGACATATGTTTATAGGAACTTTTTGTTATATTTTATCATGTAGAATCACCTGTTAAAATTTCCTACGCTATTTCAAATACACCCTGTATAAATTTCAAATTTGGAGTATGTACATCACACAATAAAAACTATTATCCAATACATACAGATATTAAGACAATTACCAGCTTTATTTTAAATAGATAAACTTAATAATAACCCCCGCGTGGCTTTTACTTTATTGAGTGGATAATTATTTATTTTACCTACTCAACTGTCACTTGTCAAATTATTTTCTTGTAAATGTCATTAAAATTTTTAATAAAAATATGAATTCCTAATCTATTTATTGGATAAAACCTTGTATGGCATTCATGGGTAAACCGATATTGCCCTCTCGAAAATTAACCTGCTTGGCTGACGCCTCGCTAGGTTAATTTTCTCATGGGCAATATCTTACTTTACCCACTAGTACCATAAATAACTATTATTTGCCATATTTTTTATTCGGTAAGGCAGCACTAGGGGCCAGTGAGGGACAGTATTTTAATTGGCACCCTAGGTCTTGAGATACGTATTTTTTTTTTGATTTTTTTTTTCTTTAAAATTAGTCAATTTTTTAATATTTTGTGGATTTTGTGCATAAATATTAAAAATTTTACATGAAAATGATAAATAATTAAACTTAAAATTATTATACACCATTATTTGCAAATTTGGACCTTTTTGCAAAATACCCTAAATAAATTTTTAAAAAAATATTGAAACTTTCATGAATTTTGAAGAAAAAAATATTAAAAAATAATTAGTAACATAGTTAAATAGAGAGTTAGACTCTTTAAAATAACGTATCACAAGAAATAGGGTGCGATTTAAAATATGGTCTTCCACTGCCCCCCTGGCGCCGCCTTACCGAATAAAAAATAAAAAATATTGCAAATGATACTTATTGTTGTGTGATATACACATTCCAAAATTGAAGTCTATATCTCATCCTGTTTAAAAGTTATAGGGGGTGTATCGTTTAAAAGAATAACCCTGTTTAACGACCTAATTTAGGGCAGATTTGGGTGTAGGGTAAAAAAGTACCAATATTCCAATTCTGAGAGCAAAAGTTTGAGTCTTTTTGTTAAGATGTTAATTGTGATTATTGTTAAGTAGGTATTTTTTAAAAATATATTTTTTTAAATGATAAAATCGAAAAAAACACTTGTTAATTTAATTGTTAAATATACATATTATATAAGATGTAAACTGTTTTATTTACCCCAAACAGATATTTTCTGTTTTTTTTTTTTTAATTAAATACTCCTTTAATAACATGAAGTTTTACTCTTTCGCATGTAAATGACCTTCAAGATCCTGTAATATCCCTTAAGGGGTTGTATTTTGACGAAATTTGTCTTGTTTAAAAAGTTATACATATATATACTTTAAAAAATATACATAAAAAATTATAAAATTTTAAGGGGTGATTCTACATAGAATATGACAAAAATACGTCGTAAGGGAGATACGCCCCTTTGAATGTGTCTAAAAAATTTGGTTTTTATTTAATAACTCAGGAACCCTTAGAGATACAGCAAGGAGGTTTTGCGTATGAACTAACCATAATAACGCCCAGAGGCGTGCGAAATGGGGGGGCTTATCAGTTTTTTGCCCCAAACTTTTTTATGTGTATTTTTTATTTTTTGTAAAAAATATAGATTCTTTGAGTAAAAATACATAAAAAAATGTCAGATAGTGTAACACTGTAGGAGCAACCGTTTTCAAAGAAAAATGGAATGAAGAGGAAGTTACATTCTGTGCCACCAAAAATGTTACTTTTTAAAAGGCTATTACTCCTTTAATATTAGATAAATTTAGTTTTTCGGTAAAGAATACTTTTTCGTTTGGACTTTTTTGTATACTTTTAAATATAAAAAAAAAACTACTACTACCGATATGTGGCTCTGAAGAGTGCTAAAAAGCACGAAATCGATCAGTCACTTCGGAGGGACGACTGCGTTAATCAAACAAAGGTCGTTTTAAGGAATAGTAAAATGTTTTATATAGATTTTTTAAATTTGTAAATATCAAACAATTTAATTTAGTTTATTAATTCAGATACCACTGTAAAAGGTGACCTCCTAGCGTTTAGGATTCAATTGGCAGCAATGTCCACCGTGGCATTGATTAATCTGCCCCCTATCGACAGCGTGCAATAGGTTATTGAAACCAATAACTGCTTCCTTTTTTGAACTGTCGATAGGTTTATCCAGTCTCTGCTTTTAGCAGTAGATGTCGCTAGCTGTTTTTGCTTTTCCTTACAACGATTTTTAAACTCTATATAGAGATATATGGAAAGGATTTGATTTTCGTAGTTGTCCCTACTACCGATATGTGGCTCTGAAGAGTGCTAAAAAGCACGAAATCGATCAGTCACTTCGGAGGGACGACTGCGTTAATCAAACAAAGGTCGTTTTAAGGAATAGTAAAATGTTTTATATAGATTTTTTAAATTTGTAAATATCAAACAATTTAATTTAGTTTATAAAAAAAAAACTTTAAACGCGTTTTTCTCAAAATTCCATTTTCAAAACGGTTCCAGCGATTAAAAAAAAACTATTTAGCATATTGACTTAAATCTTTCGGTATTTTGTCGAAAATCATGTTGGCGAGTTCGCTAGTGTAATTTTTTTTTTAAGGCTTGTAATTTATTTTTTATACCTCCTTTTTTATTCGTTTTTGGTTGGAAAAATTGCATTTTTTTGTTTTTTTTACTAAAATGCGCGTGGAGTTATTGTTTTTTGGAATATTGACTTATGTCTTCACTAGCAAACTAAAGGATGTAATTTTTAACAAGACTGTTTTTAATTTTTGTGTTTCGGATCATTGGGGGCCGAGCTATCGCTGGACCCATTTGCCATGTTGTTTTTGAGGTGTCTAACATCAGCGCGTGCTGCACATTTATTTATGACGGCAAAAAAAAACAATATTTTTGTGAACTTTAAGAGTTGTCTAATACTTTGTAAAAAGTTTTGTATATAAAAATAATACAGGTCGTCTGAAAAAAAAAAATATCAAAAATCGTCAATTTTTTGCCTCAAAAATCAGAACAACCCCTTAAAAATCCTACTGGATCTTACAATTATTTAATAGGAACAAGAGCTCCTAAATATTTGGTGCTTGGCTCGTTTTGTTTTAGATAAATCCTTTTAATGTTATGAATTATTATTAGAATCAATCAAATAAAAATGAATTGATACATTTTTAAGCGACTTCCAAAAAGGAGGACTTTTTGACGTGTGACTTTGTTTTTCTATGTTTGTTCCCGCATAACTTTGGAACGAATGAACGGCATTTTATGAAACTTTTTGCATCTTAAAGAGGGATTTCCTGAGGTGGTCCCGTTTCAGTTTGACGCTCGGATAATGGCGGGTAAACCGGATAATTAAGATAAATCTAATCATTTTAACGCAATTTCACTTAAAACCGGCTTAATTTGGTTCTACTACCAACCAAATTTTTAGAGAAATATCGGATAACTCTGATAAGACGGATAACTTGATTAAGGGGTCACTCAAATATTACGGTACACTGAAAATCTTTCAAATGCCGCTAAACTTGATTCTCTTTACCTGTAATATTAAAATACCAAGAGAAAATGATAAATTTTTGATTTTACCATAAGGCGTTATTTGATTATTACCTAACGCTTACAGTTTAACAAGATTTTTCTTAGTATTTCGTTTAAAATAAGGTTGGTTGGACTCTTGGGCGCTAAAATAAAAATATTACTTTTATTTTTTAGAAATTTATCTTTAAGATGATGACGTCACAACGCACTAACAGCTTTTTTTTTGCGAAAAGTTTTTATTGAAATGTTTGTCTAGCGCTTGACATTTATGTTAGAAATTCGTAAATTTTAGTAATAGGGGCAACTTTGGCGGATTTTCAGCACGGGTTAGAATCTTTTGATCATTTTTAACTTTGAAACATAATTTTGTATGCTCAAAAGGAAAAAATAAGATTTCAAGCTCTTAAAATTTTTCATACAAAAATTACATACAGAGCGGTCCAAAAGTCACCCCCCCCCCTCTTAACTTTTGAACCAGTTGAGATATCGACTTCAAATTTGGAACTTTTAAATAAGACAGCTTAAACTATCTTTTAGCATATATATAATACTTTCAGCTCTTAAAATGTGGGCAGTGGGACATGGGGGCACATTTTTTTAAATGGAAACTGGGGTCGTGTATACATCAATTTAAAGCTTATAAAATTCTCCATTTAACTCCATATTTTTAAATAAAAATTTAAAATGGGGTTGAAAATGGGTATTAATGTCAAAATTCCTCTAAAAAAAACAAATAATTTTTTAAAAATGCCTAATTTCATCATAAAAAAATGTTAATTATACTTTTAAACCAATTTTAGTTGACATAAATAAAAATTTATTAAAAAAAACTTAAAAAATCGAATGTTTTAGCACAAAAATTGAAAAATCAACACCTTAAAAAACATTTTTAAAAAAATTAAAAATGTTAGTTTAAATAGAGAATTTTATAAGCTTTAAAATCATGTATCACACGACCCCCCTTTCCATTTAAAAAAATGTCCCCCCATGCCCACATTTTAAGAGCTGAAAATATAAAATATATGCTAAAAGATAGTTTAAGTTGTCTTATTTAAGAGTTCTAAATTTGAAGTCGATTTTTTTTTAAAGCTTAAACATTCTCTACTTTTGTTTTTAACAGCAACAAATAATGTACAACACTATGTTTTTTGCACCATCTTCTAGGATGGTACGCCACTGCAACTGTTTATCAAATTTTTAAGGTCTCTTTTATTGCCGCAGTTTTAATGAATATTTTCTTTTTTATTTTTTTATATTTTTACTTCTGGTTTAGGAGATATCAGGATTTTTCTGAAACTTTTAATTTTTTCAGTTAACTCAAAAAGTACTACATGAATTTGATTGATGCTGTGCTTTAGATTTGAAGCTTAACCGATTACGTTTTTCTTCTAATCAAGTTTATCAAAAACATAAATTGGGTTTGATAAACTTGGGTAGAAGAAAAAATAGGGTCACTCCATCCGGCGGCAGTTCTGCTAAATCACCGTTAAGCCTCCGTTAGAGGGTAATAGAAAGTTTCCCTGAGATGAAGAAACTGTAGAAGAAGAAGTAAAAGACTTGAGCTTCAAATAAAAAACAACAATTCTGCTGATTTAGTACTTTTTGAGTTAACTGACAAAATGACAACTTTCAGGAAAATCCTGATATCTCCTAAACCAGGAGTAGAAATATAAAAAAAATAAAAAAGAAAACATTCATTAAAACTGCGGGAATAAGAGAGACATTGTGTGCAGTGGCATACCATGCAAGTCCTAGAAGATGGAGCAAAAAACATAGTTGTACATTTTTTGTTGCTGTTAATACAAAAATACTTTTTTTAATCATTCTTAATGCAGACAAAAGTAAAGAATGTTTAAGCTTTAAAACAAAAAAAAAAAAAAATCGGTCAAATCCATTAATTAGTTTTAGAAATTTTTGAATTTAAATAATGGCAATTTTTTAGGTGTCCGGAATTTAATGTCCGGGAGTGTACTTTCTAGATATAGAGTATACGCATTGGATATCCTGGATAGCCATTAGATATACCATGGACATCCAAATGTCCGCCTATATCCAGGATGTCCACTGGATATCCACGACATATACAGTGGACATCTATTTTATATATATCCACTGGATATACATTAGAGATCCATCATGGATATCTAGGATATCCGTAGATATCCATGATGCATATCTAGTGGATATCTAGTGTATATACAGTGCGGTACAAAAGTCACCCCCCCCCCTTTTATTTTTTGAACGAGTTGAGATATCGACTTCAAATTTAGAACTCTTAAATAAGACAACTTAAACTATCTTTTAGCATATATTTGATATTTTCAGCTCTTAAAATGTGGGCAGCGGGGCATGGGGGGACATTTTTTTAAACGGAAAGGGGGGTCGTGTGATACATCATTTTAAAGCTTATAAAATTCTCTATTTAAACTAATATTTTTAAATTTTTAAAAAATGTTTTTTGTGCTAAAACATTCGATTTTTTAAGTTTTTTTATAAATTTTTATTTATGTCAACTAAAATTAGTTTAAAAGTATAATTAACATTTTTTTATGATGAAATTAGGCATTTTTAAAAAATTATTTGTGTTTTTTTAGAGGAATTTTGACATTAATACCCATTTTCAACCCCATTTTAAACCCATTTTTTTTTAATTTAAAAATATGGAGTTAAATGGAGAATTTTATAAGCTTTAAAATGATGTATTACACGACCCCCCTTTCCATTTAAAAAAACACGCCCCCATGCCCCCCTGCCCACATTTTAAGAGCTGAAAGTATTAAATATTTGCTAAAAGATAGTTTGAGTTGTCTTATTTAAAAGTTCCAAATTTGAAGTCGATATCTCAACTGGTTCAAAAGTTAAGAGAGGGGGGGGGGGGTGACTTTTGGACCGCTCTGTACTTTAATGAGGTCAACAAAATAGATGTCCAATGGATATCTCATGGATATCCAGTGGTTATCCTGGATATAGGCGGACATTTGGATGTCCATGGGATATCTAATGGCGGCAATCCAGGCTATCCAATCTATATCCAGAAAGTATATCCCTGGATATCTAATAGTTATTGTGTGCTGTCTGGGAACAAATATACGGTCCACCCTTATGGCATAGATAAATAAAATAGACTGTTTATATAAATGTATTTATTTTTTATACTATATATAATACAAGTTTTACCATCTTACATAAAAAAATTAAATAAACTATATATGATATATATTATGTATACTGTACATTGGGTAGATACAAAAGTTTATTACCTATGTTTTTTTTTATAGAAAAATCACGTTCCACTTTTTAAACCTATTTTATTATAAAAATATTTCCATTTTTTAACTAATTATAATTTATATAATGCTCATTGTTTTTTTTTTATAAAAAATTAATTTTAAAAACAAAATTAGTCGAACTTGCATTTTTATTAAGATGTTATTTAAAAAATTTAATCTATAAGAAAAAACAAACGCCCCCAGAAAATTTAAAGTATTTAAAAACTAGTTACTAATTTTTTGAAAAGTTTTATAACTAGACCAAAAAAAAATTAAAAAATTATAGCTAAAACCAAATTGAGTCAAAAATAAGTTTAAAATTACTATTTACAATAATATAAAAAGTTTAAGGCGTTTGTTTTTTAAGTTTATAGCCCATAATCTTTATATTTTTTAACAAGATGTAAAATCTTAGATTTTAGATTTAATAGGATTATAAAAAATTTATTTAACTTTAAATATGACTAGGTTACAAAAAATATAAAATTACAAATATATATGTTAATACCTAAATTTACTTAAGATTTCCAAAAATAGACCTATATTATAATTATAGTTATTAATTACCCTAGCAGAAATCATCAATATTTAAATATGTACTAGATTTTCAGTACTACATTTCCGCACATAAAATTTGAATGATAAAAGCATTTGCAAAACTCGTAAAAATGTATTTAAATGCAGAAAATTCTTGCTAGGTTTCTTACACGGCCACACAAAAAGAAAAAAAAAGGTACAGAATTTTTTCGGAGACCCTTGTATACCTGTATTTTGAGACGCCGAATCGGAGTTGATGTCAAAGATTATTTCCAAAACTAATCCGATAAGGTCAACGAACTAATAACTCTTCTCTCTAGAATAGACATTTCATTCGTTAAAACTGACAAAAACTTCGGCAACATAAACATTCGTCTGTCTTACTCGCACATCTTGGTTCTAACAGAGACAACAATACCAGTTACTGGTAACTGTTATTGTTCAGGCCTATATATACCTACTATTTGTTTACAAACAAACCGAGATGTTGGCGATACTTTATTTTAACGGTATGCCTATTCTAGAAAGGAGAGAGTTATTAGTTCGTTGGATAAGGTGCTATTTTGAGTTCAAATTCGGATTCAGCGCCTCAAAATACATAGGAATACAATGGTCTCTTAAAAAATTCCGGACTTTTTTTCTTTTTTTGTGGCTGTGTTGATCCAAATTGCAATCATTGCAAGTACATTGCGTATTACGTAAATTACGTATTAAATAAACTACGTATTACGTAAATTACGTATTTTGTAAATTACGTATATCGTAAATTACGTAATATTTAAACTACGTATTACGTAAATTACGTATTACGTAAATTACGTATTAAGTAAATTACGTATTATGTAAATTACGTATTACTTAAATTACGTATTCCGTAAATCACGTATTACGTAAATTACGTATTACGTAGATCACGTATTATGTAAATTACGTATTATAAAATAGATATATTACGTAAATTACGTATTTCGGTAATTACTTATTAAGTAAATTACGATTTACGTAACGTACTTAAGTATTTTGTAAATTACATATTGTATAATAGAGATATTACGTAAATTATGTATTTCAATAATTACGTATTAAGCAAATTACGTATTTAGTAAATTACGCATAAACCCATCAGTTTTAGATTTGTTGATTTACCAGAATTTCACAGATGAAAGATTAGTACTCGGGATAGAATCAACAGGGCCAAAGTGGTTAAAACAGGCGAGAAAAAAGACTAAATATGATGCCTTCAAACCAAATTAGCGCCCCTTAGATATTTGAAGCCACTTTTCAAGAACATGTTGCATATTATTTTTAATGTCTTAAATTTTTCGTTTTACGAAAAAAAAATGTTTTATTTGAAATTTGTAAAATTCTAAAATATGGCAAGGTCCCCGTTTTCCCATGGGAATTTTCTTTGATTTTCCCCAGTTCCTGCCATTCTATCCGATCTCATTTCCGTGACATTTCCACACACGTAATATATTTAAAATTTATAATTAATAATTTTATGCATAGCTGTGCGCTGATTTCGTCAATCCATTGGAAAGTAAAATACGTATTTAAAACAAATTTGACTCATACAATATTAAATGTATAACTTTTATAATTATAATTCTTTATACAGACTGATCGAAAAAATATCGTCGGCTTACAAGTAAAGAGCACTAAGTCCAAAAACATGGTTTTGAGATATTGACAAATTTAACTTTCATTGTTGTTTTTTAATTTTTATAATAATTGTTTTTGGAAAAAAACTACCGCAAATTGCAATAACATGTTTGGACATAATGATGTCCCATTTGCAGTTAAAGAAAAATTGAAGTAGTTTAATTCAACTAAATTTGAAAACAGACATGGACTTAGTGCCTTTTACTTGTAGGTCCACGACGTCGGCTTACAAATAAAGAGAACTAAGTCAATAAAATAATATAAAAAAATATTTAAAATTAAAACCCTTCTATTAATTAAACGTAATGTATAACTATAAAGTAGAAAACAAGATTTTTACATACATTTTCAAAAACTATATTTTTAAAAGAAGGGTTTAGACTTTTTGATTGTTTAAAGAACGTTTCCAAAATTAATAACATTTATTATTGTTAATTATATGAAACTGCTTACTATGCCAGAACTAAGGCAGTTTTCAGAGGCCATCGGCTGTACCGGCAAAGAAGCATCTCCTAAAGTCAATAATTATTAATGATAAAACACTTCACGGTGAAATTCTAAGGGCTGTTTTCCGAACTTGCCGCGAACTTTAGTTTTTTTCTTATATTCTTGTTATTTATGTAGTAACCAAGGATTTAAGAGCAAAATTATCAAAATAATCTATCAGTTAAAATTTGAATGCGTTTGTCAGTACAATAAATAACGCGATATTGTATCATATAAATGATTCAAGCAATCCTATTTTTATAAATTAACTCTTTTTAGAAAGTCGCTTAGTGCAGAAACATTTGAAATAATCTACAAGTAAAACGCACTAAGTTCACTAAGTGACTTAGTGAGTATTGTCAGATAAAATTTTAATCAAAATCAAATTGGTGCGTTTTGTATAGTGGGTAACTCCCTTGGCAGTTCACCTAGAAGTTAGTTCGGTTTACCTATACATAGATCATCAAAATCATCAAAAATTAACTATAGTGCTATTAAAATCCCATTTTTGGAAAAAAGTGACTTGGTGCCTTTTACTTGTAAGCCGATAGTAATAATAAGGGGCTGTCCATATATTACAGGGGGGGGGGGTGTAGGTAAACGTTACGTAACGGAATTTAATAAATTTAATGTTTATTTCCTAAGCTTGGCGGATGTATTTTTATTTCAACATAAATTACTATTCAGTGGCCCATAATTCCCTTTTTCACACAAAAATTGACGAAACTATGCATATTTAAATAGTTTCTTGTTGTTCTTGTTCTATAAATGTATGTTATATTTTTTCTTGTTTTATTAGAACAGAAAATAATTAAGAATAAAGTATTTTTTTTTTTGCCAACGTTTCGGTCTTTATTGTAAGGCCATCTTCAGGGCTTGTTAAATAAATATTGTAAAGTTATATAAAAAATATTGAGTAAAAAATATAAATTGATGACATTGAAGGAAAAAATAATTTGAAATTGAAAGATAAAAAAAAAAATACTTTATTCTTAATTATTTTCTGTTCTAATAAAACAAGAAAAAAATATAACATATTTAAATAGTATTCTAATCGGTAAAAAAACTGTTGATATTGATATTAAACAAAAATCTTACGGCCCTGTTCTTGCGTGATCTTGCCGATGAATCATCGGCGATGATACATTTTCGCGCGGAATGTGTAGTCACAGAACACCAATGTGTGTACTATTTTGTGTACCTGTGTTATATATGACACCCAAAGTACATTAAGTGCTATATGTATTATTATAATAAATATGTATCATTTTTACACCGTCTTTTTACCGTCTTGCATTATGCGGAATTCTGTATCAAGGTATGTTAGAAAAAAAAATACAAATTTTTATATTGTTACGCGTTACACGGGGGGGCTGTTGGTAAATGTGACAGTTTGTTACACAGGGGGGGGGAAGTCAATTTTTTTTTTAAATTTCGGTACGTAATATATGGGCAGCCCCTAATTACCATATTTGATGATGTGGCATTTACTTTTGAACAGTTCTGCAGTTGAAGTTACAAATAATTTAAAAGGAAATTAATAGTAATTAAAAACCAATGATATGCGAAATTTATTTTTTTACCTTCTATTTTATTGGTTTACCCAGACAGCACATACTAACTATTATATATCCAGGGGATATACTTTCTGGATATAGTGTATATCCATTGGATAGCCTGGATTGCCATTAGATATCCCATGGACATCCAAATGGCCGCCTATATCCAGGATATCCAATGGATATCCACGAGATATCCAGTGGACTTTTTTATTTTTCTATTTTTTTTAACCTCCCTAAAGTATATCCACTGGATATCCAATAGATATCCATCATGGATATTCAGAATATCCATGGATATCCATGATAGATATCTAATGTATATCCAGTGGATATACTTCAGGGAGGTTAAAAAAATAGATATCCACTGGATATCTCATGGATATTTATTGGATATACTGGATATAGGCGGACATTTGGATGTCCATGGGATATCTAATGGCAATCCAGGCTATCCACTGGATATACTCTATATCCAGAAAGTATATCCCCTGGATATCTAATAGTTATTATGTGCTGTCTGGGTAGTTCCGCCACAGACAGTTTATCTTTGAATTTTCCTAAGGCCCACTTGCACCAACGATGGTTTACTCGATATTATCTTGTGTAAAATAAATCTAAAATAAAATTACTCGAATCAAGATTATTTTGACGTGGGTCTAAAAAAATTTGACATAATTTTTTCGTTTTACCAATGTATTTTTTTAAAATTTTTATGTAAAATATTATTGCCACGACAAAAAACGTCGTTAAACGATAACACCAGAATAGGTACTTACTAAAAAACGACAAAATAACCAGGCAGCAACTATTAGATATCCAGGGGATATACTTTCTGGATATAGATAATATCCAGGGTATATCCTGGATATCCATGATGGATCTATAATGGATATTCAGTGGATATACACTAGGGAGATTAAAAAATAGATGTACACTGGATATCTCGTGGATATCCAATGGATATCCTGGATATAGGCGGACTTTTGGATGTTCATGGGATATCCAATGACAATCCAAACTATCCACTGGATATTCTCTATATCCAGAAAGTATATCCCCTGGATATCTAATAGCTATTAGATATCCATATTATTAGATATCCATAACTATATTATTAGATATTCATAACTATAGTTATTGTGTGCTGTCTGGGTAGGTAATACTAATGACAGAAAACGTATCATCAACTACATTTTACAGCAAAAAGGGAAATGACAAAATAAGGTTTCCACGGCTAACACGAATTTAAAGATTTAAATTTACATTAGATTTACAAAAAGTTGAATAGAGCATTTTTTAATCACCAATTTTTTATTCAATTATACATTCAAATCTTTAAAAATTAAACTCGACAGTCATTTGTTTCCTTATTTTGTCGTTTATTTCCTATTTTTGCCGTGCAAGAATCTTTTTGACCGTAAAAATACCTATTCTGCAATACTTTTCTTGTCCTTCAATTACTTTTTTTGTCGTTTATTTACCTTTTTAGTCGCTACTAATGCTTTTTTTGTTGTTATCAAGGTCTTTTTTGTCGTGCTGTTTGTTGAAACCCAATGGAGCTCTCTACAACTAGAATTATGAAACAAAAGACGTCTACCCTATATCTATCTCATTTGTGCTACACTATGCAGCCAGCCAAATAAATACTGTATTTGTTTTTCATACAACAAATACAGTATTTATTTGGTTGGCCGGAAAGTGTAGCACTGAGCGGCACGAAAGAACATAGCTAATGTGAATCTGTAGAATAAGATATTTCTACTAAAATTTAGATGGCGCCAGTAATTTCTTTAATAAAAATAATATAGTTACACTTTTCGCCCGGCCAAGTAAATATTGTATTTGTTCAACAAAGAACAAATACAGAATTTGTTTGGTTGGGTGGAAGTGGGAGTGTATGTATGTCTTCTGCCTTTTTTGGGTAGAACTTTTCTCCATGTCTAATCTAACGGGAGAAATCTCCAATGGAGATGAAGATAGCAGCTCGGACTTCCATGTTTACCGGGCAAAAGCCCATATCTTCGAAACTAGCATTTTTTGGATACATATTTATATAAACTTTTGTTCTTAGAATAGCTTATTCCCTAACCCAGTATTAAAAAATTACTATTAAGTAAATTTAAATGACAGTTGCTGATAATATTTTTGTTTTTCAAAAATGTAATGAAAATTTTTGTTAAAATTGAAATAAATTAAACAAGAAATATGTATAATGGATCATTCTATTAAAAAAGTTCATATAAACGTGTCTAAAAATGCTTAATTTCAAAGTTATGGACATTTTTCCGGTCAGTCCGACACTGGAAAGTATAGAGAAAAAAAGGATTCCTTGAACCAAGAACCAGTGTCTGTGGATATGTTCAACCCATATTCTCTGGTTTCAAGGCTACCATTTCTTTGAACGAAAATCAAGGTCCTTGAATAAAGAGCACGGATTTTTGAATAAAGATCCGCTCTCTTCATTTAAAGACATATCGAAAGACACTTGTTCTTAGATCAATGATCCTTTTTTTCTGTGTAGGGTAGAGTTTTTCTACTGGAAAATTTTTATACATGCATATTGTATTCATACAAATTTTTTAACCACTCTATACTTATCAGACAGGTCTGGAAACGATTTTTAGCTCAATTTTCATATAACCCAAGTTTTTTTTTCATAATTTAATTATTTAGAGCTTTGGTATCTTTTTAAGACCAAATTTAAAAAAATCCTTTGAAGCGTTTTTGAGAAAAACGATTTTCATTTGTTTTAACTTACAGTTTTACATATAAATTATGAGGCACCCATTATCTACGCCCCTGGTCAAAAACTTAATTTTAATAAAACGTTAAATGTTTACATTTATTGGTTCTATAGTTCAGTAAAAATTTCATGTTAATACGTTAAACCGTTACTGAGATATGAAGTGATAAGTATTCTAAAAATGCCCTTTAAAAGTGCGCTAGTTCCCATAAAAAGCAATTTAGCTCAAACGTCTATAAAAACTTTTTTCTCACTTTTTGACGTAAATTCTGAATATCTAAAATAATTTTTAAATATTTCATTTTTTTTTTAAACAAATGAAAATCGTTTTTCTTAAAAACTCATCTATAGATTTTTTTTTAATTTCGTCTTAAAAAGATGACAAAGCTCTAAATAATTAAATTATGAAAAAAAAACTTGGGTTATATGAAAGTTGAGCTAAAAATTGTTTCCAGACCGGTGTGTTATGCTAGTTATTACAATTTTTGGAATGTATCTACTTAAATCTAGATTATTATATACATACAAGTATCTTTAGAACTTGTTTATGACACATTGCGGCAATGTTCATATTTTGAAACAGTTTCTACAGAGTGTCCCGAAATAAAGCCCTAAGATTCATAAATATGACAAAATTGATATTTCATTTAATAATAAATTACTGTAAACTGGCGTTAAGAAAACAACCCTGAAATGGTTGTGTACAAAAATTGTTGAAAAAATGGTCAGTGTAGAAAATGATTAACCGTGTTTATTCGGCCAAACCTAGCGAAATGGGAGGATTGGTGTAGTGGACTACCGCGTCGTATTGACGAGTTTACTACCCAAAATAGCGTGAGTTCGATTCTCACTGCAGCCGATTTGCCTTTTTCAGTTAATTAATAATTGAAATTTGGCGAAGGCGTAAGTGAAGCGGACACTTCCTATAAATTGGTTCGAAAGTCAATTAAAGCCGGTGGTTCCCTCTAATACTAGCCCACACAAGTCCTGGACTTAGGGGATGCTTAATAAAGTAGAATAGTACGAGGTTAAACAAAATGTAATGTAAAAATGTAACATCCCTAATCCTAATTTTCCTACTCCCGAACATCCCTACTCCATAACATCTCAACTCTAAAACATGTTAGTCTGCCGTTTATTCTATGACCACTTTTTAAAGACTTTTTGTAGACAACTTCTTCTTTAGCAGCCTAAAACGGGGAGTTATTTTTGTAATACTCATTGCGAAAAAATACAAAATATTTCCTATAAAATGGTGTATCACACTTAACATTTTATGCTCTGTGAGCCGTGATATTTAAATTAAAAAACTTATGACCTCAGAGTTATACAGGGTGATTTATTAGCCTAGGTCCTATCTTTCTTTGTTCAGGAGTTATATCGCTTTTAAAATTTTTAAGTTGAAAAGAACGTAGTAGCCATGATTTAGCAAAAAATTATTAACTATTATTTTAAATAATCACCTGTCAAAAATAGTTTGTTTATGTTAATGGTCAGCGCTATATTTAGATTAGACAAAGAGGGAAGTTTTATAGTGGGAGACAAAAGTATAATTACACAGGTCCAAAAAAAAAAGTTATCTGTGCTGGGGTTGAGACCTACCTATTCTTATGTATTTAGGGATGCTGAACAAGAAACCTGTGATAAAAAACCACTTCAAGGGCTCATTTTTTTACTACACTTGTAAACTTGCAGATTCGTGTTCTGCATCCCAAAATACATAAGAATAGGTGAGCCTCAACCCCAGCACAACTTTTTTTTGTGGGCCTGTGTTATTATTATGTCTTAAAATAAAATTATGCTTATTTTAGGTAAAAATAACATTTTAAATTACATTTTAAAGAGGCTAATTAATACCTAAAATATGCATCATTTTATTTTAAGACATAATAATAATTCTACTTTTGTCTCTCTCTGTAGAACTTCTCTCTTTATCTAATCTAAATGTAGCACCAACCATTGACATTAAAAAACTATTTTTTCAGGTGATTATTTAAAATGATAGTTACTATGGTCTGTTTTTTTAAGCAAGATAGTAAATAAATAATCGCACAATAAATATTTTTAATACAGGTTTTAATAGTATATGTTTGTGTTTTATAAAATAAACTACGCAGTATATTCTCACATCCAATATTTGAATCTGTTTTGAAAATACTCACTGTGCGATTTTTAATTTACTATCTTGCTTGAAGAAACAGACCATAGTTTTTCTTTGCTAAATCATAGCTACTATAGTAACTATGACAAGTTTTTTGAACTTAAACATTTTAAAAGCGCTATAACTTCTGAATTAAGAAAGATAGGACCTACGTTTATATGAACAATTCTTCATGAAATTAAATCTACTTTTTATTGTCAAAAGATCGTTTTGTTCATCTTGTTATGCTTAGCGTGGATTTTGAGAGTTTCAAAGTGATCTAGTAAATAAACTTTATTTTTGGGATTTGTACCCTTATAAGCTTTTGATCCGAAAGTGAAAATTCTTTATATACCAAAACAGCCAAATCTGATTAAACCCCCTTTTACATAAGAAAGGGAGTGGGTTTCTTTGGGGTCAGCGAGCTTTGCTTGTCGTAAAATAAAACTGCTGCCAACAAAATAATAGGCCTAGGTTCATAAAAAATAAAAAAAAGACAGTCGATGTCTAATTTTCTAATTTTAACGTCATGGATTTTGAATTTAAATCTTGTTTCAGAGCGCATTAAAGTTAAACTGAGAGATGCCATTTTAAGTGAAATTTCTCATATTTTTCAATTTAAGGCTTTACAAAAATTGTCCTTCCCCAAATGCATTGTCTCTTATAACAATTTAATATTACATATATTACACTATAAACAACGATCACTTTTTTAAAACTGAACACAGTTAAAATGACTTTCTGTAATTTTGGGTAAGAACTAAAATGTTTTAAAATTAGTTTGGACTTTAACAAGTTTATAAAAATAAAATAATTTTTTTTTACTTAAAAATCACTGTGGGCACTTTATATGAGGTTGTACTTTGGTTTACAGTTATTTTACAGTAATCATTCTAACTTAAAATCAATTTAAAAAATGTGCTTCAGTTGAATGGCGATACCCTCCCTGTCTCATTCCATGCCAAATGAATAACTGATAAAACCTTGAGTAGTTTGCAAATTTTGATCTTATAGTGACCATTTCCTGGCAAGCAAGTCACGTTGCTATCGTGCGCTCTCTCCCACTATGATTATGAACGGAAAGTTCGACATATGGTCAAGTGACTTGCTTCGGAGTTTATAGTTTATTATTTTGCTGAAGGCGATCCCATGGTCGGCCCATTACGAATTTTGGTACAGGGTTAGAAGAAGACCTCTACACATTATTATATCTATTTATTAAAAAAATTTAAGGGGGCGTGTTTTAAAATAATGTCACCAAAAATTGGTGAATTTGATGACCATCACCAAAATCACCAAATTTTATATATCATGAAAAAACATTTAACAAAAGAGCTTTAAAATTAATTTTCTCTGTATCTTTTATTGTTATTGAGATAGAGCTTTTTAAAACAGGCTTTTTTAGCCACATTTGCATTTTTGGCTAATTTCAAAAGGCTGTAACTCCATAAATAATTACCAAAATTGATCAAAATCGAAAAAGTCGACTTCCGAAATTACACTTTAATTTGTCTTTATGGCGTGGAATGAGCCCCCTATAAGAAGTTTCCGGTAAAAATACTATTTCATGAACTTTTATCAGATTTCATGTTGTAACTGAATATTTAGTAACATATGGGTAGCAAGTTCATAGATCATAACTTCCTATCCATTTGTAACTGAATATTTAGTAACATATGGATAGGAAGTTCATAGATCATAACTTCCTATCCCTTTTTAACTGAATATTTAGTAACATATGGGTAGCAAGTTCATAGATCATAACTTCCTATCCCTTTTTAACTGAATATTTAGTAACATATGAATAGGAAGTTCATAGATCATAACTTCCTATTCATCTGTAACTGAATATTTAGTAACATATGGATAGGAAGTTCATAGATCATAACTTCCTATCCATTTCTAACTGAATATTTAGTAACATATGGGTAGGAAGTTCATAGATCATAACTTCCTATCCATTTATAACTGAATATTTAGTAACATATGGGTAGGAAGTTCATAGATCATAACTTCCTATCCATTTGTAACTGAATATTTAGTATCATATGGATAGGAAGTTCATAGATCATAACTTCCTATCCCTTTTTAACTGAATATTTAGTAACATATGGATAGGAAGTTCATAGATCATAACTTCCTATCCATTTGTAACTGAATATTTAGTAACATATGGGTGGCAAGTTCATAGATCATAACTTCCAATCCATCTGTAACTGAATATTTAGTAACATATGGATAGGAAGTTCATAGATCATAACTTCCTATCCCTTTTTAACTGAATATTTAGTAACATATGGATAGGAAGTTCATAGATCATAACTTCCTATCCATTTGTAACTGAATATTTAGTAACATATGAATAGGAAGTTCATAGATCATAACTTCCTATTCATCTGTAACTGAATATTTAGTAACATATGGATAGGAAGTTCATAGATCATAACTTCCTATCCATTTGTAACTGAATATTTAGTAACTTATGGGTAGGAAGTTCAAAGATCATAACTTCCTATCCATTTATAACTGAATATTTAGTAACATATGGGTAGGAAGTTCATAGATCATAACTTCCTATCCATTTGTAACTGAATATTTAGTAACATATGGGTGGCAAGTTCATAGATCATAACTTCCAATCCATCTGTAACTGAATATTTAGTAACATATGGATAGGAAGTTCATAGATCATAACTTCCTATCCCTTTTTAACTGAATATTTAGTAACATATGGATAGGAAGTTCATAGATCATAACTTCCTATCCATTTGTAACTGAATATTTAGTAACATATGGATAGGAAGTTTATAGATCATAACTTCCTATCCCTTTTTAATTGAATATTTAGTAACATATGGATATGAAGTTCATAGATCATAACTTCCTATTCATCTGTAACTGAATATTTAGTAACATATGGATAGGAAGTTCATAGATCATAACTTCCTATTCATCTGTAACTGAATATTTAGTAACATATGGATAGGAAGTTCATAGATCATAACTTCCTATCCCTTTTTAATTGAATATTTAGTAACATATGGATAGGAAGTTCATAGATCATAACTTCCTATCCATTTGTAACTGAATATTTAGTAACATAAAGATAGGAAGTTCATAGATCATAACTTTCTATCCATTTGTAACTGATAATTCAGTTTACTTTTTAGAGTGTGATGAAAACCATGTGTTTTTTTATACACTGATAAAAAAGATAATTTAGATTTATTTGGATATATCCAATTAAATTATTTGATTGTGAGTAATAAATTTTATTTAAGTCAAATAAATATTTAGTTCATGTAATTAAATATTTTTATTTTAAAATCATTTATTAATGGTAACAAAATAATTTATTTGACAGAAATAAAATTTATTTGTCACGACCATTCAACAATTCAATTTGCTATATCCAACAAAATATTTTGTACACACAAATAAACTGTTTCATGAGTGTAATACATTGTATTTTTAAATTCCTGATGAGGTTTCATATGCTCATCAAGTTACATGAGAATTCATAAGATTTCCTGCGGTTTTCAGAATTTCCATATGAAAATTCGTTAGATTTCGAGTTTTTTTTATGTGCATTGGTACGGATTTTTGTCGGATTTTTTTTTTACTTATAAAAATCAAAAATAAAATTTTGCGTTTTAAAATACTATTTTTTTATTTTTTCATGTCTTTTGGTTTGTAGTTTATACTTTATTTAGTGGGAATTTTCCACCGATTTTCCATGAAATCCACTGTGTTTTTTATGGAAATTTCTTATAAAGTCCACATGTGCACCTTCGACAATTTCCACAAAAAACTTATGGCTTCCCATTGGGAAATTTTCTACATTTTCCACAATGGAAATTTTCCTGAATTTCATATATGAAATCCATTGTGGAAATTTTCACAAAAATGGATTCCCAAAGGGAAATTTTCCCCAATTTCCTATAAAATCTAGTATTTTTTAAAGAAATTTCCTCAAAATTCGTTTGCCATAAGGAAATTTTCTACTGCCTTGTTAGGGTGCCCAAACATAACAAAAATCGCCTGATAAAAAAGGTTTTTTTTTTGTACATTTGGATTCAGAATATTGAATTATCCAAAAAAAACTATAAAATTAAAAGGATTTTTTTAATTTAAATTTACGAATTTGTGTATAGATTAAATGAATAGAAAATTTTTCATAATCGACCCACCTTACTGTAGATATTACTAAATATCATGACATAGATTACACCATCTTAAAACCTAGCATCGCCATTCTCGATATATACATTCCTTATAATAATAATAATAATAATAATTTCTTAAAACTAAATAAATATCTCCTATTCCGTTTTGACTGCTTTCCTAAGCACTCCATTTTTCTCCGCCTCCGTTTTGAGTCCATTTCTGACAGCTTCTTGTTTTTCTTCCTCAATTTTTAATGCATTTTTGGCAGCCTCTTGTTTATCAGTCTCAATTTTGACCGCTTTTTTGGCTGCTTCTTTTTTGTACGTCTGGTAGTAGAAGTTGGAAAACAGTACGAAAAATATTGAGGAGTGCAGCAGCAGAAGTGGACCGATAAACCTCGGGTAACCGCAGTCGGTCCAGATGAGTTGGGCGGAATGGATGAACACGAAGGTGAATTGTAGCTAAAACATTGCAAAATTGGTTTTAGTAATAATTGGATTAAAATTGGTCAAGGGAAGCGTTGGGAGTTTTTTAGAACTCCAAGCCACGTTTTTGAACAAAAACTAACACACTAACAAAAATTTGACTCCAAATATTTACCGGTAATATTAGATACTGCCATCTATCAATAGATACTCAGTAGTCATGGGCGGATTTAGGGGGTGGCCATGGGGGTCATCCCCCCCAGCGAGATATATTAGCATAGAAATACCTTCAAACTTATATTTTTGGTTAATGCGCAATTTTTTTCCTTATGGATGCCCCCCCCTTAAAATGAAATAAATCCGTCCCTGTCAGTAGTAATATCATAAGTGCATGTTGAATTATCGATAATTTTTTTGCTGTATTAAAAAAATATTTTGCTTGGCAATTTCTTTAAGCAAAATGTTTTTTTATATACAGTTAAAAATTATGTATAATTCAACATGTACGAATGTTATTTTGAAATACTATTTCACAAACAAAATAAGGAAGTATATAATTTTACCATGTTTAATGTTGTTTCATATTAGAATTAAAAATTTAAGAACTAAACAACAATATTACTTTACAACTATAATTAAAAATTTAAATCTCAAATTTGCCGCGCCTTTTAAAACCACGATATTTACTTGTTAGCAAATGTTGCCAAGTGTAAACTTGCTTAAGGGATATTTTATGCTTGAGATTATTCCAATAAAATAGTTGTTATCATATAATTTAGCATTTAAATAAAGATCATTGCTGTTTTTGTTTAAAAAGTTTTCAACTGAAGATAAATAAAATAACGGGTGGTTCCACCCGTAAAAAACAATTTGCGATCGGTTTCTAATAAAGTTTGACAACGCTGTAGTGGTACCAGCGCAGTCATTTGATATTTTGATTTCAGTCATTTAAAAGAAGTAAATTATTTACTATTTTTTATAAATAAGTGTTTAAATTAGTTTTGAGAGGCCTGTTTTTAATACCAAGGTTCAATTAAATAAATTAAAATTTATGAATATCAGTGATTTAAAGATTTTAAGATGGAAAGTGTATAAAATATAATATATTATCTGAAATTAATTAGGGTTTATACCTAGGATCTTTTGGTAATAAAATAAGCAACAATAAAAATAAATCAACTAAAGGTAAGCTTCACAAATTAAAAACACATTTTTCGAAAATATAACATTTATTAAAATGTCAGTAACTGCCAGTTTCTGGTTTCCATAGTAAGCAAGTGATAAGGTTACAACGAAACCGTATTGGAGAGAATGGAAAGATGAATCTTTTAGAAAAAACTAACTAGGGAAAGGTTGCATCATGACGTCTTATATCTTAGTATATGACGCGTCAGTTTTTTAACTGTAGAAAAAAAATCATATCTATAATAATAACTCACAATTCTTGCCTCAAAATTTGTTTGGTCTGCAAAAGACATATTTGTATGACTTATCATTTTTGTTTCGAAAGGACCCTTAAAGCTAGTTTGTAGAGAAAGCTGGAGGTTAAAAGAAATCTATGCAGGCCTAGAATGGAATACTGCACACAAATAACAATGAATGTAAGGTGTAGAAATTTTAAGCAAATTAAGGAATCGGCTGGGGATACATACACAGCGTGACAAAAGTCCGCCCCCCCACTTTAACTTTTGAACGGCTTAAGATATCAACTTGAAATTTGGAATGCATAAATAAGATAACCCATATAATTTTTTTGGTATATATTTGGTATGATCAGGGGGGACCATGGAAACAGGCGGGCCAGGGAGGATTTTTTTTTAAGAGAAAGGGGATCGTGTAATAGATCATTTTAAAACTTATAAAATTCTCTATTTCCCAACATATTTTTTATTTTTTCTGAGCAATTTTCGGGGGTTATTTTTAAGCCCCAAAATTAAGGATTTTCGTCAAGATGTGTTTAAAAAAATCAATCAATTTTCGAAAAATGGTTTATTTTATCACGCAACTACATCAGTTGTACTTCTAAACCAATTACAAAGAAAATATTAAAAAATCGCATTTTTTGGCAAAAAAATTGAAAAATGAAAACCTTAAAAAAAGGGGTTAAAAAATTAAAAATTATATAGTCGAATAGAGAATTTTATAAGCTTTAAAATGATATATCACACGATCCCCCCTTTCCATTTAAAAATTTTTCCCCCTTGCCCCCTGTCTCCATTGTGCCCTCTAAGCATATCAATTATATAATAAAACATTATTTGTGTTATTTTATTAAAGTGTTTTAAATTTCAAGTTGATATCTTAAGCCGTTCAAAAGTTAAAGGAGGCGGGGCGACTTTTGACACGCTCTGTATAGAGCACTGAATAGGCATGTTTGTTAGGGTACACACTAGGGTGACCCACCAAAATTTCAAATTGAAAAATTTGGAGGTCCCACCCCTTAAATTTTTTCATTGGGGTAAGAGTATCATCCCTGATTTTTTTCAGAATTTTTGAAAAAAATCTAGAGGTCGCTCACAGCTATTTTTGAAAAAGATATGTTTCTTTAGCTTTTTTATTCATTTTAAGGCCGAAGGATTTTTTATTTAATTTTTTTAACACGGCACTGTATAAAGGGATAGTAAATGGATAACTTCAAACAAAAATCAGAATGTTTTCTTTCAAAATGGCGGAGCTGTGCCCTTTTAAGTTCGAAAATGCACTACATTGCTTCATTTTAGGCGTAATGACAGGCACAAAGTTTTTTTTTCATTGTCTTAAAATAGTGTGCGTCTAGCCCAATATGTCCCAAGCTTAGGCTTATTTGGGGCTCTCCATGACTGACTTGTATAGTATCACATGCATAAATAAATAAATAAATAAATAAAAACCACTACAATTTTTTTTATTGGATATACAGGGTATCCAGAAAAAAATAATATATATATTTTTTAACGTTTTTGAGAGATAAATTCGGTTTTTAGGCAATTTAATTTCATTTTTTTAAGTTTTTTTTTTTGTTTGTAGACAAATTCTGATATATACACATATAAAATCTGTAGTAATTTTTTTATTGGATTTATTATATCCAATAAAAAAATACTACAGATTTAATGTATGTATATTTCGAAATTTATCTAAAGACAAAAAAACCTTGAAAATTAAAACTAAATTGCCTAAAAACCGCATTTATCTCTCAAAAATGTCAAAAAATATATAAATTATTTTTTTCTGAATACGCTGGATATCCAATAAAAAAAATTATAGTGATTTTTATGTGGGGACAATGGACACGCACAATGTTTTAAGTCAATGAAAAAAAAAATGTTTGTGTCTGTCATTACGCCTAAAATGCACATAGGTAGAGAGTATATAGAGGAAATTATCGTTTGCGCAGGGTTCTGCGCTGCGTAATAACAATAGATAGAAAATTGACAACTAAACGGTAAAAATGGCGGTTCTACGTTGCCAACAATATTTCAAGTGTATAATTTTTAATTATAAAAACCAATCAATTTCCAATATTTGCTACACATTTTAATAAGAACACTCAAAGACAACATAAATTTACATTCATACCGTTTAAATGCAATCAAACGTAAATTTACATGGGTAGGAAGTCCGACAACGCTGCACTCTTTCATTTTGTTATGAAATCGAATAATTGGTGATATTTTGTTTGTGGCGTTGTTTGTGGTATGTGCGTGTCTTTATAGTTTTATTTTGTTTATAGTGTTAATTTTTTTTTTTAACAATGACTTGTTTTGTAAAGAGTTGTAAAAATGTGAAAAACTTTTTTGAGGTTTTGTTTTTGTTTACAAATTTTGACGTTTAAAAGGAAAAATGGCGGACTAAATTTTACACACCTAATGTGTTTTTGTCTTTATCTAATACCCACTATAGCTTCTCTACCTATGTGCTAAAATTAAACAATTTAGTGGATTTTTAAAAGGGCACAGCTTAGCCATTTTGAAAGAAAACGTTCTGATTTTTTTTTGAGGTTATCCATATACTGTATGTAATAATATATTTGTAAAGTTGTTAATTTTGCTAGCTCCCCGTAAATGAATACCAAAAGTCCAGGCTGTGCTGATGACTTGATGTTACGTGTAACGTACCAACTGTATAGTAGTGAGGTATTTTTTCCACCATAGATATTTTTGGTATTGGGGTCCCATCGCTGAGACCATGTAGTAGAAGTACATGATAACATGGACCAAGTTGTTTATTAAATTGGAGAAGGTTCCATGTCCACCTAAAAACAAAAAAACAAAAAAACTGTATTATTTTATCAGAAATTATTCATATACTTGATTTATTTTTTTTAATTTAATCTAGGTTGTTAATTATTAAAATTTGTCTAAACAAACCACGGCGGTATTCTTCTGAACAGCTATATACTGATTTCAGTGTGATGAACTTAAAGGAATTATATTGGTTATCCTTGCTTAAATATTATTTTAAAAATAAAAATTGTGTAAAACTTATATCTCATTCTTATGAAACAAGACAAAAAAAAACCTTCATTCTAAAATAAATAAGGTAAACAAAAGTATTGGGTTAAAAAACCTTTTATTTCATGTTCAAAAAATTTACAATATTTTGCCATTAGAACTCAAAACGCATACAAATACTTATAAATCTTTTATAAAAAAAATTAAAATTTGGATCTTGCCAAATAAAGATATAATTAAAGATGTTTTAAAGTAATAAATTAATAATTAAAGTACTTTTACTAAATTCATGTAAAAAAAGTCTTTATATTTTACTCTCCAATAAATAAAAATATAACAATATTTTTTTTTACTATATACGTATATCACGCACAAGCTATTTATAGCTTTTGTGATATACTTAAAAAATAAAATAAAAAAAATAATAATAATAACATAAAATATCTTCTACACACTAAATCTAACTTTACTAAATATTGTAACAAAAATTATTATAAAATAGTTATAGATAAAAAAATAATTTAATTTAATTGTAACTCTACATTATATATGTATGCTGTGTATAAATAAATAAATAAATAAAAAAAATAAATAAATTGAATCGGTCAGTTGAAAACAAACCAAATTGTTATTTTGAGATTTTGAACATTAATCGGAATAAATTCAGTTATGACTCATCAACGTTGAAAATAAACACAGAAACATAGGCTTACGGAATAATTTTGTCGAATTATGAGGGAAATTTTTTTAAAGGTCACTAAATCGAAACATTTGACGACTAATTTGTTACACACAACAATATTGAATATATATATTAACTATAAATATGTAAATATATCGGTGTTTTTCAAAGAAAATAAAAATGTAAATATTTAAAACCTCGCATCAACGATAAAATCGACGCGTCGCCTATGCGAGCACTGGAAATTCGCCGATGACTGGAGATAAACACAAAAAACCTTTTATTTCCGTAAATGTTGATTACACTAGGCAACAAATCTCAACTTTTTTTTGCCCCGATCGGGACATTTTTTTAAGTAATTTTTAAGATTTTTTGAGGTAATATTGAAGGAATTTTTGAGGAAATCTTGGGGGATTACCTCCTAGAAGGAATTTAGGTGTACCTTTTTTTTCAGCGGTTTTGTTCTTAAAAAACTGATGAATTCCAAATTTATTAAAAATTTTGGTTTAGTTTTTTACCCTCTCAGTGCCCCAAATTAAATAATACATTTGTTTATTTTCTTAAAAGTGAAAGGTTTAAAGCACCTAAATACTAGATATATCTGTTAAATAAACTCTGCGTAAATTTAGGAAAAAATATAATAATGAAATTTTTTAGAAAGAATATACATTATGGAAGAATAGGGCAGACTAACATCTCTACTCTGAATTTCACTACTCCGTAACATCTCTACTCCATAACATCCCTACTCCACAACAACTCTACTCCATAATATCTCTACTCCATAACATCTCTACTCCATAACATCCCTACTCTATAACATCCCTACTCCCCAACAACCCTACTCCGTAACATCTCTACTCTATAACATCTCTACTCCATAACATCTCTACTCCGTAACATCTCTACTCCGCACTATATGCACTTGATTAGCAACTTATTAATTAAGGAGTGATTGACGGAATAAAGTACATTATTTTATCACAAACATACCTGCGACCTACGGACTTGGAGTCTTGGTGGTATATTTGTTCCCTGTATATGTACCTCCAAGTCCCGTCTCTTTGCCCGCGTACTCTTAACATGTTCTAATAAAAAAAACAAAATATTCTAATAAATAAGGTATTATTGAACTAAATATTTTAAATGTAAAAATTCAAATTGCTTACCGTGACAAATATTTTTTTGACAAGTCAATTTTATAAAAGGTGCTAAAACACCTTTTGTACAGAACTATAAAACAATAATTATCGAAATTGTCACAAAGTTTTTTTTAATTAAATTAAATTAACAAATATATAACTATGTATATTTAAGTTTGTATTTATAACATACGACTGTAATTTTTTTTTTATTTTGTATAAAGACAAACACTTACTAGGAAAAATTGTGATAAAATAATGTACTTTGTTCCGTCAATCACTTCTTAATTAATAAGTTGCTAATCAAGTGCATATAGTGCGGAGTAGAGATGTTACGGAGTAGAGATGTTATGGAGTAGAGATGTTATAGAGTAGAGATGTTACGGAGTAGAGATGTTATGGAGTAGAGTTGTTATGGAGTAGGGATGTTATGGAGTAGAGATGTTACGGAGTAGTGAAATTTAGAGTAGAGATGTTAGTCTGCCAAGAATAGCATTAACTTACTAAAAAGAAAAAAAAACAAGTCCTAAAGATAACTTTTTATTTTTTAATGGATTTTTTAGAATTAGTAGGACTTATTTTTATACAGGGTGATCAGTAACTGCCATGCCAAAATTTAAGAGGTGACTCTACATCCAAAAATATGAAAAAAGGTTCCATAATGGTTGATCCGGAAATGAGCCCTAAGGGTGCTACGGCCCTTCGAAGATGACATATTGAATGGGGAACAAAAAAAACACGAATAAAATTTTGATGCTGCAGGGTAATTCTTCATTTAAAACTGAGCAAAAAAGTGTTCTTCGCCAAAACACCTAAATTTAATATTAAAGGAGTAATAGCCTTTTAAAAAGTAACGTTATTGGAAGCACAAAATGTGACTTCCACTTAATTGTATTTTTTTGAAAACGGTTGCTCCTACAGTGATACACTATATGACATTGGTTATGTATTTTTACTCAAGAAATCTATATTCTTTACAAAAAATGCAAAAAATTTCACATAAAAAAGTTTGTCATGCTAGTTATTGATCACCCTGTATAAGGATTTTTAGAAAAAAAATACGTTTATTATAATAAGTCTTTTTTGAGTTACGCTTGTCTCGGGTTTGGAGTTTGGAAAAAGTCTTTTTTGCTAAAAAACTTACGTCAATCCGACTTTTCTTTTTTTTAACTTTTTTGTTTTTGGGGTATTATTTTCAAAAAATAAAAAAAAATAATCCTTCCATCATAGATAATTCGCGCTTGAGTTATCCTGGAAACAAAAAATGCACGCAAAATTAAAACTGATAAAAAATATAAGAATCGTATACACTGAAATTCGGTGCATTTGCATAGGTTTAAGTAGTTGTTAGTGAATTTGTTGCATTATGGTTTGGACTTTTATTGAATTTGTAGGTCAATTTCACATATCATAATACACAGTGGCGGAATATTCGAAAAAGCTGGCCAAAATTCAATTTAGTTCTATATGGGGATTTTTGAGGTAGTTGAATACGAAAATGATATAATTTTTTTTAAAGCCACTTTACACAGAGCAATTTGTGCGCAAGTTTGTTGCAAGAATGATTCAGTCACTGCGCATGCCTTCAGGCAAGTTTTAGGCCATTTTCGTACTATCAAATTATTTAGAACATGTTCTATTTTTCGGCGATTTTCACGCAAGTTTTATGGTTATTTTTGTGGTACCAACCTGGAAAAAAAGATTTCATTTTACTAATATAGTAGCAACTGCACATGTTAATAATTATTATTATTAATAATAGGGCGGTCTGTCTAACTAAAAAACTTCCTTAAAAAAGCAAATGCTAGGTTATTTTTTTGTCAACAAACGCAGAGACACGTCAAAATTGTCTGGTTGGCAGCACAGTTTACCTTGCAATATATAGCACCAAACTTGCGTACAACTTTTTCCGTGAAAAGGCAATTCAATGTCCAATTGTCCTCATGCTATATCTGGCAGCAAACTTGCATAGCATCAAACTTGCGTACAAATTGCTCCGTGTAAAGTGGTCTTAAGAAATGGCGGATCCAATATGGCGGACATAAATGTCAAAAGTTTTAAAAAAGTTTTTTAAAATTATAAATATGCAATTTTTGAGATCTCTGATTACGAAAATGATATATTTTTTTTTAAGAAAATGGCGGATCCAATGAAGTTTGAAATTTTTTTTTTTAAATTATGAATATGGGATTTTGGAGGTGTCTGATTATGAAAATGTCATTGATTTTTTTTTAAATAAAATGGCTGATCCAAAATGGCGGACATAAATGTAAAAAGTTTGAAAATTTTTGATTAAAATTATAAATATGGGATTTTTTAGGTCGCTGATTACGAAAATAATATTATTATTTTTAAAGAAAATGGCGGAAACACATTTATATCAAAAAAAAAAAATTCTAGGACGTTTTTTGGCGATTTTGGGAAATTCGAAACAACCGTATTATACTATTCTGGCTCTACGCGCTGTGAATAGTATAATAAATGCATTACTTACTTAAAGTTAAAAAAAAAAAAAAAAAAAAAAAAAAAAACAACTTTATCTGTGATTAAATTAAATTAATTATGTAAATTAAAATGTAATATATTAAGAAATTAAGAAAATCAAACCTAATGTGAAATATTAAAGCTATTAATTAGAGGTGTCCCTCCATAAACTGTATTTAGTTTCTTGTGGACGAATAAATATTATTTTATTATTATTATTATTATTATTATTATTACTTTTGAGTTAATATTTTAAGGTACTAGCAAAAATTAATTATGCCTTTAGGGAGACTAAGAACATGATTTTTACATGCCCCGAATCTACTATTCGCTTTTTCGATAGCGTTAATTTTGTTTCCCCCTATTTTGGCCATCAATCTAGGTAAATCCGCCACTGTGCAATATCATGCATGTTGAGTTTAGCTATTGAAATCTTGATCTACAACGTAGATACAAATCGCTGACAAGAAAATTTAACCTTTATAAATTATAATCAGAATTAAAATTTGAGTTTTAAATAATAACAGATTATTATATTCTAATCGGATATTAAGAAACTAGTTTCATAAATCTTGTTTTTATGACACGCCTCCCAAGATTACAAAACGAGCGTAGGAGTTTCCCGCTGATAGAAATAAAGTTTTTATAGAGTTTTTATGGGTGGCTAAAATTTCGAAAACGAATCAAAGTTATTTATGGTACTAGTGGGTAAAGTAAGATATTGCCCATAAGAAAATTAACCTGCGAGGCGGCAGCCAAGCAGGTTAATTTTCGAGAGGGCAATATCGGTTTACCCATGAGTGCCAAACAGGTTTTATCCAATAAATAGCTTAGGAATTCATATTTTTATTAAAAATTTTAATGACATTTACAAGAAAATAATTTGACAAGTGACAATTGAGTGGGTAAAATAAATAATTATCCACTCAATTAAGTAAAAGCCACGCGGGAGTTATTATTGAGTTTATCTATTTAAAATAGAGGTGGTAATTGTCTTAATATCTGTATGTATAGGATAAAATATTTTTTACACGTAAAAAATATCTAAGAAAACAGGACGAGAGTTAGGTTTGTCGTCGATAGTCATACACCTAACACTAAAAAGTTTTAAGTAAGTTTTGGCAATACTAAATAACACCGGCCAACAAAAAAAAGTTCAATAACTATTAACCAGACTAGTTATATTTTTCTCACGCATCTTTAGGTGCTAAAAACTAATTTAACATTGAAAAAGCTCGATTACCACCAAAGGACCCAGCTCCCTTTTTAACGAAAAGTTGTGTGAGTGAGATTTGGATGAATTTTGAATACCGTTACTCAAAGTGCAAAAGGTCGTATTCCAAAAATTTAATTTTTTCTTTATTTTATTATTATTTCTTTATCAAAATTTAAGAGGCGATTCTGCTACCAAAAATATGAAAAAAAGTTTCTATAAAGGGTGGTCCGGAAATAAGCCCTAAGGGAGCTACGGCCCTTCGAAGATGACATACTGAATGGGGAACAACTAAGAGCATCAATAAAATTTTAATGCTGCAGGGTGATTCTTCATTTAAAACTGAGCAAAAAAGTATTCTTTACCAAAACACCTAAATTTAATATTAAGGAGTAGTAGCCTTTTAAAAAGTAAGGTTTTTTTGGTGGCACAAAATGTTACTTCCTCTTAATGACATTTTTTTTTTAAACAGTTGCTCCTACAGTATTATACTATTTGACATTTTTTATGTATTTTTATTCAAGAAATTTATATTTTTTACAAAAAATCCAAAAAAGCTACACATAAAAAATTTTTGGGCAAAAATGTGGTAAGACCCACATCTTTTGTCCGTCTAGGCACGCCTATAGATAATTAAAAAAAATTAACATAAACTTATTGCCCTTATTAATACTAGTATACATGCAAAAGCTCGTCGCTCTAGAGTTATTAATTAAAAACCTTATTTTTATTACAACTTTAAAAGGCCGTAGCTTCCTTAGGGCTCATTTCAGGACCAACCTTTGTAGGAGACTTTTTTTAATATTTTTGGATGTAGAGTCACCTCTTATATTTTGGCATGTCAGTTATTGATCACCCTGTATACTAGAATCAAATCATAAGGAAAGATAGTATATTGTTTTACTAAGAGGAAAAGTGAAGCTTTTTTTTACTAGTCTGTAGAATTTACGGACGACGCGAAGCGGAGTGACATACTATTTTTTCTTCAAGCATCATATATATATTTTTTTAAATATTAATTTTTGAATTTAATTTATTCAGTAATAAAGTATGGTTTTGTATTAAAATAGGCCAATAAACCCCTTTCGAAATAAACTTAAACCTTCCTTAGCTCATTTTAAATTTTTTTCGTAGGCTAAATCGTACACATTTCGCGATTTAGATGGTAACTTGTCTAATGTAGCATTTGCAATTTCTGAGAGATTTGTAGGTGTATAAACCATAAATTCTTTAATCATTTTTAATCAATTTCACACAAGGTTTTTGTACAGAAACTCGAGTCAACCACCTGTTTACATAATAAACAAACAAGTTTGAAGTATGGCTATCATCAAAGTCAAAGAGTGCTGCCGCCAGTGGTGGTTTTGCTAACTAACTTTTTTTTACGGCGTACAACAATGAACTAGTGTGTTCAGTTATAAAATATGAACATTTTAGTACGCTTGAAGATAAAATAGTTTTTTTGCTCTCCTGAAAAATACAGTTGTTAGACATATGTAGGACTTTTTGCACTTCGAGTGACGATATGCTCTCGACTTTCTGATCAAAAGTGTTTTTGGACACACCTGCCATAATTCAATAGTGTAGGTGCTAGAGAACTTTGAAGAACTCGAGCTAGTTTGCCCACTGAGCAATGCCCAGTATTAATTTTTGCACTTTTTTAAAAAAGTTATGTGTACAGCGATCTTTTTTATTGTCAAATTCGGTTTTATCGCACTAAAACAAGTAAGAAAAATATATACTGGTCAAGAATAATCGACTTTTTCTTTTTGTGGTGGGACTGTACAGTAGGGTGGGCCGATAAATTGAAATCTGGAATTTCAAAACGCAATACCCGCCAAAATATGCCTTCTAATATGCCTAATGTGTGTGCAAAAGCAGAATCAGATTAAAGGTCATCTTGAGCCCTCTACAAAGCATTTAATATTAATGAAAATATAGTATTTTTTCACATTTGTAATATAATTTGTATACACAGCGTGCCAAAAGTCCGCCTCCCCCCATTACCTTTTGAATGGCTTAAGATATCAACTTGAAATTTGGAACACATAAATAACATAACCCAAATATTTTTTTGGTATATATTTTGTGTACTTAGGGGGCACGATGGCGACAGGGGGCAAAGGGATATTTTTTTTAAACAGAAACGCAGGTCGTGTTGTACATCATTTTAAAGCTTATAAAATTTTCCATTTGCCCACATATTTTTTTATTTTTTGGGTGTAATTTTTGGGGTTATTCGCGTAAAAGTTAAATAACGTGAAATAATGCCCCACTTACACTACAAAGCTGAATATAGAGTGGCTTAAAATATGGCCTATGATGTTTGTAAATATTATTTTCGGTTGTAAAACTTATTTGTTTTTGCAATAAAACAGTTTTTGCATTTTTCTTATTAAGTTTTCTTATTTTTAGTTTTTTAACATTTTTGCTAAAAGTTAAAAAATGTACACTATGTAGAGGGCACAAAAATTTAAAAAATAAATAAAACAAAATATAGGCGTTTTTTCTCTTTGCAAGAAGCATCTTTTCCCCTCTATTGGATTTTCAAATTAAACAAAAATAAAACACCTATATAGGAACGGCCCACGCTACTGTACAGTTACTGTACAGAATAAAAACTTGTCTGGCATACTACGAAAATGTTTCGACGCGTTAACTAACCCTGCTGAATATCGAGAGTCCTAAAAATCCAGATTCTTGCTAGGCCCGACTCTGAACAATAGAGACTAGAAATTAAATTTTTTAAATTTTGGCGAAGGCGCGACTGGGCGTTAAATAAGGTGGGCGCAAAATGTATATTAAAAACACATTTCATACAGTGCGCCCCAAAAGTCACCTGGGGTAACTCACACCCCAGGTGAACGAGTTAAGATATCAACTTCAAATTTGGATTTTAACTTAAATAAGAAAATCCAAACTATATTTTCGCATATATTTAAACAAATTTTATTATCTTAACTTCCATATATTTGATATTTTCAGCTCTTGAAATGTGGACAGGAGGGCATGGGGGAGACATTTTTTAAATGGAAAGGGGGCCGTGTGACATAATTTTAAAAATTATATAAAATTCTCTATTTAACTATATATACTTTTTATTTTTAAACATTTTTTTTAAGCTCTTAATTTTTATATTTTTGTTTGCCAAAAAATTCGACCTTTTAAGTTTTTTTTTGTACCTTTTTATTTATATATCAATTGAAATTAGTTTAAAATTTTTCAAAAATTGTTTGATTTTTTTTAAACAAAATTTAACGAAAATACCCATTTTCAACCCTATTTTAAACCCCCAAAAAATGTTTAAAAATATAAAAAATATATGGTTAAATAGAGAATTTTAAAAGCTTTAAAATGATATATCAAATGGATCCGTTCCATTTAAAATTTCCCCTCCCCCCAAGCCTTCCTGCCCTCATTTTAAGAGCTGAAAATATGAAATATATGCCAAAAGATAGCTCGGATTGTCTTGTTTGCCACCCTCAATCATTCTCGAGTTGGGAAAGTCCAAAGTCCAGTTGGGAAAATGACTTTTAAAAGTCGGAAATTCAGGGTAAATTGGTAGAAAGTTGGGAAAATTGTTGGGTATTTTTTTAGGGTATTTTTTTTTGGCGCCAATCTTTTTTTGCAGGGGAATAGTATATTCTAGAACGAGTATGGAATAGACAATATTCCGAGCGAGCGGAAAGTTTGTCATACGAGCCGGCAGGCGAGTATGACGGTCCTGTGAGCGTGGAATGACTATTCCATACGTTGTAGACTATACATTTTCTTCGACTGCAAATATGAAACACTGTTTGGCTTTAAACTGCGGACAAGGTTAAAAACAATGTTTTTTGTGGCTCAACATTGTAAATTCAACAAAACAAATATTTTTAAATAAAGCAATTATTATTATTATTATTATTATTATTACAATATTAAGAGTTGAGGTTAAAAAAAAAAACCTATATAAACTCAATTTCATCAATTAGGTTGAAAATTAAACTATCTAAGCCAAATTAAACTAATACAAACTAAACTAATATAAACTAAAGTATATAAACTAAGTTAAACTAATACAAGAAAACGTTTAGGAACTGGTAGCTACAGATACATAAATTTATCTAAGCGATTTTTAAAAGCATTTATGGATGGAGCTTCGACTACATGTTGAGGTAGGGAGTTCCAGGTAGTAAAAACTCTATTACATAAAAAGTTTTTTCTGGCAGTAGACCGGTAAACCTCATGTGATAGCTTAAGACTGTGCCCCCTGAGATGATTTTCGTTCAAGGTAAACAAATTTCTTAGATCCAATGTAAATGTGTTGTGTAAAATTCTGTATGTCATAATTAGGGAACCCCTTTCCAGTCTGTCCATTGCAGTAGGTAATCCAAATATTCTAAGGCGCTCTTCGTATGGAGGCCGAGTTCTTCCATATGGGATTCTGGTAGCGGCACGCTGAATGTTGTCAATTCGATTTATTTCTCGCACTAGGTTAGGATACCATACTGAAAACCCGAACTCCAGGACCGGTCGAATATATGTTTTATATAAACATGCTGCTGTAGCAACCGAAGGCCTAGTAAATATTTTTCTGAACAAAAAAATAGTCTTTTTAGATTAATTACAGATCGAATTAATATGTTCAGACCAAGTCAAATCACACGTCACGATAACACCAAGATCAGTATGTTGGTTCACTTTTCTTAAGGGTATGTTGTCTATAGTATAGTCTAGACAAGGATTGTTTTTGCCAATATGAAATACCACGCACTTGTTAATGTTCAAAGGGATTAACCATAAACTACACCATTCCAATATTAAATTAATATCAAGCTGGATAAGGTGATATTGTAACAGGGGATTTCCATAGAATTTGGAGTCATCCGCAAAAAAGGAACTAACGCAATGGAGAAGTCTTGGCAGATCAGCGATGTAGAGAAGAAACAACAAAGGTCCAAGCACTGATCCCTGAGGAACACCAAATCTGGTTAAGGTTATTTAATAATTTTATCAAATCAGTACTTAAAAAATATTTTTTTTTAATTTTAGCACATATTTACAAATTATAATGCAAAACTTGAAGGTACTAGATTGTTGTGACAGATATCAGGTTTAAATATTTAACAATATGGTGGAGCAGTTTTATTTTTTTGAACTAAATTGATAAAAAACTGATCAAATATTAAGAAAAACTAATAAACTTTATCTAATTTTAACTCAAAACTTTAAATTGCATTAAATTATTTAATATTTCATGGTAAAATATATATTTGCTAATTTTGCTACAGTTTTCTTTACTTTTATAAACAAGAGATGGCACTACATGTGCTCATTCTAACACTTGATACGGAATATTCATACCGTATCTAGAGCTAGAATGGATTCATTCTGCGTTTGAAAAGTGTGTGTATTTGCTTACATTCTAAAGCCCTCGTAGAAGAAATATATTCTAGTTAACTTCGTTATTTTAGCTGCCAATTGAATTTAGCATAAAATGCAACAATAATTATATCTATTGCCCCATCATATATTGTTTAATGGTTTCTTAATCGGCCGAAGTGTGTTGCCATTTTGTATTAAAAAACAAGTAGAATTGTACAAAACTGGTTAGAAAGTGCAATACCGCTAGTTAAATTATTGCTGTATCTTTTCTTGAATATCGTATCAAATTTGCAGCGCTCCTGCTCGTTTGATACACTTGACAAACCTACTTGTAATACGTTAATGAACATTAGGTACACTGAAAGAATGGATTCCGATACGCATTATCGGTTATTTTGTTTATTTATTTATTTACGCATAATAGCAGTTGTAATAGACTGACAGATGAGTTCATAATGCAACCACACAAAAATGACTCATGTGGCGCCATCTTTAATGCAAATATCGACTTGTTATATATCAATGAAACGATAATTTATCCAATACATACAGATAATAAGACAATTACCATCTTTATTTTAAATAAACAAACTCAATAATAACCCCCGCGTGGCTTTTACTTTATTGAGTGGGTAATTATTTATTTTACTCATTCAACTATCACTTTTCAAATTATTTTCTTGTATATTTCATTAAAATTTTTAATAAAAATATGAATTCCTAAGCTATTTATTGGATAAAACCTTCTATGGCACTCATGGGTAAACCGATATTGCCCTCTCGAAAATTAACCTGCTTGGCTGAAGCCTCGCAGGTTAATTTTCTCATGGGCAATATCTTACTTTACCCACTAGTACCATAAATAATAATAAACTATTAAGACCGGAAGTCATATTATTTATAATGACCATTCCAAAATGGGGGTATTTACGGTTCATACAAGCTTTGTTAATTTCAAAAAGTTATCTTTTATAGTTACGAAGATAATTAGTAGGAAATAGTTATTGTGTCACCCGGTATAAGGTGTTTTTTATTATTAATTTGAAGATTATTTAGCAGTTCACGTATATTAAACAAAATAAAACAAAAAAATAATATTAATTTGAGTAAATATTTAGTGAATAGTCAAATACAAGCTAAGTGTCCAACATACGGGGCAATTAATGTTATTTTTTATCAAATCAGTACCTAAAAAAGATTTTTATTTAATTTTAGCACATATTTACAAATTATAATGCAAAAATTGAAGGTTATGTCAGATTGTTATGACAGATATCAGGTTTAAATATTTAACAATAGATGGAGCAGTTTTAATTTTTTGAACTAAATTGATAAAAAACTGGTCAAATATTAAGAAAAACTAATAAACTTTATGTAATTTTAACGCAAAACTTTAAATTGCGTTAAATTATTCAATATTTCATTGTAAAATATATATATATTTTTGCTAATTTTGCAAATTACAGTTTTCTTGACTTTTATAAACAAGAGATGGCACTACACGTGTTCATTCTAACACTTGATAAGGAATATTCATACCGTATATAGAGCAAGAATGGATTCATATTGTTTTTGAAAAGTGTGTTATTTGCTTACATTCTAAAGCAGTCGTAGAAAAACGCTTTTCCCGAAGAAAATAAATGTATGTACTTAAATTACGACAAATTTTAAATTTTTGTTTTTTTTTTTTTTAATAATTAATTATTGTTATTATTTTTTACAATTTTACAACAAATAATTTTCCATCTTATGAAAGAATCGCATTAAAAATTAGATTTACGCTACATTGTTATCTTAATTAGAGCAAATCATCCATTTTCTACTAAATGTGAAGAAATTAAGTTTTTAATTATAGGGAGATCATTATAATAGTATATTAAAGTACTAGTTTCATAACATACGTTTTTAGCGCACGAGTACAAGTTTAAAAAACGAGCCGATTGCGGCGAGTTTTCTAAAGTACTAGTGAGCTAAAAACGTGTTATGAAACGAGTGCTTTATACTATTTTTTCTATTTTGCTCTAAAATTTAAAAAAACTTACATTTAAATTGATGACTGATTTAGGAATTTTTGTTTTGGATTGGCATTACAGTTTACACCATGTTTAAAATTCTAAGAACAAATGATATTTTGATATATTTTATAGTCATCTCTTCTCTTTTTTACTGCAATTAACCAAGCCACAATTTTAACATGGTAAAAATAACCTAAACACAAAATTTTGTAGAAAATTCAACTTAAAAGCGACATTGACATTTGCACGGAAAACGTCAAGCGATAGGCCAGGTCTGTTGCCAACCCAAAAGAAAAAAAAAGTAGAGACCTCTTATGGGCCTATAAGAACACGGAAAATGCGTGTGATTATGAGCTTATAAGAGTCGCAAAATAGAAAAAATATTAAAAACAAACCGCTAAGATCTGTAATGCTACGCATTCCATTATATACTATTCACAGTAAATGGTATGTTACATCTTCCCAAACACTTAAAAAAAAATACAAAATTTTTTCTAATATTTTTTTTAACACGTTCGCTGCTCATTTTCGGACCAACATTTGTAGGAGATTTTTTGATATTTTTGGATGTAGAGTCACCTCTTAAATTTTGGCATGCCAGTTATTGATAATCCTGTATACTAGAATCAAATCATAAGGAAAAAAAAATAGGTTTTTTGGTCTTCTGAAAAATACAGTTTTTAGACATAGGTACCACCTTTTGAGTGTTAATTTTTGCACTTTTTTGAAAAAGTTATGGGTACAGCGATCTTTTTTATTGTCAATTTGGTTTTATCACACTAAAACAAGTAAGAAAAATATATACTGGTCAAGAATAATCGACTTTTTCTTTTTCGTGGGCCTGTACAGTAGGGTGGGCCGATAAATTGAAATCTGGAATTTCAAAACGCAATACCCGCCAAAATATGCCTTCTAATATGCCTAATGTGTGTGCAAAAGCAGAATCAGATTAAAGGTCATCTATAAAGCATTTAATATTAATGAAAATATCGTATTTTTTCACATTTGTAATATAATTTGAATACACAGCGTGCCAAAAGTCCGCCGCCCCCCATTACCTTTTGAATGGCTTAAGATATCAACTTGAAATTAACATAACATAACATAACCCAAATATTTTTTTGGTATATATTTTGTGTACTTAGGGGGCACGATGGCGACAGGGGGCAAAGGGATATTTTTTTTAAACAGAAACGGAGGTCGTGTTGTACATCATTTTAAAGCTTATAAAATTTTCCATTTGCCCACATATTTTTTTATTTTTTGGGGTTAATTTTTGGGGTTATTCGCGTAAAAGTTAAATAACGTGAAATAATGCCCCACTTACACTACAAAGCTGAATATAGAGTGGCTTAAAATATGGCCTATGATGTTTGTAAATATTATTTTCGGTTGTAAAACTTATTTGTTTTTGCAATAAAACAGTTTTTGCATTTTTCTTATTAAGTTTTCTTATTTTTAGTTTTTTAACATTTTTGCTAAAAGTTAAAAAATGTACACTATGTAGAGGGCACAAAAATTTAAAAAATAAATAAAACAAAATATAGGCGTTTTTTTCTCTTTGCAAGAAGCATCTTTTCCCCTCTATTGGATTTTCAAATTAAATAAAAATAAAACACCTATATAGGAACGGCCCACGCTACTGTACAGTTACTGTACAGAATAAAAACTTGTCTGGCATACTGCGAAAATGTTTCGACGCGTTAACTAACCCTGCTGAATATCGAGAGTCCTAAAAATCCAGATTCTTGCTAGGCCCGACTCTGAACAATAGAGACTAGAAATTAAATTTTTTAAATTTTGGCGAAGGCGCGACTGGGCGTTAAATAAGGTGGGCGCAAAATGTATATTAAAAACACATTTCATACAGTGCGCCCCAAAAGTCACCTGGGGTAACTCACACCCCAGGTGAACGAGTGAAGATATCAACTTCAAATTTGGATTTTAACTTAAATAAGAAAATCCAAACTATATTTTCGCATATATTTAAACAAATTTTATTATCTTAACTCCCATATATTTGATATTTTCAGCTCTTGAAATGTGGACAGGAGGGCATGGGGGAGACATTTTTTAAATGGAAAGGGGGCCGTGTGACATAATTTTAAAAATTATATAAAATTCTCTATTTAACTATATATAATTTTTATTTTTAAACATTTTTTTTAAGCTCTTAATTTTTATATTTTTGTTTGCCAAAAAATTCGACCTTTTAAGTTTTTTTTTGTACCTTTTTATTTATATATCAATTGAAATTAGTTTAAAATTTTTCAAAAATTGTTTGATTTTTTTTAAACAAAATTTAACGAAAATACCCATTTTCAACCCTATTTTAAACCCCCAAAAAATGTTTAAAAATATAAAAAATATATGGTTAAATAGAGAATTTTAAAAGCTTTAAAATGATATATCAAATGGATCCGTTCCATTTAAAATTTCCCCTCCCCCCAAGCCTTCCTGCCCTCATTTTAAGAGCTGAAAATATGAAATATATGCCAAAAGATAGCTCGGATTGTCTTGTTTGCCACCCTCAATCATTCTCGAGTTGGGAAAGTCCAAAGTCCAGTTGGGAAAATGACTTTTAAAAGTCGGAAATTCAGGGTAAATTGGTAGAAAGTTGGGAAAATTGTTGGGTATTTTTTTAGGGTATTTTTTTTGGCGCCAATCTTTTTTTGCAGGGGCGCCAACTTTGGTAGAAACCCCCATGGACAAAGCTTTTTTTCTCGAGGGTATTTTTTTGGGTGCCAATTTTATTTTGCAAGGGCTCCAAGTTTCGTAGAAACACTCCAAGTTTTGTAGAAACTGTCAGAGACATAGCCTTTTTTTTTTGAGGGTATTTTTTTGGCTTGGCTTGGGCCAATTTTTCTTTTGTAGAGGCGCCAAGTTTTGATTTTGTTTTGTTAGAAACCGTCAGGTACAAAGTTTTTTTTTTTTTGAGGGTTAGGACCTTTTTTTTTAGTCATGAAATTTTTTTTTAGTTGGGAAATTTTTCAATCAGAAGTTGCGAAATTTTTTCTCCCCCCTCCTCCCTCCCCCCAATAAAATCGCTTCGGAGCACCCCTGAACTCAAGCTTCAATTAATTAAGAATTAATTATTTTATCAAATTGTTACATTCTTAATTTCTTCAAAACTTCTGAATAGTACATTAGGGAGGACATTGTTTACGAGACTTGTACGGTAAACTTTACAGAAACAAAACTTATTAGATTAACTTTTTCAGTAAACCAAACTACTTTTGGCATTATAGCTTCGTATAGACTGCCGTCTATCGATGCTCAAATGTACATTACAGAATTAGCAAATTATCTTTCAAAAATTAAAAGTCATAAACATAATGTAGAGTTGTTTATTGGCGACATAAACATTAACTTGTTAGAAACAGAAAATGCTCAAAAAATTGAAAACTTGAACAATTATTTACAGATTTTAGGTGAATTTGGGTTCAATTCTTATATTAATAAACCTACCAGAGTGAGACCCGGACAGAAACAATCAGCACTAGACCATGCTTTTATTAGAACAAATCAAAAAAATATTAAAATCTCTCCTTTTATTATAAAATCATTTTTAACAGACCACTTTATGCTTTTAATAAATTTTAAATTTTTGGAAAAAATAAAAAATAATATTTGTGAACCAAATGAAATAAAAACAATAAATTTTACAATGTTAAAAAAATCATTAGAAACGGAAAACTGGGTTGAGGTTATTAATGAGCAGGATCCGGAAAAGGGGTATGATGTCTTTTTGGAAAAATTAAATACATACATTAAAAAAAGTACGGAAATTAAAATAGTTAATAGCAAAAACAGAAAAATTAAACCGTGGATAACACAAGGGCTGGTAGCTAGCATACGCCACCGCGACTTTCTAAAAAATGAACTGGATAAAAATTATACAGTGGAAAAGCATAATGAATTTAAACAATATAGAAACCACCTAACTTTCTTAATAAAAATAACTAAAAACAATTTTTACAAAAACGAAATAAAAAATGCAAACCAAAACTTCAAAAAAATATGGAAAACTATTAACCAAGCATCCAACCGTGAAAAAAATAAGAAAAATGCAACTATAATATTAGAAAACAAACAGGGAATTTTATTAAAAAACGACAAAGATGTTGCAACTTGTTTTAATAAGTTTTTTACAAGCATTGGCAAGGAAATGGCTCTTAACATAAAAAAGTCAGTAGGTATACATAAAAATAAAAAAAACAAAAATTCTTTATTCTTAAATCAAGTTACAGAAAATGAGCTTATCCTTATAATTAATAGTTTAAAGTCAAACTCGGCCCCTGGGCCAGACAATATATCTGCGCGTCTGATAAAATATTGCCATGTTCATCTTCTTAAACCCCTAACACATGTTATAAATTTATGTTTTTCTCTCGGTTCTACCCCAAAACAGTTTAAAGAATCAGTCTCAATTCCTATTTACAAATCTGGCAATAAAAAATTACCGACAAACTATAGGCCCATTACTCTTATTAATACTTTTGCAAAAATATATGAGCTTTGCTTAAAATCCCGTTTAACAGGCTTTTTAACAAAAAATAAGATCTTGAGCAAAAACCAATTCGGTTTTCAGAAGGGAATTAGTACAGAGGATGCCACAGTAGAACTTCTCAAATACATTGTCAATTCAAACAATAAAAATAAAAAGTGCCTTGCCATTTTTTTAGATTTGGCAAAGGCCTTTGATACTGTTAACTTTAAAATACTACTTGACAGATTAGAAGATATCGGAATACGTGGCAGTGTACTCAATATCTTCAGAACGTATCTTATGAATAGGTCCCAGAGGGTGAAAATTAATAAAGAGATAAGTGATCCCCTTCCTGTCACCATGGGCGTGCCCCAAGGTACAGTTCTGGGCCCAATTTTGTTCCTGATTTATATAAACCTTTTGGGAAATTTAGAAATTGATGGGAAAATTATTTCATACGCGGATGATACCGTAGCTATTTTTGAGGGGAAAACTTGGGAAGAAGTCTTCAGGAAAGCCGAATTGGCCATGCAAAAGATCTATTTGTTTTTAAATCAAAGTCTTCTTAGTCTTAATATAGGTAAAACAAAATTTATGACTTATTCTGCTACGGTTGTTGATCAGCCACATCTAGATACCCTTAAAGTTCATGAAGAAAACTGCGCTAATTTTAACCTATGTTCTTGTCATTCTGTTAGCAAAGTAGAGTCAATTAGATATCTAGGAGTGGAAATTGATCGACACCTTAAGTGGGATAAGCATATAAATAATCTAGTAAAAAAACTAAGAATATTGGTTAATAAATTTTACAAATTAAGAGATATCTTGGACAGGAAAAATTTAATTATAACATATAACGCACTAGTAGAGTCTATACTGAGGTACTGCATAAATATTTGGGGGGGCTGCTACCAAAATGCCTTGGATCCACTAGAAAAAGCTCAAAACAACATACTAAAGGTAATTTTCCAAAAACCACGACTTTACTCCACCGAAATGTTATATAAGGAAACAGATTTATTTGGAATAAGAAAAATATACATATATCAGTCTATTTTATGGACTAAAAAACATAATTCTGGCAGAACAAGACTTGTTTCAACTAGACAGGAAAATTTACCTGAAATTCCTTTGTTTAAAAAAGGTTTTACCCAGAGAAATGTATTTTACTTTGGCCCAAAATTTATTCACCTATTACCTGTGAATATTGTACAAATAACTAATTTAAAAACATTCGTAACGGAATTAAAACGATTTATTAACAAAAATGAAAAAAAGTTTATTGAAATTATGTCTGCGTAAAAAACAACTGTATATGTATTTTTTTTTCCTTCGCCTGCTTTCTTAAATTACACTTTCTTGATTTTATGATTTTTTTTTTTCTCTCTTTACTTTTCATGTAGCTACTTTATAATAATTATCTCCTGTAAGTCTCATAAGTTTCACATTATTTTCTTTTGTTTTGTTTATGTTTACTTTTTTTTGCTCTATATATACATATATTTTTTTTTTTTTAAGACTAAGTTGTATTATATTTTTTTTTGGTTACTTGTTTTCTTTTTCTGGTTTCAATTTCTCTCATTATTGTACTTCGCGCGTACTCAAGTAATAAATAATTAAAATAAATATCAATACATTTTACATATTTTTAAACCCAAGTGGTTTTGATCACACACAATCCCCAGGATTACGTGACAAGCCATGTCATTAGTTATTTGTATTAAGGACTATTAGAAAAATTTTACTTAGGTTTAATTAAAAACTTATTTTTTATTGAGAATATTGTAATGTATTTTATGTAACTATGTATGAAGAACAATAAAAAAAAAAAAAAAAAAAAAAGTATATTCTAGAACGAGTATGGAATAGACAATATTCCGAGCGAGCGGAAAGTTTGTCATACGAGCCGGCAGGCGAGTATGACGGTCCTGTGAGCGTGGAATGACTATTCCATACGTTGTAGACTATACATTTTCTTCGACTGCAAATATGAAACACTGTTTGGCTTTAAACTGCGGACAAGGTTAAAAACAATGTTTTTTGTGGCTCAACATTGTAAATTCAACAAAACACATATTTTTAAATAAAGCAATTATTATTATTATTATTATTATTATTATTATTACAATATTAAGAGTTGAGGTTAAAAAAAAAAACCTATATAAACTCAATTTCATCAATTAGGTTGAAAATTAAACTATCTAAGCCAAATTAAACTAATACAAACTAAACTAATATAAACTAAAGTATATAAACTAAGTTAAACTAATACAAGAAAACGTTTAGGAACTGGTAGCTACAGATACATAAATTTATCTAAGCGATTTTTAAAAGCATTTATGGATGGAGCTTCGACTACATGTTGAGGTAGGGAGTTCCAGGTAGTAAAAACTCTATTACATAAAAAGTTTTTTCTGGCAGTAGACCGGTAAACCTCATGTGATAGCTTAAGACTGTGCCCCCTGAGATGATTTTCGTTCAAGGTAAACAAATTTCTTAGATCCAATGTAAATGTGTTGTGTAAAATTCTGTATGTCATAATTAGGGAACCCCTTTCCAGTCTGTCCATTGCAGTAGGTAATCCAAATATTCTAAGGCGCTCTTCGTATGGAGGCCGAGTTCTTCCATATGGGATTCTGGTAGCGGCACGCTGAATGTTGTCAATTCGATTTATTTCTCGCACTAGGTTAGGATACCATACTGAAAACCCGAACTCCAGGACCGGTCGAATATATGTTTTATATAAACATGCTGCTGTAGCAACCGAAGGCCTAGTAAATATTTTTCTGAACAAAAAAATAGTCTTTTTAGATTAATTACAGATCGAATTAATATGTTCAGACCAAGTCAAATCACACGTCACGATAACACCAAGATCAGTATGTTGGTTCACTTTTCTTAAGGGTATGTTGTCTATAGTATAGTCTAGACAAGGATTGTTTTTGCCAATATGAAATACCACGCACTTGTTAATGTTCAAAGGGATTAACCATAAACTACACCATTCCAATATTAAATTAATATCAAGCTGGATAAGGTGATATTGTAACAGGGGATTTCCATAGAATTTGGAGTCATCCGCAAAAAAGGAACTAACGCAATGGAGAAGTCTTGGCAGATCAGCGATGTAGAGAAGAAACAACAAAGGTCCAAGCACTGATCCCTGAGGAACACCAAATCTGGTTAAGGTTATTTAATAATTTTATCAAATCAGTACTTAAAAAATATTTTTTTTTAATTTTAGCACATATTTACAAATTATAATGCAAAACTTGAAGGTACTAGATTGTTGTGACAGATATCAGGTTTAAATATTTAACAATATGGTGGAGCAGTTTTATTTTTTTGAACTAAATTGATAAAAAACTGATCAAATATTAAGAAAAACTAATAAACTTTATCTAATTTTAACTCAAAACTTTAAATTGCATTAAATTATTTAATATTTCATGGTAAAATATATATTTGCTAATTTTGCTACAGTTTTCTTTACTTTTATAAACAAGAGATGGCACTACATGTGCTCATTCTAACACTTGATACGGAATATTCATACCGTATCTAGAGCTAGAATGGATTCATTCTGCGTTTGAAAAGTGTGTGTATTTGCTTACATTCTAAAGCCCTCGTAGAAGAAATATATTCTAGTTAACTTCGTTATTTTAGCTGCCAATTGAATTTAGCATAAAATGCAACAATAATTATATCTATTGCCCCATCATATATTGTTTAATGGTTTCTTAATCGGCCGAAGTGTGTTGCCATTTTGTATTAAAAAACAAGTAGAATTGTACAAAACTGGTTAGAAAGTGCAATACCGCTAGTTAAATTATTGCTGTATCTTTTCTTGAATATCGTATCAAATTTGCAGCGCTCCTGCTTGTTTGATACACTTGACAAACCTACTTGTAATACGTTAATGAACATTAGGTACACTGAAAGAATGGATTCCGATACGCATTATCGGTTATTTTGTTTATTTATTTATTTACGCATAATAGCAGTTGTAATAGACTGACAGATGAGTTCATAATGCAACCACACAAAAATGACTCATGTGGCGCCATCTTTAATGCAAATATCGACTTGTTATATATCAATGAAACGATAATTTATCCAATACATACAGATAATAAGACAATTACCATCTTTATTTTAAATAAACAAACTCAATAATAACCCCCGCGTGGCTTTTACTTTATTGAGTGGGTAATTATTTATTTTACTCATTCAACTATCACTTTTCAAATTATTTTCTTGTATATTTCATTAAAATTTTTAATAAAAATATGAATTCCTAAGCTATTTATTGGATAAAACCTTGTATGGCACTCATGGGTAAACCGATATTGCCCTCTCGAAAATTAACCTGCTTGGCTGAAGCCTCGCAGGTTAATTTTCTCATGGGCAATATCTTACTTTACCCACTAGTACCATAAATAATAATAAACTATTAAGACCGGAAGTCATATTATTTATAATGACCATTCCAAAATGGGGGTATTTACGGTTCATACAAGCTTTGTTAATTTCAAAAAGTTATCTTTTATAGTTACGAAGATAATTAGTAGGAAATAGTTATTGTGTCACCCGGTATAAGGTGTTTTTTATTATTAATTTGAAGATTATTTAGCAGTTCACGTATATTAAACAAAATAAAACAAAAAAATAATATTAATTTGAGTAAATATTTAGTGAATAGTCAAATACAAGGTAAGTGTCCAACATACGGGGCAATTAATGTTATTTTTTATCAAATCAGTACTTAAAAAAGATTTTTATTTAATTTTAGCACATATTTACAAATTATAATGCAAAAATTGAAGGTTATGTCAGATTGTTATGACAGATATCAGGTTTAAATATTTAACAATAGATGGAGCAGTTTTAATTTTTTGAACTAAATTGATAAAAAACTGGTCAAATATTAAGAAAAACTAATAAACTTTATGTAATTTTAACGCAAAACTTTAAATTGTATTAAATTATTCAATATTTCATTGTAAAATATATATATTTTTGCTAATTTTGCAAATTACAGTTTTCTTGACTTTTGTAAACAAGAGATGGCACTACACGTGTTCATTCTAACACTTGATAAGGAATATTCATACCGTATATAGAGCAAGAATGGATTCATATTGTTTTTGAAAAGTGTGTTATTTGCTTACATTCTAAAGCAATAATTTTCGATCTTATGAAAGAATCGCATTAAGATAACAATTTTCGATCTTATGAAAGAATCGCATTAAGATAACAATGTAGCGTAAATCTAATTTTTAATGCGATTCTTTCATAAGATCGAAAATTATTATTATTATTATTATTATTGTGTTATTTGCTTACATTCTAAAGCAATAATTTTCGATCTTATGAAAGAATCGCATTAAGATAATAATTTTCGATCTTATGAAAGAATCGCATTAAGATAACAATGTAGCGTAAATCTAATTTTTAATGCGATTCTTTCATAAGATCGAAAATTATTGCATTATTCTAAAGCAATAATTTTCGATCTTATGAAAGAATCGCATTAAAAATTAGATTTACGCTACATTGTTATCTTAATTAGAGCAAATCATCCATTTTCTACTAAATGTGAAGAAATTAAGTTTTTAATTATAGGGAGATCATTATAATAGTATGTTAAAGTACTAGTTTCATAACATACGTTTTTAGCGCACGAGTACAAGTTTAAAAAACGAGCCGATTGCGGCGAGTTTTCTAAAGTACTAGTGCGCTAAAAACGTGTTATGAAACGAGTGCTTTATACTATTTTTTCTATTTTGCTCTAAAATTTAAAAAAACTTACATTTAAATTGATGACTGATTTAGGAATTTTTGTTTTGGATTGGCATTACAGTTTACACCATGTTTAAAATTCTAAGAACAAATGATATTTTGATATATTTTATAGTCATCTCTTCTCTTTTTTACTGCAATTAACCAAGCCACAATTTTAACATGGTAAAAATAACCTAAACACAAAATTTTGTAGAAAATTCAACTTAAAAGCGACATTGACATTTGCACGGAAAACGTCAAGCGATAGGCCAGGTCTGTTGCCAACCCAAAAGAAAAAAAAGTAGAGACCTCTTATGGGCCTATAAGAACACGCAAAATGCGTGTGATTATGAGCTTATAAGAGTCGCAAAATAGAAAAAATATTAAAAACAAACCGCTAAGATCTGTAATGTTACGCATTCCATTATATACTATTCACAGTAAATGGTATGTAAATCTTCCCAAACACTTAAAAAAAATACAAAATTTTTTTTTTCAATTTTTTTTTTCTAATATTTTTTTTAACACGTTCGCTGCCGACAATCCACTTGGTGGGCTTACTGTACATTTGAAAAACATTGCACAAAAGTAGTCCGGCAGCTGAAATGAGCGTTAGATGCATATAAACTCGCATATAAATAGATTTGGTGAAGCTGGAGCTAAAGTAGTCTAACTAACATTTTTGGCGAAAATGAGTTACGGCCATATTTCAATACTAGACATTATATATTTCTAGTTTAAACGCATTTTAGGTCTATAAACCTGCCCAAACCCCTTAATTTAAACGATTAGGAACTCTACATTTACTCATTTTTTAAATTTGTTAAAAACGGTTTAGCTCATTGTATTTTAAATATCGTCCACTAAAGGCTCTAGTTGTCTAACTCCAAATTTTTCAAAAATAAGATTTTTATCAAATTTGCTTCATTATCTGATTACCAACATACTTAAAAAAAAAAAAAGTTGCATTAAACCAATATCAGCCTCAAAAAATGCAAAAATGTAAATATTTTAAGTCGCTAAGTGTCTAACTCCATCATATGATTGTGAGAAAACAATTAAATGAGAACTGTCACTACTGTCAAACTATTTCTCGACAACAGGGTATCCCGTTTCAAATATTTGTTAATTTACTGTTTGATGATAATTATAATTATTGCCATTAATAATGTATATATATATGCCTACCTAGTAGTAATATTATATATTAAATATAAAAATATAAATTTTTTGTAATAATATTACGCGATATAATACGATAGGTATCCTCTTTTATCTTCCCTTGGAGTTAGACCATTAGTGAATTTAGATTCAGTGGTTAAAATTTAATTTTCAAATAATTTATATAAAATAGATAACAATGAAAAGTTTTAAATACATTAACACATTTCAAACATTTTTACCTGTGAACAAGCTAGTTTTAAAGTTCTAAATTGCTATAATTAAGTTTTAAATCGTTTTTTACGTCTCCTGAAACATATGACGTTTTGGAGTTAGACCGTTAGAGCCTTTAGATGACGATATGTATTTTCCTATTTCTAAATAATATTTTCAAAAAAATATATAAGCGAGCTTTATATAATATAATAAAATTATTTTTGGGTGTGTCCAAGTATTACGCAACACTTTTTGGGTTATACTAAATAAGCCTGTTTTTTACAAAAAAAAAATGGTCACAATATGAATAATTTTAGCTAAAAACGCACAAGAAACGTATTAAAGAACATAAAAAGACCCACCAAATAAGATTAAAATTAATTTAATGTCATTTGAAAGCTATTTCACACGTAAATTTTAGAAATTGCTATTTTTGCCAAAAGTGAAAAAGCTAAAGTGGTCTAACTAACATTGTTTTCAACACTCGTTATTTCCCAAATTAAACCAACTATTGCAACGTGAAATAGTGTAGTACTACCTTTAAACTATACTATAAAATTATTTTTGGGTGTTTCCAAGTATTACGTAACACTATTTAGAGTGTACCGCAGGTTTTTTCCCTTTAGAACTTATTCATTTAAAACGTTTTACAAATATTTTAATTTAAATTATTAATTAGAGATAGACCAGGCGGTATATATTTTAAAACACCCATGTTTGGGTAACTCGGATAATATGCTACATTTTTGGATCAATGGGTCCAGAATATCACTAGAAATGACAATTTTACTATGCTCATAAAAGGCATTATAACATCTCTATTGCACATTTCTCTATTCCAAACATCTCTATTCCACATTTCTCTATTCCATAACATCTCTATTCCACACTACTCTACTCTGCACTACGTACTTGCTTAATATAAAAAATGTTATATACAGTTTTTGCTAAAATATAATGTTTCAAACTTTAATAAATTATTGGTGTATTGGTGGTTGTCTATTCACACAACTTTCTATTTCAAATTAGTGCTTAGTGCCGATATTTTGAAAAGGTGCTTGCAACTGTTCAGCAGGTTTTAAAAATTATTTTGAGGTTTTTGGGAGCTGACACTGAATTTGGTAATGTTCTTACTTTGCAGACTTAAGTCCCTTATTTTTTAAATATTTTTTTAAATGTTTTTTTTTTTAATATTTCAAAGCTAATGAGCAGTAGTCGTCGAATTTCCGCATCAACTCTAGCGTTGAAGTGAGGTTTTATATATATACTTTTTTATTTCTTTTTATCTTGATTTTTTTTAATGATTCCATTTAAACGAGTAAGGTGGGAAAAAAAGTTATCGACAAAAAAAAATTAAAAACTTTTGTATTCTTAAAAGATAAAAGTCGAATGTATATTTTTTTCTTTGAAAAACACCGACGTATATATGTATACCTATGTATAGTTAATATGTATAGTTAAGGCAACTTTCAAGTATTAGGTAACGCTCCTAGGGAGGGGGTCATTTTGGAGTGTTACACCCATGTAAATGTTATAGGAAAATAGAGTTACAGGGGGGTTGGGGTCCAAAATGATCAAAATTGCGTTACGTAATACTTGAACGTTCCCTAATATTGTTGTGGGTAACAAATTAGTCGTCAAATGTTTCGATTTATAAAAATTTCCCTCATAATTGGGCAAAATTATTCCGTAAGCCTATGTTTCTGTGTTTATTTTCAACGTTGGTGAGTCATAACTGAGTTTACGCCGAATACTGCTAATGAGTACCACGCGGCCAGACCACTGATCTGGCAGTATGGTACTTATTAAATCGAGCCTGCGCGCGAAAATGTTTGTAAAAGAACTTATGGTTCACTTTACCCCAGTGATTCACTTAACCGTGGTTGACGGTACTTCATACACAGAAAAAATAGCTGCTTCAAACCAGTATATATTTACCTGCGAGGAACTTGACAAGGATCCACGTCTCCAGAGGCGTCAGACTGTGGTGGTACAGATGCAGTATTGTGATTTGACTATCCTTTTTACGTAACACGAAGAACAAAGTATCCGCAAATTCTGATAATTTCGAAATGTAGTACCACCAACATAAAGTGGCCATCTAAAAAATAAACAAACTTAGTTAAGGGTTTATAAATTTTTAAATAGTTATAATAATATTCCCAAATACTGGTGGATTTTATAAGCATTTGAGGGGAGTTTAAGTACATTGTTATGTAAGAAACGAAAAAAAAATATTTCAAAATAATATTTTTTAAGTTTATTTTTCACTCGCAACTATATATAATATAAAAATTAATCTTCAGTATTAAAAAAAAAACAATTTTTAATAATAATTACTATTTTGTACTGATATAAATTTAATGTAGAAATAAACACTCTCTGGTATAAAATACCTTTTGTAAAGGTACCTGTGACGAGTATATATGAATAAATAAATAAATAAATAAAATAAATAAATAAATATTTACTTTCAACTTAAATTAATTTTAAAAATATACCTTTTTCTATTTTAATATATAAATTTTTTATGTTAATGAAGTGAAGTGAAGTGAACTGGTTGTTTTAATGAAAAAAAAAAAAAAAAAAGATTTAATACCAAATAGGTTTCATAAATAAATTTTATCCAACACCTTCACAGAAACACTTGTTTTGAGCACTATTTTAAATGTCAAAAGTGAGTTTTTTTCCACTAGTGACTAAAAAATTTTTCACCCACTCTTTTACGTACAGCTTTTGATCTCACCCAAAATTAGTTACATACCCTATTATTTAAGTATTATAACTATTCTATAAATAGAATCACGTTAACTAAACCATAAAAACTAAAGAAAACCCCAAATTATTCTTTAGTTTTTAAATAAAATACTGTTTTTATTAAAAATTCTGTCATTCCCGCGTCCATTTTGACGTTTGTAAGAAATGTAAAACTAGCAATTGTTTATTTTTAATAGGCATACTTAGGCCATGGCTACCTATTATTTTAGTATTAAGAAAACTTAATCTTAATATTTTTGACATAATTTTTCGCAAAATTATAGATTTTTATTTAAAAAGGTGTTGGATAAAATTAAATTCTCAACTCGTGTATTAAGTGATTTTATCCACTTAATACACTGGTTAAGAAAATAACTATTAAAATATTAGTTTATGGAATTATGAGATATTATTGGGGAACTACCTTAGAGGAGCACTTATTAAGTATCACATCAACAAATAATAATAAAAATTTTAATAATATTTTTTAGATTTATTTTCCACTTAGTTATTTTTAATATAATTTTTTTCTCCTTATTACTTTTTTTTGTTAAACTAAATTCAAAATTCATTTTATATTTCTATTTAAATAACATCTAAAATTTGATAAAATTATTATTATATAAAAAACCGGTTGTTTAAATGCAAAAAAAATAAACTTTTAGTTTATGGTATTTTCTTTATATTTGTGTCCTTCAGATCTACAAAAATAGTATATTGTTTTACTAAGAGGAAAAGTGAAGCTTTTTTTTACTAGTCTGAAGAATTTACGGACGACGCGAAGCGGAGTCCGGAAACTGTAGACAAGTAAAAAAAAGCACTTTTCCTCTGAGTGAAATATACATTTTTTTTAAATATTAATTTTTGAATTTAATTTATTCAGTAATAAAGTATGTTTTTTTTTATTAAAATTAGGCGTTTTTGTTGTTATTTTTTTAGGTATGTAACAACTTTATGCGAATGGCCTACACAATATCAAATAGTATATGTTTTAATGTGTTTTTTTTATTGAAAAATTCGGAAAACTGTGGAACCATGGCCAGTGTCGGACTGGGAAGCCCAAGGATAGTAAGATTTCTAGCCCAGGGGGGCCCCACCTATTAAAAAAATTATTTATTTTTTTTTCATTCCAAAATAAAACTTTCAATAAAAGCTGAGCGTTTCTACAAAATTTGGCGCCCACCTTGGCGCCCCTACAAAAAGAAAAAACAAACCACCCTCCGAAAAAAAAAAAACTTTGCCCCTGGTCCCTGAGCGTTTCTACAAAATTTGGCGCCCCTACCAGACCAAAAAACACCCTCCTGAAAAAAAGCTAGTCCCTGGGCGTTTGTACAAAAAAACACCCTTCGAAAAAAAAGGCTTTGTCCCTGAGCGTTTCTATAAAATTTGGCGCCCCTACCACGCTACCAAAAGAAAAAACACCCTCCGAAAAAAAACCTTTATTCCTGAGCGTTTCTACAAAATTTGGCGCCCAAAGGGGGGGGGGGCGTGAGATTTATCTCACTATCTCACCTGTCCAGCCCGACACTGACCAAGGCCTTTGCACCGAAACGCATTTGCGGTGACCAAGATTAACGTAATACATTTTTATTTTTTTTAAATGAACTCTTCTAAAATTAAACCTACAAAAACCTAACAAAAAAATCTGATATGATAGAAGAAAACTGCCTTCATTTTGGAATTCAGCGCACCAAATTACATATATAAATAATATTTTAATTCAAAGGGGAAAAAAGTAGGCCTGTGTTATTAATTAATTAGGTCAAGTGATGTTTTCCTGTTAAAAGTAAAGTTAAAAAAAATAAACTTACCCTCATTGCTTTATCGTTATCAGAGTAATCCACAGGCTGACATTTATAACTATAGTCCCAAAACCATCCACTCATTAAATGCTGAAAATAATAAAAAAGATTTAAGTTTTGTTAAAAACTGCTGCCAACAAAAGAATACTGTAGGCATAGGTTTAAAAAAATCAGTTTTTTTTTTATTTATTTTTTTCCTTTTTTCAAAAAACGGAAAAAAAAATATTATTTAAAAAAAATAGTGTTTGCCCTCTTACACCATCTTAATTTTTACCAAAAACAAACCCAACCTAGAACTTTAGATAAGAAATTCATGGTCTAAATTTGAAGTATTTAGGTAAAAGGGTTTTTAAGTTACATCGGCACTTAGTGCCGATGTATTGAAATCTTCGCCGAAAAGTTAAAATCTTTAACCACGTTTTTTTCACATTTCTCGACGTTTTAGACCATTCTGAGTCGAAATCTTGCGTCCGTCTGTCTGTCTGGGTGTAAACTCTCTAACTCCATTTCTACATGAGATTTCGACTTGCGGTTTTTTGCATATTGTTGCTTATCGTATTCCGAAGAGCTGATTAGATTTTGGGGGTAAACGATTGGGGGTAAGGGGGTAAAAATAGGGTAAAACTCCTATTTTTAGCGTTTTTTGTTTATAATTAAGGCAATTATTAATGTATTTGGTTAATTTAGCACTTATATAAAAGATAATTTTATTTAAATTGGTCAAGTTTTTTTAGCATATTTCACATATTTATAACCTGATTCCAAAAAATTATATTTTAAATAAAAGCTCTTTTTAAGCCCTATAAAAAACGTTATATAAAGTTTGTTGCTAGAAATGTTTTAAAGATACAGAATTTAAAATCAAACAAAACACCTAGTTTGAAATTTGCATACTAGATGGCTCTAGTGTACAATAGTGCCGATGTTTTGACAGGGTGCTTGCAACGATTCATCTAGTTTTGTGAATGAATACCTCGATCCGAGCATTAGTTATTTAATTCCCTACGTTAAATAATTAATAACTTTACCTTAACCTTACCTTTAGCAGTTATGCCCTTTTATTAGCGACCAATTAAATTAAATTAATAAAAACATAATAAGATGATGTCCGTAATTATTTATAATTGCATGAAAACAAGGCAATAATTATAATTTATTAACCTATCACATCAATGCCACATTTTTATGTAACGGAACGAAAAAAAAAAATATATATACAGCCTGTTCCAGAACTCGCGTACCGAAATTTAAGAGGTGATTCTACATCCAAAAATATGAAAAAAAGTTTCTATAAAAATTGGTCCGGAAATGAGCCCTAAGGGAGCTACGGCCCTTCGAAGATGACGTATTGAATGGGGAACAAAAAAAAGCACCAATAAAATTTTAATGCTGCAGGGTGATTCTTCATTTAAAACTGAGCAAAAAAGTATTATACATCAAAACACCTAAATTTAATATTAAAGGAGTAATAGCCTTTTAAAAAGTAACGTTTTTGGTGGCACAAAATGTTACTTCCTCTTAATTGCATTTTTTTTTGATAACGGTTGCTCCTACAGTGTTACACTATATGATATTTTATATGTATTTTTACTCTAGAAATCTATATTTTTTACAACAAATCCAAAAAACATACACATAGAAAAGTTTGGGGCAAAAATGTTTTAAGCCTCATATATTTTGTCCGTCTGGGCAAGCCTCTGGATAAATTAAAAAAATAAATTAACATAAACTTATTGCCCTTATTAATACTAGTATACATGCAAAAGCTCGCCGCTCTAGCTTAATCGGTACCCGAGTTATTAATTAAAAACCTTATTTTTATTACAATTTTAAAGGGCCCTAGATCCCTTAGGGCTCATTTCCGGACCAACCTTTATAGGAACTTTTTTTATATTTTTGGATCTAGAATCACCTCTTAAATTTTGGCATGCCAGTTATGGATCACCCTGTATTTAATAATATTTTCCACTTGTAATTATAAAAATTATTATTTAGTATTTTTTCAAAAAAAAAATATATATATTTTTCCTTGAGTACTATTTAAAAACACTATTTTCCTTAATTACTATTTTCTTTCTACTTTTAAGTAATTAATTTTAATATTTTACCTATTTCTATTTTGACATCTTCTAAATTTTTATGTTCTGAATTAAAAGAACTGGTTATTTTAATGAAAAAAAAAAAAATAAATTGGCATCAAACATAAATTTTAAAATTTTATTTATGTTTTTTTTTTAATTTTTGTCTTTTATACTTATAAAAAAACATTTTTAAATAGTAACCTATTTCTATTTTGATATCTTTTAAATTTTTATGTTCGGAATTAAAAGAAACTGGTTATTTTAATGAAAAAAAAAAAAAAAAAATTGTCATCAAACATAAATTTTAAAATTTTATTTATGTTTTTTTTTATTTTTTTTGTCTTCTATACTTATAAAAAAAACATTTTTAAATAGTTATAATAATATTCCCAAATACTGGTGGATTTTATAAGCATTTGAGGGGAGTTTAAGTACATTGTTATGTAAGAAACGAAAAAAAAAATATTTCAAAATAATATTTTTTAAGTTTATTTTTCACTCGCAACTATATATAATATTAAAATTAATCTTCAGTATTAAAAAAAACAATTTTCAATAATAATTACTATTTTGTACTGATATAAATTTAATGTAGAAATAAACACTCTCTGGTATAAAATACCTTTTGTAAAGGTACCTGTGACGAGTATATATGAATAAATAAATAAATAAATAAAATAAATAAATAAATATTTACTTTCAACTTAAATTAATTTTAAAAATATACCTTTTTCTATTTTAATATATAAATTTTTTATGTTAATGAAGTGAAGTGAAGTGAACTGGTTGTTTTAATGAAAAAAAAAAAAAAAAAAGATTTAATACCAAATAGGTTTCACAGAAACACTTGTTTTGAGCACTATTTTAAATGTCAAAAGTGAGTTTTTTTCCACTAGTGACTAAAAAATTTTTCACCCACTCTTTTACGTACAGCTTTTGATCTCACCCAAAATTAGTTACATACCCTATTATTTAAGTATTATAACTATTCTATAAATAGAATCACGTTAACTAAACCATAAAAATTAAAGAAAACCCCAAATTATTCTTTAGTTTTTAAATAAAATACTGTTTTTATTAAAAATTCTGTCATTCCCGCGTCCATTTTGACGTTTGTAAGAAATGTAAAACTAGCAATTGTTTATTTTTAATAGGCATACTTAGGCCATGGCTACCTATTATTTTAGTATTAAGAAAACTTAATCTTAATATTTTTGACATAATTTTTCGCAAAATTATAGATTTTTATTTAAAAATAAAAGGTGTTGGATAAAATTAAATTCTCAACTCGTGTATTAAGTGATTTTATCCACTTAATACACTGGTTAAGAAAATTACTATTAAAATATTAGTTTATGGAATTATGAGATATTATTGGGGAACTACCTTAGAGGAGCACTTATTAAGTATCACATCAACAAATGATAATAAAAATTTTAATAATATTTTATAGATTTATTTTCCACTTGTAGTTATTTTTAATATAATTTTTTTCTCCTTATTACTTTTTTTTGTTAAACTAAATTCAAAATTCATTTTATATTTCTATTTAAATAACATCTAAAATTTGATAAAATTATTATTATATAAAAAACCGGTTGTTTAAATGCAAAAAAAATAAACTTTTAGTTTATGGTATTTTCTTTATATTTGTGTCCTTCAGATCTACAAAAATAGTATATTGTTTTACTAAGAGGAAAAGTGAAGCTTTTTTTACTAGTCTGAAGAATTTACGGATGACGCGAAGCGGAGTCCGGAAACTGTAGACAAGTAAAAAAAAGCACTTTTCCTCTGAGTGAAATATACAATTTTTTTAAATATTAATTTTTGAATTTAATTTATTCAGTAATAAAGTATGTTTTTTTATTAAAATAAGCCAATAAAACCCTTTCGAAATAAACTTAAACCTTCCTTAGCTCATTTTAATTTTTTTTCGTAGGCTAAATCTTACACTTTTCGCGATTTCGATGGTAACTTGTCTAATGTAGCATTTGCAATTTCGGAGAGATTTGTAGGTGTATAAACCATATATTCTTCTTCAATCATTTTTAATCAATACCACACAAGGTTTTTGCACAGAATCTCGAGTCAACCACCTGTTTACATAAAAAATGAACAGGTTTGAAGTATGGCTGTCATCAAAGTCAAAGAGTGCTGCCGCCAGTGGTTGGTTTGCTAACTAACTTTTTTTTACAACGTACAACAATGAACTCATTTTTTTACTGTAAAAAAATAGATCACTTCTAACTAGTGTGTTCAGTTATAAAAAGTCCAAACATAAATTTTAAAATTTTATTTATGTTTTTTTTTTTATTTTTTTTGTCTTCTATACTTATAAAAAAACATTTTTAAATAGTTATAATAATATTCCCAAATACTGGTGGATTTTATAAGCATTTGAGGGGAGTTTAAGTACATTGTTATGTAAGAAACGAAAAAAAAATATTTCCTAATAATATTTTTTAAATTTATTTTTCACTTGCAATTATATTTAATATAAAAATTAATCTTCAGTATTAAAAAAAACAATTTTTAATAATAATTACTATTTTGTACTGATATAAATTTAATGTAGAAATAAACACTCTCTGGTATAAAATACCTTTTGTAAAGGTACCTGTGACGAGTATATATGAATAAATAAATAAATAAAATAAATAAATAAATAAATATTTACTTTCAACTTAAATTAATTTTAAAAATATAACTTTTTCTATTTTAATATATAAATTTTTTATGTTAATGAAGTGAAGTGAAGTGAACTGGTTGTTTTAATGAAAAAAAAAAAAAAAAAGATTTAATACCAAATAGGTTTCATAAATAAATTTTATCCAACACCTTCACAGAAATACTTGTTTTGAGCACTATTTTAAATGTCAAAAGTGAGTTTTTTTCCACTAGTGACTAAAAATTTTTCACCCACTCTTTTACGTACAGCTTTTGATCTCACCCAAAATTAGTTACATACCCTATTATTTAAGTATTATAACTATTCTATAAATAGAATCACGTTAACTAAACCATAAAAATTAAAGAAAACCCCAAATTATTCTTTAGTTTTTAAATAAAATACTGTTTTTATTAAAAATTCTGTCATTCCCGCGTCCATTTTGACGTTTGTAAGAAATGTAAAACTAACAATTGTTTATTTTTAATAGGCATACTTAGGCCATGGCTACCTATTATTTTAGTATTAAGAAAACTTAATCTTAATATTTTTGACATAATTTTTCGCAAAATTATAGATTTTTATTTAAAAAGGTGTTGGATAAAATTAAATTCTCAACTCGTGTATTAAGTGATTTTATCCACTTAATACACTGGTTAAGAAAATAACTATTAAAATATTAGTTTATGGAATTATGAGATATTATTGGGGAACTACCTTAGAGGAGCACTTATTAAGTATCACATCAACAAATAATAATAAAAATTTTAATAATATTTTTTAGATTTATTTTCCACTTAGTTATTTTTAATATAATTTTTTTCTCCTTATTACTTTTTTTTGTTAAACTAAATTCAAAATTCATTTTATATTTCTATTTAAATAACATCTAAAATTTGATAAAATTATTATTATATAAAAAACCGGTTATTTAAATGCAAAAAAAATAAACTTTTAGTTTATGGTATTTTCTTTATATTTGTGTCCTTCAGATCTACAAAAATAGTATATTGTTTTACTAAGAGGAAAAGTGAAGCTTTTTTTTACTAGTCTGAAGAATTTACGGACGACGCGAAGCGGAGTCCGGAAACTGTAGACAAGTAAAAAAAAAAGCACTTTTTCTCTGAGTGAAATATACAATTTTTTTAAATATTAATTTTTGAATTTAATTTATTCAGTAATAAAGTATGTTTTTTTTATTAAAATAAGCCAATAAAACCCTTTCGAAATAAACTTAAAACTTCCTTAGCTCATTTTAATTTTTTTCGTAGGCTAAATCGTACACTTTTAGCGATTTCGATGGTAACTTGTCTAATGTAGCATTTGCAATTTCGGAGAGATTTGTAGGTGTATAAACCATATATTCTTCTTCAATCATTTTAAATCAATTTCACACAAGGTTTTTGCACAGAATCTCGAGTCAACCACCTGTTTACATAAAAAATGAACAAGTTTGAAGTATGGCTGTCATCAAAGTCAAAGAGTGCTGCCGCCAGTGGTTGGTTTGCTAACTAACTTTTTTTTACAACGTACAACAATGAACTCATTTTTTTACTGTAAAAAAATAGATCACTTCTAACTAGTGTGTTCAGTTATAAAAAGTCCAAACATAAATTTTAAAATTTTATTTATGTTTTTTTTTTATTTTTTTTGTCTTCTATACTTATAAAAAAACATTTTTAAATAGTTATAATAATATTCCCAAATACTGGTGGATTTTATAAGCATTTGAGGGGAGTTTAAATACATTGTTATGTAAGAAACGAAAAAAAAATATTTCCTAATAATATTTTTTAAATTTATTTTTCACTTGCAATTATATTTAATATAAAAATTAATCTTCAGTATTAAAAAAAACAATTTTTAATAATAATTACTATTTTGTACTGATATAAATTTAATGTAGAAATAAACACTCTCTGGTATAAAATACCTTTTGTAAAGGTACCTGTGACGAGTATATATGAATAAATAAATAAATAAATATTTACTTTCAACTTAAATTAATTTTAAAAATATACCTTTTTCTATTTTAATATATAAATTTTTTATGTTAATGAAGTGAAGTGAAGTGAACTGGTTGTTTTAATGAAAAAAAAAAAAAAAAAAGATTTAATACCAAATAGGTTTCATAAATAAATTTTATCCAACACCTTCACAGAAACACTTGTTTTGAGCACTATTTTAAATGTCAAAAGTGAGTTTTTTTCCACTAGTGACTAAAAAATTTTTCACCCACTCTTTTACGTACAGCTTTTGATCTCACCCAAAATTAGTTACATACCCTATTGATTAAGTATTATAACTATTCTATAAATAGAATCACGTTAACTAAACCATAAAAATTAAAGAAAACCCCAAATTATTCTTTAGTTTTTAAATAAAATACTGTTTTTATTAAAAATTCTGTCATTCCCGCGTCCATTTTGACGTTTGTAAGAAATGTAAAACTAGCAATTGTTTATTTTTAATAGGCATACTTAGGCCATGGCTACCTATTATTTTAGTATTAAGAAAACTTAATCTTAATATTTTTGACATAATTTTTCGCAAAATTATAGATTTTTATTTAAAAATAAAAGGTGTTGGATAAAATTAAATTCTCAACTCGTGTATTAAGTGATTTTATCCACTTAATACACTGCTTAAGAAAATAACTATTAAAATATTAGTTTATGGAATTTTCTTTAGTTTTTTTTTAGTTCTACAAAAAAAAAATGTTTTTAAATAGTTAGCGTAATTTAGAGATATTATTGGGGAACTACCTTAGAGGAGCACTTATTAAGTATCACATCAACAAATGATAATAAAAATTTTAATAATATTTATTAGATTTATTTTCCACTTGTAGTTATTTTTAATTTAATTTTTTTCTCCTTATTACTTTTTTTTGTTAAACTAAATTCAAAATTCATTTTATATTTCTATTTAAATAACAGTAGTTTAAAAAACTTGCCTATTTCTAGTTTTGAATCCAAAATAAAAAAATTCCTAATAAATCAGTGCTTCTACAGCATTAGTGAATATATGGAGGCTCCTGCCATGAATGATTTTAATTTACTGTAATTAATTGTATTTTTTAACATATTTGTTATTTATTTTTGACGTACCAGAAACATGTATTGTAATGTGGCTAAATAAATTCTATTCTATTCTATTCATCTAAAATTTGATAAAATTATTATTATATAAAAAACCGGTTATTTAAATGCAAAAAAAATAAACTTTTAGTTTATGGTATTTTCTTTATATTTGTGTCCTTCAGATCTACAAAAATAGTATATTGTTTTACTAAGAGGAAAAGTGAAGCTTTTTTTTACTAGTCTGAAGAATTTACGGATGACGCGAAGCGGAGTCCGGAAACTGTAGACAAGTAAAAAAAAGCACTTTTCCTCTGAGTGAAATATACAATTTTTTTAAATATTAATTTTTGAATTTAATTTATTCAGTAATAAAGTATGTTTTTTTTATTAAAATAAGCCAATAAAACCCTTTCGAAATAAACTTAAAACTTCCTTAGCTCATTTTAATTTTTTTTCGTAGGCTAAATCTTACACTTTTCGCGATTTCGATGGTAACTTGTCTAATGTAGCATTTGCAATTTCGGAGAGATTTGTAGGTGTATAAACCATATATTCTTCTTCAATCATTTTTAATCAATACCACACAAGGTTTTTGCACAGAATCTCGAGTCAACCACCTGTTTACATAAAAAATGAACAAGTTTGAAGTATGGCTGTCATCAAAGTCAAAGAGTGCTGCCGCCAGTGGTTGGTTTGCTAACTAACTTTTTTTTACAACGAACAACAATGAACTCATTTTTTTACTGTAAAAAAATAGATCACTTCTAACTAGTATGTTCAGTTATAAAATATAAACATTTTAGTACGCTTGAAGAAAAACAATGTTTTTAAATACATAAATGTAGTTAAAATTAAGACACAACTTAGCATTTGGGGGAACGCAAATTAATTGGGAAGGGGTTGATTACGAAAATGCTCCTTTTACTTTAAACTTGATAATTCATTTGAAGGGCACTAATATCCATTTAGGAGGTTCTAAGACCCTCCGGGTTCTTAGACATTTATTAATAAGCCCTCCCAAATAAAAATTAAAACAGGGATCATAGATATAGTTGTATAAAATGTATCATGATGAATAAGGGGGCGGGAGAGAATAGTATTGACCTTTTGTCTTAAAATAAGAGATTGTGTGCTTTTCCTGACAGTTTTCTAACTAACCAAATAATTTATTACCTTTTAAAGAATAAATCAAAAATTAAAAATGGAGGCTCCCCCTCGTCCTTCTTTCGGTACGCACCTGGGAGTGACCCTAACATATTTTTGGAATATACTATCCCCTTAAAATACTTTTAGTTAAATATTAGTTGTTGAAGCGTATCATCGATGTTTAAAACAAACACAAATAAGAGACTGGTTATTACCTTGTCCTAAATTTTTTATTAATAAAGCATTAGCATTGTGTAAGATGTCAAGTTTTGAAACAATACTACCTCTAAATATTATAATATTTTATATTAAATGTATTATTTTTAATGTATTATTATTTTACTGCGCACTGATAAAAATGATTTATCCAATACATACAGATAATAAGACAATTACCAGCTTTATTTTTATTTTAAATAGATAAACTCAATAATAACCCCCGCGTGGCTTTTACTTTATTGAGTGGATAATTATTTATTTTACCCACTCAACTGTCACTTGTCAAATTATTTTCTTGTAAATGTCATTAAAATTTTTAATAAAAATATGAATTCCTAAGCAATTTATTGGATAAAACCTTGTATGGCACTCATGGGTAAACCGATATTGCCCTCTCGAAAACTAACCTGCTTGGCTGACTCCTCCACGGAAAAAAAAAATTATAGCTAGGAGCGCTATAACACACATACCAAGCAAATTATAATCGCTTATTATATAAATACAAGGCTTTCTCTTACAATTATGGCAGTCAGTGTAAAAATTTATATGAAATACTTTAATTGTTTAGTGAATAATAAAATATAACAAATAGTATGGCATTTATAGCTTAAATAGATTTAATTATTGTCCGTGCTAATAATTTTTATAATATAATAAAATTTCTGTAAATTTATAATAGTGCCTGTAATAAATATAATCGTGTCTGTAATATATATAATCGTTTCCAATTTATTTTTAACATTATTAGTTATTGTGTCCCTTATAATCTATAGCTTAAATCACTATAATTTGCCACTGTTACCAAATATCTTATAATGTATAGCGCAGAGCCCACTAATTTCTTTCCGTGTCGCAGGTTAATTTTCTCATGGGCAATATCTTACTTTACCCACTATTTTTTTACTATAATGTTGGAATTGCTTTAAAATATTAGTATAAATACATATCTCAAAAACAACTTGATACTGAAAAACTAGTCTGATAGGTCCAATACACATTGGGCATTTTATACCATCTTAAATCCGTATAAATAAACAACAAAACAACAAAATATTTTAACCAGTAATGGTGCCCACAAACACAGGACAGGTGCATCTCCAGCACCAGTGAACTAGTTCCACTCCCCCCACACCTCCCTCCAATCCCTACTCCATCCCCCCAAATCCCCCTCCCACCTTCCTCGTCGCAACACCCAAAAATTCATGACAGATGCAAATCAGCATCAGTGAGCAGAGACTCACTCCCCCAATTATCCATTCAAATTAATTCAAATTTTAGATAAATGAGCCATAGGCACTGAGCCTGTCTCTTAAAGACCAAACAAATTACAGATGAAAATATTTTAATACAGTTGAGCGGAGTTTACACATCACAATAAACAGCCCTTGACCTCACAGTAGAAGTTACTTTTCTTTTGAGATGACATGACACTTGATACGAACGATCGTTAGGTGCAATGTTGCCAAATCGTGCATTGACATATGTCAAAATTCGTAATTAAAATAATTAATTAAAGTATGTTCCGGGATATAAAAAGGGCTGCAATTTTGGATAAGTATTTATTTTTTGTGTATCTATAACCATGTAAAGTCTTCTCGTTGAAGGCGATTTAGCCCAAAATATGATACCCTCCTTTAATACCGCAGCCATTCTATTGCGACCGGTACCGAGTATCGAGGAAAAGGTAAATAAGATAAAGAACCTATTTTGTATTAAGATAAAAAACACTCTTAAAGTTCCGAGAATATTTTTGTCCTGTATTGCCAACCCAAAAGAAAAAAAAGTCCAAACCTCTTATAGGCCTATAAGAACACTCAAAATGCGTGTGATTATGAGCTTATAAGAGTCGCAAAATAGAAAATAGTATATTAAAGTACTAGTTTCATAACATACGTTTTTAGTGCACGAGTACAGATTTAGAAAACGAGCCGCTTGCGGTGAGTTTTCTAAAGTACTAGTGCGCTAAAAACGTGTTATGAAACGAGTGCTTTTCTATTTTGCTCTAAAATTTTAAAAAACTTACATATAAATCGATGACTGATGTAGGGATTTTTGTTTCTAATTGGCATTACAGTTTTCGCCATGTTTAAAATTCTAAGAACGAATATTATTTTGATATATTTTATAGTAATTTCTTCTCTTTTCCACTGCAAGTAACCAAGCCACAATTTTAACGCGGTAAAACATAACCTAAACATAAAATTTTGTAGAAAATTAAACTTTAAACCGACGTTCACAATTGCAAGGCAAACGTCGAGAGATAGACTTTTGTCTGTTGCCAACCCAAAAGAAAAAAAAAGTACAGACCTCTTATGGGCCTATAAGAACACGCAAAATGCGTGTGATTATAAGCTTATGAGAGTCGCAAAATAGAAAAAAATATAAAGGATTCTCATGATAAATGAACTACATATGAATTTCTTATTACGAAATTATCCTTTAAGTAAACAAAACAAATTAAAATATCTCTAGGTCGACGAGTAGCAAGTCTCGTTAGAATAAAAAGTCCGGATCTAATGAGTTTCTTGGTCAAGTTCAAAGATAGAATTTATTATAACCACACCATAAAGTGTCTGTATTGTTTAGAAAATAAATTTTAACCTTTGTTTATAATATGTTGTTACTTTTATTGCATTTTTATCATAGACTAGGAAAGACCTCCAAAGCCGTTGCAAGATACTGTGATAAATGTGCCTAGCGCATCTGAGATAAACTTGCACATGCGCACTACTATTTTTGTTTTTGACGAGTATTTGTAACCTTAGTTTTGTGTGTCAAATAAAAATTGTAAAAAATTCAACAAAAAATATCTACGAAGAAACGTCGAAATAGTTTTTTAAAATTATTTTATAAGAATTTTTAGAAGTGTGTTAGTTTCGAGATTTTGTACACCTATTTTGAGTACACCAGGGATTACCCTTTGCTCTTCATAAAGCAACAATACAGGTTAGGTTTAAAGTTATAAACAAATGCAGCAAAAAAACAATTAGAAGTCGAAAAATGAACAGAAACAAACGACGATCTGACAGTACTGACAGTTTAAACAAACTACTAATAATTCGTCACCCCAGCATTGGTTTGCCATATCTCTATTTTTGGACATTTTAAGATTTTTACTGAGGGATTTTTGGAGATAAGACAAATGAATACTGAGGTGATGAATTTTTTTACGACCGACAGCATTTCACAGCTGATAGAGATGCGTACTGCGCAAGGTCAGATATATTGCGTTACGTCATTTCGCTGTCCCGTTCTGTCACAAAATAATCTTGCGCAGGCTGGACTAATGGTTCTATTTCCTTCTCTATGATTTTTATATAAAATATTACAGCTAACATCGAATGGAGACCAAAAGCTCTTCTAAAATCTTCTAAAAATTCACAACATTTAAATTTTATTACTTTTTTCTATTTTGTGACTTTCATAAGCTTATAATCACACGCATTTTGCTTGTTCTTATAGGCCTATAAGAGGTCTGTATTTTTTTTTCTTTTGGGTTTGGACAGACAAAAGCCTATCGCTTGACATTTTCCGTGCAAATGTCTACGTCACTTTAAAGTTTAATTTTCTACAAAATGTTGTGTTTAGGTTATTTTTTACCGTGTTTAAATTGTGGCTTGGTTAATTGCGGTAAAAAAGAGAAGAGATGACTATAAAATATATCAAAATATAATTTGGTCTTAGAATTTTAAACATGGTGTAAACTGTAATGCCAACCCAAAACAAAAATCGCTAAATCACCAAAAGCTCTTTTAAAATCTTCTAAAAATTCACAAAATTTAAATTTTATTACTTTTTTCTATTTTGTGACTCTTATAAGCTTATAATCACACCCCTTTTTCTTGTTCTTATAGGCCTATAAGAGGTCTGTACTTTTTTTCTTCTGAGTTGGCAACAGACAAAAGCCTATCGCTTGACATTTTCCGTGCAAATGTCTACGTCACTTTAAAGTTTAATTTTCTACAAAATTTTGTGTTTAGGTTATTTTTTACCGTGTTTAAATTGTGGCTTGGTTAATTGCGGTAAAAAAGAGAAGAGATGACTATAAAATATATCAAAATATAATTTGGTCTTAGAATTTTAAACATGGTGTAAACTGTAATGCCAACCCAAAACAAAAATCGCTAAATCACCAAAAGCTCTTCTAAAATCTTCTAAAAATTCACAACATTTAAATTTTATTACTTTTTTCTATTTTGTGACTCTTATAAGCTTATAATCACACCCCTTTTGCTTGTTCTTATAGGCCTATAAGAGGTCTGTACTTTTTTTCTTTTGAGTTGGCAACAGACAAAAGCCTATCGCTTGACGTTTTCCGGGCAAATGTCTACGTCACTTTAAAGTTTAATTTTCTACAAAATTTTGTGTTTAGGTTATTTTTTACCGTGTTTAAATTGTGGCTTGGTTAATTGCGGTAAAAAAGAGAAGAGATGACTATAAAATATATCAAAATATAATTTGGTCTTAGAATTTTAAACATGGTGTAAACTGTAATGCCAACCCAAAACAAAAATCGCTAAATCACCAAAAGCTCTTCTAAAATCTTCTAAAAATTCACAACATTTAAATTTTATTACTTTTTTCTATTTTGTGACTCTTATAAGCTTATAATCACACCCCTTTTGCTTGTTCTTATAGGCCTATAAGAGGTCTGTACTTTTTTTCTTTTGAGTTGGCAACAGACAAAAGCCTATCGCTTGACGTTTTCCGGGCAAATGTCTACGTCACTTTAAAGTTAAATTTTCTTCAAAATTTTGTGTTTAGGTTATTTTTTACCGTGTTTAAATTGTGGCTTGGTTAATAGCGGTAAAAAAGAGAAGAGATGACTATAAAATATATCAAAATATAATTTGGTCTTAGAATTTTAAACATGGTGTAAACTGTAATGCCAACCCAAAACAAAAATCGCTAAATCACCAAAAGCTCTTCTAAAATCTTCTAAAAATTCACAACATTTAAATTTTATTACTTTTTTCTATTTTGTGACTCTTATAATCACACCCCTTTTGCTTGTTCTTATAGGCCTATAAGAGGTCTGTACTTTTTTTCTTTTGAGTTGGCAACAGACAAAAGCCTATCGCTTGACGTTTTCCGGGCAAATGTCTACGTCACTTTAAAGTTTAATTTTCTACAAAATGTTGTGTTTAGGTTATTTTTTACCGTGTTTAAATTGTGACTTGCTTAATTGCGGTAAAAAAGAGAAGAGATGACTATAAAATATATCAAAATATAATTTGGTCTTAGAATTTTAAACATGGTGTAAACTGTAATGCCAACCCAAAACAAAAATCGCTAAATCACCAAAAGCTCTTTTAAAATCTTCTAAAAATTCACAAAATTTAAATTTTATTACTTTTTTCTATTTTGTGACTCTTATAAGCTTATAATCACACCCCTTTTGCTTGTTCTTATAGGCCTATAAGAGGTCTGTACTTTTTTTTTTTTGAGTTGGCAACAGACAAAAGCCTATCGCTTGACGTTTTCCGGGCAAATGTCTACGTCACTTTAAAGTTTAATTTTCTACAAAATTTTGTGTTTAGGTTATTTTTCACCGTGTTTAAATTGTGGCTTGGTTACTTGCAGTGAAAAAGAGAAGAGATGACTATAAAATATATCAAAATATAATTTGTTCTTAAAATTTTAAACAAGGTGTAAACTGTAATGCCAACCCAAAACAAAAATCCCTAAATCAGTCATCAATTTAAATGTAAGTTTTTTTTTAATTTTAGAGCAAAATAGAATAAGTTGTATACAGCACTTTCATAACACGTTTTTAGCGCACTAGTACTTTAGAAAACTGGCCGCAAGTGGCTCGTTTTCTAAACTTGTATTCGTGCTCTAAAAACTTATGATATGAGACTAGTACTTTAATATACTATTTTCTTGTTGAGTTCACTCTATTTATTAAGTAATATTGATTAGATAGAGATAAGTTCTACAGAAAGAGAAAAAACTATAATTATTATTGTTTTAAAATAAAATTATGCATATTTTAGGTAAAAATAACATTTTAGATTATATTTTAAATTACATTAAGGTAAGATATTTGTTTTTTTTTTAAGTAAAAAACTATTTATTTTTTATTTTTACACAGCTATGTGTACAGTAGGTCTAAAGTTTCCTAGGGAACTTATGACCTACTCCTTAATTTGACAGTCATTGATAATAAATACCCCGTTGTGTGTAAAGAGTTTATACTTGTTTTTGTGTTTAATAAGCTGTTTTATGTATTTTTTAATAACTTTGCATATAATGCACATTTTTTGTTGCACTATGATAAAATCCAAATATAATATTATTAGGGAATTTTCTTTTTGGGTTGGTATTGAAGACCGCTGTACATTAAAGGAAGATGGGAAAGTTAGCAAATTATGGAAAATGAGTAAATGGCTTTTTAGTACTTTTTATTACTTTATATTTATATAATAAATACATGTTGAAAATAAATCTAATGGTCAACCGAGAACTTGACATTCAATACAGTTCATTGGTTTCAAATATTTTGTAATGAACGACACTTGCTACATGTTGACCTCAACTTCATTGCTCGCATATCAACATTGTTCTTAAGAGTGAAAATTTCATTATCTCACTTAAATATAACTAAGTATTATTCTGCAAAATTACACTTTGCAAGAGCCAAAAATTAAACACCAAAATATAAAAAACCAAAATTTCAAGGGTGTAGGGTTACTCCACACTAAAAACTAAGAAAATAGATTCTATAAATGTACTTCCAAAAATCGATGCTAAGGGAGAATTTTTAAAAGGCCATGGTACTTTAAAGGCGATTTTTGGACCTACATTTATAGTAACTCTTTTTCTAAGCCGACTACTGTTGATATGGAATCACCCTGTATTATTGAAATGTTGGCTTTTACCATTTGAGTGTTTAATTTTTGGTTCTAGAAAGGTGTAATTTTGCCTTTCATTCTATTTTTCTCGAAAACGGTATTACAACAGGAGTACCTTTTTAATGTGTTTTTACCTTTACTTAGGAATACTATTCTAATAATAAACCCACAAAAAAGTTAAGCAAAAAAGTTTTGGCAAAAAAGTAATAAGACCCCCATTTTGGACACCCCTTTTAAAGTAACTACATTCAAATGTTGATGATGGCTGATGGGCCTTATAGTGCACAAACTCGTTGTTTTAACACAAAGAGTTACTAGGTCTTTATGTAATTAAAAACGAGTTTTTGGGAGCTCTTTTAAAGGGGCGTAGCTCCCTTACGAGTCATTTTTGGACATATATTTATGGGGCCTTTTTTTCTTACTTTGACCTCTAGAACACGTCCTTTAAATATTTCCCTTTTATCGAGAAACATTCTGTATAATGTACGATACATTGTATTGTGGGGCTGGCCATATATTACGTAACGCAATTTTTCAAAAAAATTGACATCCCTCCCCCCTGTGTAACAAACTGTCACATTTACCAACACCCCCCCCCTCCATGTAACGAGTAACAATATAAAATTTTTGTTTCGTAATAAATTTAAGTCACTATTGATTCGTTTTTCTCGACAAAACAAACATGAACCTAAAATATAGTATAACATAACCTTAAAAAAAATTTACATTTATTAGTATTTATTCATAATCAATATCACACAGGGAAAAAATACTAGGTACCTCTTTTTACACTGAGTGTCACATATAACACGTATATTGTTTATGCACAGGTACACAAAATAGTACACATATTGGTGTTCTGTGAGTACACATTCCGCGCGAAAATGTATCATCGCCGATGATTCATCGGCAAGATCACGCAAGAACAGGGCCGGAAGATTTTTTTTTTAATAATAATGTCAACAGTTTTTTTACTGATTACAATATTATTTAAATATGCATAGTTTCGTCAATATTTGTGTGAAAAAGAGAATTATGGGCCACCAAATAGTTACTTATGTTGAAATAAAAATAAATCTGCCAAGCTTAGAAATAAACATTAAATTTATTAAATTCCGTTACGTAACGTTTACTTAGACCCCCCCCCTTCCCCCTGTCACAAACTGTAACAATTTCTCTGACCCCCCCCCTAGGCGCGTTACGTAATATATGGACAGCCCCTGTATAATGAACTTAGATTATCCTTGAATGAGACAACGTCCTTGAATAGAAAGTATGAGGAAATTACATAAAATAAGAATACGTAACGTAACCTGCTTCTCTATAGATGTAGCAAAATCAATGTAGAAGAAAGTGTCCTAATTTAGACACATAAAAAAAAGGATTCCTTGAACCAAGAATACGTACAGTTGGATCCAAAAAAAAAACAAGATTGAAAATTTAGTTGCGTAAATTCAATAATTACAATACAAACAAAGCCGTTGTCATGTTGACAATATTTGTCAAAATTACTTATAATAATTATAAAGTTATTAGAAATGCGTTAAGAAATGTTAAGAAATCTCAAACTATTAGTATATTGCAGGATGTACGAAAGTGATTGTGGCTAGTGTTCTCTCTAGAGACCTTTAATTGTTGCAAGGTTATTTAGTGTTTTGGAGAGTTGTGTTAAGATCCTAGAAAGAAGAATAATGGTTAAGATTGAAGAAAAAATAGATGGGGGAGGAAAGGGCGTGCAGACTCGGAAAGAAAGAAGATATCAAATGAAATACAGGATGAAATTTACTTAATTATTTGAGAGAATACCATTTACAAGAAGCGGTGCATGCTATAAACAATACAAATTTTCCTGGGTTAAAAACCATCGCCCGTCGCCGCATCGATAGTTCCAAGATTAAAAAAGCTAAAAAAAACCTCCGGAAAAACTTTTTTTTAAACGAAAATCATAATTTTCATAAATTATATGTTTGGTTAGTAGAGTTCTAATTCTTATTTTTTTATAAGATTTACTAAATATTGTGTTTTAATTTTTGATTTGATTAAATAACCTAAATGTTTTTTCAGTTTATTATTATTTTTTTAATATTCGATATTATTCGCATGCATTTTCTGTAATAAACTTTGAAAAGACTGACAATTAATTGTCAAATTACGCTAACCTATTTCTTAAAATCTTACTTAAACTATAAAATAATTAGTAAAATTGACATTTTAGCATATTTAAATCTTGCGTTTTTTGTGGGTCCAACTGTACGTGTCTTTCGATATGTTCAAAGCCATATTCTCTTGTTTCAATACTAGCATTTCTTTGAACGAAAGTCAATGATCCTGAATGAAGAGCGCGGATCTTCATTGAAAAACCCGTGCTCTTCATTCAAGGATATTGATTTTGGTTCAACAAAATAAGAGAATATGGTTTTGAACATATCAAAAGATACGTGTCCTTGGTTCAAGTAACCTTTTTTCTCGAAATTGACAACATTATCTTCTTACAAGATACATGACAGCACATCAAAACAATCACGGCATGGCATTCTTATGTACTATGCTTGTTACGCGAGCCTGTGGATATGCACTAAGCTATGTCTTATGGTTATTCGAGCCTGTGGATAGCGCCAAAACATACATCATGGAGTCAACTCATTAACGGACTCGAGTTTTAAAGATGGTTCTAGTGAGCGTTGAGTACAAGCTAGTTTTTTTTTTGTATAAATTATTTAAAAAAAATTATTATCCTAGTGTAAAAATGATTTTAAAAAAATCCACGGCCTTCTTCTTATTATTATTATAATAAAATAAAATTCTTGAAATTGACAACTATTTTTTTAAACTAAATTATTTTAAAAACCGCTAAAGGGATATATAAAGTATCTTACATCATTTTATGCAGAATTTCATAATACATTTAACGAGTGAATAAAAAATATAGCATTCCATTAAAAAAATGGAGTTTTTTATGTTTGAAAATTAAAAAGTTTGAATATTCATTTTGAACGCCCTGTATAAATTATTTTATTGTTCGCACATAAAGGAATTAGATACACCCTTTTAAGATAAGCTTGCAAAATTTTATTAATTTTTGACAAAAAATAAAGAAATTGGAGAAGGTTTAATGTTATCACTAAAAATGCATTTTTTCTCAAAAAAAAAAAATTATATCTCAAAAACTATAAATAATAGACCCATACAATATGGTATCAAAATAAAGGCATTTTAATAAGAAATAAGATGGCATAATAAAAAATATACCATTCCTTTAAAAAAAAAATAAGTCGGATATTACCCACCCTAAGAGGACCATCCTAAATATTTTAAAATGTGCATTTTTTAAAATGTGCCTTTTTTAAAACCATAAAACCTTTCTCATTAAAGTTTTTCTCTAAAGTGGATACTTTACTATATATCGACCGATTCGGCTTCGTTGGGACACCCTGTATAAAAGAAAATTACTGAAATTATCTCAGACGAGACTTTTTTCTGAGGAAATTATAAGGTCCTTTAATCAAGTGGTACTGAATACAGATCAGAGATACAGATAAGCCTAAACAGAGACCCTAGCCAATTTTAATACTGTTTTTTTTTTATTTAAAACTAAATTATATCCTGTTTTTTTATATTTTTTTCTTGTAAAAATAAATTATAATTCAATTAAATTTATTCATTTCACTTTTATAGATACATAATGAAAAGTATCTTTTGCTTCAAGCGTACTAAAATGTTCATATTTTCTAACTGAACACACTAGTTAGAGGTGATCATTTTTTTTTACAGTAAAAAAATGATTTCATTGCTGTACCTCGTAAAAAAAGTTAGTTAGCAAAACCAACACTGGCGGCAGCACTCTTTGACTTTGATGACAGCCATACTTCAAACTTGTTTGTTTATTATGTAAACAGGTGGTTGACTCGAGATTCTGTGCAAAAACCTTGTGTGAAATTGATTAAAAATGATTAAAGAAGAATGTATGGTTTATACACCTACAAATCTCTCCGAAATTTCAAATGCTACATTAGAAAAGTTACCATCGAAATCGCGAAAAGTGTACAATTTAGCCTACGAAAAAAATTTAAAATGATCTAAGGAAGGTTTAAGTTTATTTCGAAAGGGTTTTATTGGCCTATTTTAATAAAAACATACTTTATTACTGAATAAATTAAATTCAAAAATTAATATTTAATTAAATTAATATAGGATGCTTGAAGAAAAAATAGTATGTTTCACTCAGAGGAAAAGTGCTTTTTTACTCGTCTGTAGTTTCCGGACTCCGCTTCGCGTCGTCCTTAAATTCTACAGACTAGTAAAAAAAAGCTTCACTTTTCCTCTTAGTAAAACAATGTACTATTATGTGATTCAACTTAGGAGACATTTCTCTAGCAATTTCACCTACTTTCTCACAGTCTAACGATGGTCTTGACCGTGGCCTTGCAAAATGCAACGTCCTTGGATAGAAAGTTTCAGGAAATACAAAGAATGAGTCTATAGTATACTATTAAATAATTTTATGAATGAGTTAATGTAACATGCTTCTCACACAATTATAAACAATTGTTATATAAGACTCGTTTTAGTACTGATAGAGGTAGGTCATGATTTTATTATTATTAATGTTATATTAAGTGTATTGATAATATATGGTCTGTTTCATCAAGCAAGAGAGTAAATTAAAAATCGCACAGTGTATATTTTCAAAACAGATCCGAATATTGGATGTGCGAATATACTGCGTAGTTTATTTTATAAAACATAATTATATTCTATAGACAAAAATATACTATTCAAACCTGTTGTAAAAATATTTACTGTGCGATTTTTAATTTACTATCTTGCTTGAAAAAACAGACCATATCAATAATCCAGTTATAAAAAAATACCTACTGGTTCAGGTGGGATAAAAAACTTTGACAGATTAACAGATTAAGATCTGGATGAGGCAACTAGGTCAATAGTTTTTTATCCTAGGTCAGCGAGTGGTATTTTTTTTATTATATTATAAGGGACAACTATTTTTTGGATTGCAGCAACCAAAAATCTGGAAGGGGCAACAACACAACTTGTAGTTACTGGAAACAAAACTCGGAGTTTAAAAATCTGGCAAGCACAACAAATTGTGTTGTTGCCCTCGCCAGATTACTGGTTGCTGCTAACAGAAAAATTGTTGCGTATTTAACTACTAATATGGTTGCCCCAACTTTATATATTTTTTTCAGTATACCTATAATTTTGCCAAGTTCTTGGGTATTGTTGTCGACAACAATGTAAACTGGGACAATGAAGTTCAGGCTTTCTGCACAAAGCTCACTTCTGTATGCTGGGCTGTTATACTTTTAAAAAAATATACTGCTTTAAGCACATCTTCCTATAGTAGTTTTCGTAACGAGTAAGCGACTTTGGTCCTTAGTGCACGAGAATGAAGTTTTTTTGACGACGCGAAGCGAAGTCAAAAAATCATTCGAGTTGACTAAGGACAAACGAGTTGCGAACAACATTTTTCGTATGTATGTATGTTTTAAAGAATTACCTGTTTAATTTTGACATTTCAAAATTTTATAAACATCAAACGACTTTTGTCAAAATGAAAGCTACGTGTACTCGTTTGGATAAATGGTTGTCATTTCATTCAAATATGCACTATGTACTCGTGCGATAGAAAAATATCCTAACGAGGATATATAGTGAACATGCATTTTTCTTTATTTCGTGTACACTAGGTCGTACGAAAAATATTATGAACTCTTTTTTATTTTTGAAATATAACATTATGTTCTGGTCATATAGGGTACCTAGAAAGAGTTAATAAGCCGCAAAACGAGTACTTGGAAGTGTGCAGAAAGGTGTTCTAAATTTTTATAATAGACTGTGTACGGAGGTGAGGCCCCCCAACTAATTTTAAAAAAGGGTTATTAAAATTTCTTTTAAAAATTCAATTTAATGTATCTGAATAATAACTTACCTCATATAACATAAAAAGACTGTACAGAACTTGTGCCCCATTATAATAAATGAGTACTTCCCTCAGTTTGTACGGTTTTCTGTCTCTCATAAATCTTGGTCCGAGAAATAGTATGACATATAGATATGTTAGTACCATAAGTATTGTGGGTATGGGGGTATGCATGAGGGGCCAGTCTGTTGTTCTTGGATCTAAAAAAAAAAATAAAATATATAATTTATTACACAAATCCTGCTGTTTTGAAAAATATATTTAAAAATGCACTTTTTGGTGGTACACTAATGAGTGTTTTTTTTTAACCATAATTAATATTATTACAGTTAAGTCAATAATACAGTTTTTAGGCACCTGAATCCAGTTTAAAAATTGAAAAATTGGCTTTTAGGCTCATGTCTTGTCTAAGTGGCAGGTCATTTTTTGATATTTCGAAAAAACTGTCAATATGGCAGTAGACTATCATCTCACTTCGTCTGAGAGAGCCTCAATGAGACGTTTTCTGTCAAAGAACAGAGTAGAGAAAATAAAATCTGGTAAAAATTGTTATTTATTGGTTGGTAACTGTGTTTTGGCATTAGATGTCACAAATTACATGTGCGCAAATTTTCAAAGAAGAACAAAAAACGTTCAACAATATGCTATGACAAAAAAAGTATATTTTTGCATAAGGCACTGTAAAAATATGTCACGATAAATAACCTTAAATAGTATATTAAAGTACAAGTTTCATAACATACGTTTTTAGCGCACGAGTACAAGCTTAGAAAACGAGCCGCTTGCGGCGAGTTTTCTAAAGTACTAGTGCTCTAAAAACGTGTTATGAAACGAGTGCTTTATACAATTTTTTCTATTTTGCTCTAAAATTTAAAAAACATTTAAATTGATGACTGATTTAGGGATTTTTTTTTTTGGGTTGGCATTACAGTTTACACTATGTTTAAAATTCTAAGAACAAATGATATTTTGATATATTTTACAGTCATCTCTTCTTTTTTTACTGTAATTAACCAGTCCACAATTTTAACACGGTAAAAAATAACCCAAACACAAAATTTTGTAAAAAAATAAACTTTAAATCGACATTGACTTTTGCACGCAAAACGTCAAGAGATAGGCTTTTGTATGTTGCCAACCCAACAGAAAAAAAAGTAGAGACCACTTATGGGCCTATAAGAACACGCAAAATGCGTGTGATTATGAGCTTATAAGAGTCGCAAAATAGAAAAAATATATAACACTTTCGGGTTTATACCGTAACACGGTCACCGTGTTGATGGATTTTCACTTTCCGCCGTTTCGTCTCTTATTGCTAGAGATATCTAGATTAATCGCTGAAGATGTCTCTAGCAATAAGAGACACACGGTCACCGTGTTGATAGATTTTCACTTTCCGACGTTTAGTCTCTCATTGCTAGATACATCTTCAGATTCATCCCTGAAGATGTCTCTAGCAATAAGAGACACACGGTCACGGTGTTGATGAATTTTCACTTTCTGACGTTTAGTCTCTTATTGCTAGATACATCTTCAGATTCATCCCTGAAGATGTCTCTAGCAATAAGAGACACACGGTCACCGTGTTGATGGATTTTCACTTTCCGACGTTTCGTCTCTTATTGCTAGAGACATCTTCAGATTAATCCCTGAAGATGTCTCTAGCAATAAGAGACACACGGTCACCGTGTTGATGGATTTTCACTTTCCGACGTTTCGTCTCTTATTGCTAGAGACATTTTTAAATTAATCCCTGAAGATGTCTCTAGCAATAAGAGACACACGGTCACCGTGTTGATAGATTTTCACTTTCCGACGTTTCCTCTCTTTTTGCTAGAGACATCTTCAGATTAATTCCTGAAGATGTCTCTAGCAATAAGAGACCAAACTTCGGAAAGTGAAAATACATCAACACGGTCTAAACCCGAAAAAGACCAATTCTTTACATCTTAGTGGCCGTGAAAGCTTAAAAACTTAAAAATATATTTTGACAAATTTATAACTATGGTCTGTTTCATCAAGCAAGAGAATAAATTAAAAATCGCGCAGTAAATATTTTTACAACAGGTTTAAATAGTATATGTTTGTGTATAGAATATAGTTATAAAGAACTTTCACTTTCGGGTTTAGACCGTGTTAATGGATTTTCACTTTCCGACGTTTCGTCTCTTACTACTAGAGACATCTTCAGGGATTAATCTTAAACTAAGTTTCGAATCAACTTGTGTCACTATTTATGACGAGTTGTGGTTATTCACCCGTGACGAGGTTTTTCCTATCAAAGACTTCCATATTGCAGGTAAGTGGTAACCAGTGTCCCGATTGATATTGTTAGGATGCTTGATGATTTCTATCGATTCCCGTATCTTCCTTGGCATTTTTCTGTTTTCTGTTAATATTTGTTTTGTTTCAGACAAATTGATTTTATGACCTGTTTCATGTACATGTTCGGCTACTGCCGATAAGGAAATTTGTTTCTTTCTTATATTGCGCTCATGCTCTTGAAGTCTTGTAGAAATTTTTCTCTTAGTTTCACCTATGTAAACCGTACCACAGGAGCAGGGTATTTTATATACGCCTTCTGAACTTAGGGGTATTTTGTCTTTTGTTGAAGTCAAACATTGACCTAATTTTTGGTTGGACCGAAATATAGGCTTAATATTTGACTTCTTCAAAAGTTTACCTATTTTATCCGTGATACCGCTTACATAGGGAAGTATAACTTGTGTCTGTCTGTCATTGTCACTATTGTCCTGTTGTTTGGGTCTGGGATTTCTGTATTTGTATATGGTCTTATTAATGTCTTTTTTGGTATAACCGTTCATGGTCAAGGCTTTGGTTAGTTTAAGGAGTTCTGTGTCTAGGGAATTCTTGTCTGAAATCATGAAAGCCCTATGAACAAGTGAATTAACTACCGAGCGTTTTTGAGAGGGATGGTGATGTGAAAATGCGTTTAGGTATCTGTCAGTGTGGGTTTTCTTCCTGTATACCGAGTGTCCTATTGAGCCATTTTCCGTTTTGTAAACCAAAACGTCCAAAAAGGGAAGTGATCCGTTGTTCTCAATTTCCATCGTAAACCGTATAGATTTATGTTGGGAATTGAGGTGATTTAGAAAACCTTGAAGGCTTTCCATGCCATGGGGCCAAATAGCATAGACATCGTCTACGTATCTGCGCCAAATTTTAGGTTTTAATGGAAATGACTCAATAGCTTTTTTCTCGAAATATTCCATGAAAGCATTGGCCGCAGGGGGTGATAATGGGGATCCCATTGCGGCGCCTGACACTTGTTCATAGAACTCTCCCTGTATCAGAAAATATGTAGATGTCAGACAAGGTCTAAACCCGAAAGTGAAAGTTCTTTATATCTTAATGGCCGTGAAAGCTTAAAATCTAAAATAGAATATAGTTATGTTTTATAAAATAAACTACGCAGTATATTCGCACATCCAATATTCGAATCTGTTTTGAAAATATTCACTGTACGATTTTTAATTTACTATCTAGCTTGAAGAAACAGACTATAGAAGAGAAATTTGGCATATCCAGAAAAGGCTAAAAACACGTTCTCGGGTTTGCCATTTCCCTAGATATTTTTTAATGTCTCCACTTTTATTCTTGACAGAAAACGTCACATTAGTCTCTTTTGTCCTGTGTTGCTAATTTCAACGGTTTTATATTAAATATAAATTTTATTGGAACTTTTTTTATGTAGAATAATAATTAAACTTATTTTTGTAGAATAATAATGAGGTGCGTTAGTTCAAAGACAGGTATATCCTCAGCAGATATATCCCAATTAGCCCCCAAAAAACATTTGGGCTTCTTTGGAAGCCCAAGGTTTTATGTGGACTAAATTATTAAGGGGATTCACATTGGTCGCAGTGATTTGAAAGGCACTATGTCACCTCACAACCCCATTTGTATTGTATTTTATTGTATTATAGTTCTGAGACACCCTGTATTAATAGTTAAAATTTAGTACCTGCTTATTAAATTTTTCATTGAATTAAATTAAATTATTATTTATTTTAGAAAAATATTTCATGAAAGCGTCCACCGCTTTAAAATAAATTAAATTGTTTTTTCAGAATAATAACTTACCACTAATTTTATCTACAACTATATGGTATCTGTCTAGTACTAGCCTAATCATATCAGCAATATCCTGGAACAAAAAAAAAAACATTAATGGTTTGGTTTATTTATTTTTTCAAGTAAAACGTAACAACAAACAAATATACACTTTTAGCTATCTGAAAAACAAATAAAAATAAAAAATGTATATGAGGAACCTAATTTTTTACCTATTTTCAATAACCTTATGGAATACCTAGTCTTAAAATATTTAATTATAATTAATAACTACAAAATTGTGTTTTTAGGTTAATTTTTACCGTGGCTGACTATAAAATACAGGGTGATCAGTAACTGCCATGCAAAAAATTAAGAGGTGATTCTACATACAAAAATATGAAAAAAAGTTTCTATAAAAGGTGGTCCGGAAATGAGCCCTAAGGGAGCTACGGCCCTTCGAAGATGACCTGTTGAATGGTGAACAAATAAGAGCATCAGTAAAATTTTAATGCTGCAGGGTGATTTTTCATTTAAAACTGAGCAAAAAAGTATTCCTGACCAAAACACCTAAATTTAATATTAAAAGAGTAATAACCTTTTAAAAAGTAACGTTTTTGGTGGCACAAAATGTTATTTCCTCTTAATTGTATTTTTTTTGAAAACGGTTGCTCCTACAGTGTTACACCAAACGACATTTTTTATGTATTTTTATTCAAGAAGTGTATATTTTTTACAAAAAATCCAAAAAATCTACACATAAAAAAGTTTTGGGCAAAAATATCTTCAGCCTTATATATTTTGCCCGTCTAGGCACGCCTCTGGATAAATTAAAAAATAAATAAATTAACATTAACTTATTGCCCTTTTTAATACAGTATACATGCAATATCTCGTCGCCTAATTAAAAACCTTATTTTTATTAGCCGTAGCTCCCTTAGGGCTCATTTCCAGACCAACCTTTATAGGAACTTTTTTGATATTTTTGGATGTAGAACCACCTCTAAAATTTTGGCATGCCAGTTATTGATCACCCTGTATATCAAAATACCATTTCTTCTTAAAATTTCAAATATGGCGAAAATTGTAATGCCAACTCACAAAAAAAAAATCCCTAAATCATCAATTTAAATGTAGGTTTTTTTTTGGACAAAATAGAAAAAATAGTATAAAGCAGTCATTTTATAACACGTTTCTAGAGCACGAGTACAAGTTTAGAAAACGAGCCGCTTGCGGGTGTTATGAAACTAGTACTTAAATATACTATTATTAAAATCCTATATGCTTTATTTTTTTCTCACTGTGTAGACAATACGTTTTTACTGCATAATAAACATAGTCTTCTGACATTAGAGTTCAAGGATTTTTTAAGACAATAATCATATAAGAGTAATTTATTTTTTAACAAGCCCGTATTTTTTATGTACATACATTAAATTATGTTTATGTATATTTTTTTATATTCTACATATTTTTTTTTATACTACGTTACATTTTTTTCTTTATTTTTTACTGAAGTTACTTCCTTGAATTTAAGTAAGCATAATTTTATTAAAAAAAGATATATAATTATTTCTACACTGTAAACAGGTACCCACACTGTAAAAAATTAATGATTACACATGTGTGTGTGTGTGTGAATGTGATTTAGTGTAGATACATGTAAAATTTAATCGATATGTAAATTTATAATTTTACATGTAGTTATACAGTTTTACATCTAACTTTACAATTTTGCATATAATGTTACAATTTTACATGTAATTTTACATCTTAACATGTAATTTTACAATTTTAAATGTAAGTTTATAGTTTTTTATAAACATGATCTGTAAAATTGTAAAATTACTTATATCCGCATGTCTCCGCATTAAATCATATTTCATCCAGAATTATATGTAAATTTTTACAGTGTACTAAAAAAAATAAAAACCCGACTGTTACAAAAACTGATTGAAACGTAAACAGTTATAATTTTTTTGCCACAGTTTTATGGTAACTATATTTTCGTGACTTTAATGTGGTATCTCACAGCAAGCTTTTTGAACATTTTAAATTTTCTATAAATTCGGGTACACTGATAAAACAGTTTATTTGTAGGAACATAATATTTGGACAGATTTGGCCAATTAAATAATTTGTTTGTGAGTAATAAATTTTATTTCTGTCAAATTAATTATTGTTCTAATTATTATATGATTTTTAAATTAAAATGTAATTTTAATGATATAAGTTATTACACTGGCCTAATATGTTTTTATGTTAATAAAAAATTAAAAAATTAAAAAATAACACGCATTTTGCGTGTTCTTATAGGCCTATAAGAGGTCTGTACTTTTTGTTCTTTTGGGTTGGCAACAGACCTGGCCTATCGCTTGACGTCTTCCGTGCAAATGTCAATGTGGCTTTAAAGTTGAATTTTCTACAAAATTTTGTGTTTAGGTTATTTTTACCATGTTAAAATTGTGGCTTGGTTAATTGCAGTAAAAAAGAGAAGAGATGACTATAAAATATATCAAAATATCATTTGTTCTTAGAATTTTAAACATGGTGTAAACTGTAATGCCAATCCAAAACAAAAATCCCTAAATCAGTCATCAATTTAAATGTAAGTTTTTTTTTATATTTTAGAGCAAAATATAAAAAATTGTATGAAGCACTCGTTTCATAACACGTTTTTAGCGCACTAGTACTTTACTAATATGTTATGAAACTAGTACTTTAATATACTATTATTCTTTCATCTTAAACAAGTAGATGATCAAACTTTGTTCCAAATGCTCCAAAGTCCAAACTGTGGCGTAGACCAATCCATTTGCATTACGAAAATGATCTTTCTACGTCAAAAAACGTCAACGGTGCCTTTAAATATAATGTCTATAAATATTTTTTATTTAAATGACGCATATTTCATACCTAATAGGCATAAAAGCGTCATGGTTCGCACAGTGGCACCCAAATTGAAAAGTGCCGCCATAAATATATTTTTAAACGGGTTCCTTAGTTTTCGATGATGCTGATTTAAAATTTAACGTTAATATTTTTAAATTCTAAATTATTGTTATTATTTAATTTATGTTTGCCATGTTAATTTTTAATTCAATGGCAATAGTTATTTATGGTACTAGTGGGTAAAGTAAGATATTGCCCATGAGAAAATTAACCTGCGAGGCGTCAGCCAAGCAGGTTAATTTTCGAGAGGGCAATATCGGTTTACCCATGAGTGCCTTATAAGGTTTTATCAAATAAATAGCTTAGGAATTCATATTTTTATTAAAAATTTTAATGACATTTACAAGAAAATAATATGACAAGTGACAGTTGAGTGGGTAAAATAAATAATTATCCACTCAATAAAGTAAAATGTCTTATTATCTGTATGTATTGGATAAAATAACTAAATTTGCCCAATATAAATATTAAGCAGTGTTATTTCATGTCTTTAAAATCAATTGATGGTTATTTTTTTTTCAAGTTATCTCCTACTAGGAGAGAAAAAGTGATTATTGCTGTAGGTGCTGAAAATTAATATCAAGGATTAAAAATATGATAAACAAGCCGTGAAGATATGTAATGCTACCCATTTCATTCACAGTAAATGGTATATTGAATTTTCCAAAATAAAAAAAAAATAAAATAAAAAAATAAATTACATTTTTTTTTTAAAAGATCTTTTTTTTTGAAAAACGAATTTTTTTTTTATTTAGAAAAAGCCTAAAAAAAATATTTCAAAATTTTTCAATTTTTTTAAGTTTTCTTTTTGCGAAAAACGAAAAAAATTTGATTTTTTTTAATGAAAAGTTTTTATTTAATTTTAACTTTAGATACGTGACCTTTAACGAGGTCCGATCTGCGATAGATAAATTAAAAAATAGCAAAAGTAGAGACATTTTTGGATTTAACTCTGATTAAAACAATAAAGAATCAAATAATTACGCCATTTACCAAAATAATAAACCACTGTATAGTGGAAGGCATCTTTCCAGATGAACTAAAGCATGCTGTGGTTGTTCCAGTGCCCAAAAATTATAATATAAACGATACCAACTCCTACAGACCAATTTCACTACTTCCAATTTTGTCAAAGGTGTTCGAAAGGATACTTTTTGACCAAATTTGTCATTATTTCGAAACTTTTGATTTTTTCACAAAGGATCAATTCGGGTTTCGCAGGGGTAAATCGACTATTGACGCTATACTTAAATTTATTGATACTGTAATTTCATCCTATGAGAACAAAAAATTCAATTTTGCCACATTCTTGGATCTCACGAAGGCTTTCGATTGTGTGTCCCATGAAATCTTAATAAGAAAACTGTATTATTACAATTTTGATCCCAACAGTGTTAAATGAATAAGTTCCTATTTATCTGGTAGAACCCAACAGGTACTGTTCAACGGATCTCGGTCTAAAGACAGGCCTGTGGGATTCGGGGTACCACAAGGGTCTATCCTAGGCCCTTTACTTTTTTTAATTTTTATTAACGACCTACCGGAATTTGTGTCGGACGCAGCTTGCACATTATTTGCAGATGACACAAATTTCGGGGTCCAAGATGAATCCTTTATAACGGGATCGATTAAAATTCGTGACATACAATTGAGAGCCTCTGTGTGGTTCTTGGATAACAGATTATGTCTTAATCAAAGTAAAACCGTTAATATGATTTTTACTTTGCGAAACTTAGAAGATCAGGATCTATCAACAAGTGTGAAATTTTTAGGTTTACATCTAGATTCTGAGTTGACCTGGAATAACCATGGTACTGCTTTATCAAAAAAGCTATGCAAAAATATTTACCTGCTTCGATCACTTTCATTATCTCTGTCAGAGCCAATATTGCGAAATGCATTCTTCGCTCTTTTTCAATCGCTGCTTAACTATGGTATTGTAGCCTGGGGCCACTCGTCATGTAGGCACCGGATCTTCGGGTTACAACGCCAAGCACTTAGAATAGTTGCGGGTTTGAGATATAGGGATGAATGCAAACAACACTTTATCAAGTTGGGGATCCTTAGTTTTCCTTGCTTGTTTATATTAAATTACCTAATTTATCTTAGGAAGAACCCAGATCTCTTCCCACAAAACGCAAAACACACACATAATACGAGAAATAAGACTGATCTTTGTATACCACAATTAAGACTGGAAAGGTCAAAAACCGGCCCTAACTACTACTGTATAAATTTTTTTAATGTGTTACCTACAAATTTTAGATGTGTGTCATTTTCTGTTTTTGTAAAACGTATAAAATTTTATTTAATTAAAAAGGCATTCTATAGCCTTGAAGAATATTTAGATAATAACTTCAATGATCTAGACTTTTAATATTTTATGTTTTATTTTTTATTCTACTGTATTTTTTTTCTGACGTTTGTAATTTTTTTAGCAAGAATAAATCTATCTATCTATCTATCTATCTATAATAAAAGTTAATTTTCCTGAAGAAGTTAAGTTAATCTGAATTTTCTTTCAGCTTTTTTCGACTTGTAAAAGTTTAACCGCCACATAACTTTTTTGTTTTTGGGGGGATTACTTTCAAACATGGTAGAATTGATCCTTATAATAAGTCTTTTTTCCTGAAAAAGTTAAGTTAATCGGAATTTTCTTTCAGCTATTTTCGATTTTTTTAAAAGTTTATCCCATAACTTTTTTGTTTTTGGGGGATTACTTTTAAACATGGTAGAATTTATTATAGTAGGTAATTTTTCCTGAAAAAGTTATTTCTCTCAGCTTTTTTTCGATTTTTTTCAAAGTTTAACCCCCCATATTTTTTTTTTGGGGGATTACTTTCAAAAACAATAGGGATATTCCCATAGAACTTGATTTAAAAAAATCGTGACATCAGAAGGACAGACGGACGAACCGACGGACGGACAGACGGACATTTTCAAAGTTTCTTTTTTTTTTTCATGAAACACATTTGTATCCAAGAATTTTTTATCGAGGAGTTTTTTTGGCGATTTTGGAAATTTTGAAATTACCGTATAATCCTATTTTAGCGAGAAGTTTTAAAGCTAGTAGTAAACAAACTAAGTTGTCAATCATTCACTTTTGCGTGAGTTAAATTACCTTTATTTAATTTTTAATAGTGTAATGAAGGGTAGCCATTACCTACCTCCAGGTAATTAATTTTAATTAGTACATTAAAAATTATAATTTAATTTATATATTTATTTGTAATTAAAATGTATCTTTATTTTTCCTGCTTATTTAAGTGGAATCATTTAAAATAATTTAATAAAAAAGTAAATAATAGTTATTTATAATACAAGGGCGAAAAGTTAAATTTTTCAATTGAGTAGGTTTTTAGCAGCCGAGGGCCGGCCGATGGGGCTGGCCCGAGGGTAATAAACCTACGAAATCGAAATTTAACTTTTTGCCCGTGTATTATACAATATTTTTTATTCGATTGTTACTAATTATAATAAATTATTAAAATATACTTAATTTTAAAGTGCAAAAAATATTTCTTTTTACTGTCTTATTACTAATCTAGTTATCCATGACAAATTTCTGTCCAATCAAATCGCTACTAAAACAATTGAATCGTTTCTTTTGCTTGCGGTTTTATTTTCAAATTAAAAAAGGTATAGTTTGGTGATTAATTTCTGTTAAAATGTGTCTGTTGTGAAAATAATACTTGTGAATCCGTTCTATAAATATTGTAAATATTTAAAGTGATTTTACAATTGAAATTTTGTGTTTTTAATTGATTTTAGTCGGTGAATACAGATTAATCAGTTGACATATTTTTTGAGGTTATGTTATGGAATTTTTTTTATTTTGTATGAAATTATTATAATAAATGTATCTGGTCAAAAAGAACTGTTAGTTCAAGACCAAAAGTGACCAAAAGGTCATCTTCTTTTAAAAAGCTTAAAAATAACAAGTTTTAGTTAGCGGGAAAAAAACTTTTTGACCAAAAAGTTCAACTTTTCGCCCGTAAAACTAGAACAAAAAGTGTCGCTTTTAGAATCAATCGAATAAAAAATTATTCATAACACGTGTTTTTTGAAAACAGTTTTTATACCGGGTGAGTTTCAATCCATCTAAATATCTAAAATTAGCTTTGTTTTCAATATAGCTTATATTTCTCAACAATGGCTACAATTTTTTTTTGTACTTCCGGTTTCGTCGGAAACTAACTTAACTATTTGCTTTTTAAATTATGTATATTTTTGCATTTTTGGCTCCAGAAAACAAATTTACATTAAAAAAAATAATTTAAAAGCTATTTATTTTTACGTTTTTTTTTTTTTTTATTTTTTTTTATTAATATACAAGATTTATTTTTTTATAAATAAAATCTAATTGCTAAATGTGGAAAAAATACCAATTTTATGAAAATTTATTTATTTTTTAAAACGGTTTTTCCTTCATAACTACAATTTTTCAAATAGCAACCCCCTTGGACCCTCTTAACTTTTTGCAAGGGCTACGCTATAAAATGGCGTACCTTTATTTTTCACTTTTGTTTTTTTTTCCTGAAATTAAGTCAATTAAGTTTTTTTTTTTAATAAATAAAAAAATAAATGTTTTTTTTTTCAGATTAGGGGGTGTCATTATGAAAAATTAAATTCCCTTAGTTTCCGGCAAAACCGAAAGTGCAAAAAAAATTGTAAGCAATTTTATAGCCCTTGTTAAGAAATGCAAGCTACAGAAAAATTGCTTTAATCGGATTAAAAACAAGTTCATTTTAGTCCATGGACTGAAACTCACTCATATAATAATTTATTTTAAATATACATATAGTTATATACATACAGAGCGGTCCAAAAGCGGTCCAAAAGTCACCCCCCTTAACTTTTGAACCAGTTGAGATATCGACTTCAAATTTGGAACTTTTAAATAAGACAACTTAAAGGGGGGTCGTGTTATACAGCATTTTAAAGCTTATAAAATTCTCCATTTAACTCCATATTTTTAAATAAAAAAAAATTGGGTTTAAAATGGGGTTGAAAATAGGTATTAATGTCAAAATTCTTCTAAAAAAAAAAAAATAATTTTTTAAAAATGCCTAATTTCATCATAAAAAAATGTTAATTTTAAACTAATTTTAGTTGACATAAATAAAAATCTATAAAAAAAAACTTAAAAAATCGAATGTTTTAGCACAAAAAATTAAAAAATCAAAACCTTAAAAAACATTTAAAAAAAAATTAAAAATGTTAGTTTAAATAGAGTATTTTATAAGCTTTAAAATGATGTATCACACGACCCCCCTTTCCAGTTAAAAAAAAATATCCCCCCACGCCCCCCTGCCCACATTTTAAGAGCTGAAAATATCAAATATATACTAAAAGATAGTTTAAGTTGTCCTATTTAAAAGTTCTAAATTTGAAGTCGATATCTCAACTCGTTCAAAAGTTAAAAGGGGAGGGATGACTTTTGGACCGCACTGTATAGTAATATATATATATAGTTTTGTTTTTTTTTTAATTAAAATTAACTTTTTTTTTGAATATCATTAATGTAATGCAAAAATGTATTTGTCATTTCAAATTTAAAAATATTTTGAATTTGTATGGTCAAAACCCGGACATAAAAGCAACCATGTCCTTCTTTTTACCACTAGTAATAAAATAAATGTCACTTTTTATTACTATTTATAAAATAAATGTTAAAATTAGCTATTAACTTGATTTTTTCATTGAAATCTTAAACACTGTCTAGCGGGTTTCGTGTCTGTGTCATCAGTTGGGTCTCCAGGAAAATAATAGTTTATCCAATACATACAGATAATAAGACAATTACCAGCTTTATTTTAAATAGATAAACTCCATAATACCCCCCGGGTGGCTTTTACTTTATTGAGTGGATAATTATTTATTTTACCCACTCAACTGTCACTTGTCAAATTATTTTCTTGTAAATGTCTTTAAAATTTTTAATAAAAATATGAATTCCTAAGCTATTTATTGGATAAAAACCTTGTATGGCACTCATGGGTAAACCGATATTGCCCTCTTGAAAATTAACCTGCTTGGCTGATGCTTCGCAGGTTAATTTTCTCATGGGCAATATCTTACTTTACCCACTAGTACCATAAATAACTATTATTACGTACCGAGTACGCAAACCTAGTTTTTAGTGCACTTGATGTGCTCTGAAATGGTTTGCGTCGAGGTGGTATACTATTTTTCCTACGACCAAACACCTAAACATCAAAATAACGCAAATATCTTAAAATTAGTTTGTTCTTAGGTTATGTGTTTGACGTTTACTAATTTTCTGACAGCAGATATGTAAAGTCAGCTGATTGTCACTACCCAAGCGTTGTCATAGGCAACGGGTGGGAAATAGATATAACTACTAACTAGGTCGTAAGAAATAGTAGTTTTCGTAACGAGTAAGCGACTTTAGTCCTTAGTGCACGAGAATGAAGTTATTTTGAAGACGCGAATCGAAACTTTTTGTCATATTTTCTGATGTAGAATCACCCCTTAAAATTTCGGACCCTATTTCAAATACACCGTGTATAATGAACATGCATTTTTCTTTATTTCGTGTACACTATGTCGTACGAAATAGTTATGTATGATACAAGAGAGGAAATTAGGATTCTGACTATGAGAAAATTAACCCACGAGGTTGAAGGCAGAGTGAGTTGTGTTTAGAGAGGGAAATATTACTTTATTCACAAGTTTTACCCAATAAATAGCTTAGAAATTCATATTTTTATTAGACATTGTTTACAAGACAATAATTTGACAAGTGAAAATTGAGTGGTTAAAATAAATCCACTCCGCTTAGCGTAATTTCTACAGACTAGTAAAAAAAAGCTTCACTTTTCCTCTTAGTAAAACAATATACTATTCTTCTATACTTATACTATTCTTCTCACACTTTATTTTTTTAAAAACATGGGCACTAGGCACTAATTAGAAACGTTATGAAAAGGAAAGTTGTGTGATCACGTGAATAGGCAAGTATTAATACACCTGCATAATTTATAAAAGTTTGTAAGTCTTTATCTCCAAAACGTTATATTCTAGCAAAAAACTTTATATAGCATTTTTTACAGACGGACAGATAGACGGACGCAAAGTTTTTTTACTAAGAAGGTCTAAAACGTCGAGAAATGTGAAAAAAAAACATGGTCAAAGATTTTGACTTTTCGGCGAAGATTTCAATACATAGGCACTCTTAGTAGCAATAAGTGCCGATGTAATGGGAGGATTGGTGTAGTGGTCTACCGCGTCTATACATGACAAGTCTACTACAACTAGCGTGAGTTCGATTCTCACTGGCGCCGATTTGCCTTTGTCAGTTGTTTAATAATTGAAATTTGGCGAAGGCATAAGTGAAGCGGACACTCCCTATAAAAACTGGTTCGAAAGTCAGTATAAGCCGGTGGTTCCCTCTACTACTAGCCCACACAAGTCCTGGACTTAGGGGATGCTGAATTAAGTAGAATAGTACACGGTAAAAATAAATTACATTAAATTACATAGTCCGTAAATGGCAATATGTTGCCATAGACCGGAATGGTAAAAATTACATAGTCCGTAATGGTAATGTTTTGCATAGACTGGAACAATAAAAATTACATAGTCCATAATGGTAATATTTTGCATAGACCGGAACGGTAAAAATTACATAGTCCAGAATGTAATATTTTGCATAGACTTGGAATTTGAAAAAAAATATTTACTACTTAGAAAATGTTTGTTCCAAATTACAAGTCTCTGTGTTAAAGCTTTTTTGGAATATCGTAGCGTAAAGTTCATTTGGTTTAATAAACCAAACGATTTGCACCCTTAATACGAGTATAAACTGCTTACATCTTTATTTAATCGTAATTTATAATGAATGTAAATTTTAGGCCACAAATTAAGCATTTAAATATCGTACATAAATAATATTTACCTTTTTTTAGACTTTTAACACTTTAACCTAGCAGCATGCGTCGCTATCTCTCTAACAATAACAATATTAAACGGTCCGTCTCATGATGCGACGCCTTCTTGGTTATTGTCCAAAGCGCACGCGCGTCTTAAAATAACAGCCCGACATTGTAAAATCATGTAAAAATATGTAAATCAATGTAAATATGTTTTTTTACATTCTTTTACATTCTTTTACCTTATTTTACATTCTTTTACATTCTTTTACATTATTTTATATTATTTTACATAAAATCATGAATTATGCATAGTCCAGAATAGTAAATTTACTATTCCGTACTATGTAAACTCATGTATTTTTACATTATTTTACATGCAGTTTTTACAGTGTACGAGTTTAAACAAACAAACCAACAAACAAATAATTTGAAAACCATCGTATAATAAATACTCTTCCAACATGATCTGCAAAGAGTAGATTAAGTAGGCCATGCTGTTATATAATCAAGAAATTGATTGCGTTAGGTTAGCATACCACGATATTCATTCACACTCACTAACTCGCTAGTGTTTGTCTAGACCAGGTTAACCTTAAAAGAAGAAGAAGAATGATTCAAATTCTGATTTGTAGGATTAGAAAAACTCAATAATTGTATACTTGAACTTGAAATCAAAATGACAAGGTTGACATTAAATTTTCTGAATTCAAACAGTAAAATTATATAGAAAAATCAAAATGGCCAGTTGTAAATGGGTATGGTCTGTTTCATCAAGCAAGATAGTTATTTAAAAATCGCACAGTGTATATTTTCAAAACAGATTCGAATATTGGATGTGCGAATATACAGCGTAGTTTATTTTATAAAACATAACTATATTCTATACACAAACATATACTATTCAAACCTGTTGTAAAAATATTTACTGTGCGATTTTTAATTTACTATCTTGCTTGAAAAAAATAGATAAATGTAAATATCAAAAAATGTACTAATCTTATCTTTTCTATCAATATCATTAGAAATTTATAAACAAGTACAATTTATTTTATAAAAATATATTTATGGTCTGTTTCATCAAGCAAGATAGTAAATATTTTTACAACAGGTTCGAATAGTATATGTTTGGTAACAGAATATAGTTATGTTTTATAAAATAAACTACGCAGTATATTGGCACATCCAATATTCGAATCTGTTTTGAAAATATTCACTGTGGGATTTTTAATTTACTATCTTGCTTGACGTGACCCATTTAACTTAATAATAATAGAGCAAGAATAGCTGCCAATTTAAAAATGGTAGGGAAGTCCAAGATGATGCAATTTATATACAAAACTACCATGGATGATCTTTTGCTTGAAAACGCAAGATAGTAAATTAAAAATCGCACAGTGAATATTTTCAAAACAGATTCAAATATTGGATATGCTAATATACAGCGTAGTTCATTTTATAAAAAATAACTATATTCTATACACAAACATATACTATTCAAACCTGTTGTAATAATATTTACTGTGCGATTTTTAATTTACTATCTTGCTTGATGAAACGGACCATAGTTGTAATGGAGCTCTCTACAACTAGAATTATGAAACAAAAGACGTCTACCCTATCTCTATCTCATTTGTGCTACACTTTCCAGCCAACCAAATAAATACTTTATTTGTTTTTCATACAACAAATACAGTATTTATTTGATTGGCCGGAAAGTGTAGCAGTGAGCGGCACCAACGAACATAGCTAATGTGAATCTGTAGAATAAGATAATTCTACTAAAATTTAGATGGCGCCAGTAATTTCTTTTTTAACAATAATATAGTTGCACTTTTCGCCCGGCCAAGTAATAATTGTATTTGTTCAACAAAGAACAAATACAGAATTTGTTTGGTTGGGTGGAAGTGGGAGTGTATGTATGTCTTCTATCCTTTTTGGGTAGAACTTTTGTCCCTGTCTAATCTAACGGGAGAAATCTCCATTAAAAACATGTGTGCTACACATTAGGTACTATGGTATGTTTCTTCAAGCAAGATAGTAAATTAAAAATCGCACAGTAAATATTTTTACAACAGGTTTGAATAGTATATGTTTGTGTATAGAATATGCCAAAAAGTACCAATCTTTTTTCCTGGGGGGAGGGAGGGGTGAGGGGGCTAATATGTAACAGGTTCAGTGGTATCACGATTTTTTTGAATGCTCAAAAAGTCCAAACACAATATTTAGCGGCGCAGGCGAAATTTCTTAGAAATCTTAAGGTGTATATGATATCGTATTTTCCAAAATTTCATATGCAATTATTTAATAAAATCTATTAACAATTATTGTGATATTAGACTGTTGGAAATCAAGTTAAGGGCCGCAGGCGATTTTTTTTTTAATTTTTAAGTTCACGTATTTTCCAAACGACAATTTAAAAAGAAAATTATTTTTTTCCAATACATACAGATAATAAGACAATTACCAGCTTTATTTTAAATAGATAAACTCAATAATAACCCCCGCGTGGCTTTTGCTTTATTGAGTGGATAATTATTTATTTTACCCACTCAACTGTCACTTGTCAAATTATTTTCTTGTAAATATCATTAAATTTGTAATAAAAATATGAATTCCTAAGCTATTTATTGGATAAAATCTTGTATGGCACTCATGGGTAAACCGATATTGCCCTCTCGAAAATTAACCTGCGAGGCGTCAGCCAATTTTATCAATGGCAATATCTTACTTTACCCACTAGTACCATAAATAACTATTAAAATTTTTAGGAATATTTAGGTTTCGCATTTCTCAGATACAGGTATACAAAGTATTGAATAGAATATATGAATTAAAATGGGTGTATCACCTTATTGTTAGTACTTTAGCGCCGCAGGCGAAAGTATTTGATAAATTTTATGGCCGGCACTTGAACTCGGTTTGGTAACATTATGGTTCCGCAGGCAAAAACTTTTATGAATTGTGAATTTTAAATACAAGTTTCTCATGGATTTACGTTTTGTAACCATTTTCAGCGCCGCAGGCAATTTTGTTAGAAATCTGAATAGTTTGGCTTTAGAATTGTTAAAAATAAAACAAAATAATATATTATCTGAAAAGCCAGGGCCCCCCCGCACGATCCACGAAATGTGTTTTATGAAAAAATAAGAAATTTTAAAAATGTCTGTCTGCTCGTCCATCCCTTCGATGTCACGTTTTTTGCAAGCATGATAACTCAAGAACAATTACAAAATCGACTCGACATTTTTAGAAAAAAAAATATGTCCTATAAGAGGAAGATTCCTATTATTTTTTAAAATAACCCCCGAAAACAAAATGTTCATTAATCATTTTTTTTTTTATTTTTTTTATTTTATTTTTTAATTTAGCTGCAAATGAGCTATCAATGGAAGCATAAGCGTTATAGCTGTAATAGAGTGTCTGTTTTAGGACGATCCTAAAATTACATCGGCACTTAGTGCTACTAAGAGTGCCGATGTATTGAAATCTTCGCCGAAAAGTCAAAATCTTTGACCACGTTTTTTTTTTCATATTTCTCGACGTTTTAGACCATGCTGAGTCGAAATCAGTAAAAAAAATTTTTGCGTCCGTCTGTCTGTCTGGGTGTAAACTCTAACTCCATTTCTACATGAGATATCGACTTGCGGTTTTTTGCATATTGTTTCTTATCATATTCCGAAGAGCTGATTAGATTTTGGGGGTAAACGATTGGGGGTAAGGGGGTAAAAATAGGGTAAAATTCCTATTTTTAGCGTTTTTTGTTTATAATTAAGGCAATTATTATTGTATTTGGTTAATTTTGCACTTATATAAAAGATAATTTTAAATTGGTCAAAAAATGTTATAAACAACGTTTTCCTAAAACGCATTGTTTTCGAGATATTGGCGTTTAAAGCAGTAAAAGGTTTTTTTAGCATATCTCACATATTTATAACCCGATTTCAAAAAATTATATTTTAAATAAAAGTTCTTTTTAAGCCCTATAAAATGTTATATACAGTTTTTTGCTAGAATATAATGTTTTAGAGATACAGAATATAAAATCAAACAAAACACCTAGTTTGAAATTTACAAACCAGATGGGTGATAGTGTAAAATAGTGCCGATGTTTTGACAGGGTGCTTGCAACGTTTCATCTAGTTTAGGTTGAAACACTGTGAAAGGAGATGCCAACTTGTCTATATCAAGTTAACCTTTGAAGTAAATCTGCAAATCTGCAGGTGGGCCTATTTTAAAGTATAACCCTGAAATAATATTTAATTAATAAAAATGTATGTTTAATAAATCAACAGTTTTCAAGGTTTTTTGTTTCTAAATTTTAGCCAAACCAACACAAATCATCTCGTACAAGCCAAATTATTTAAATTTTGCAAAATATTTCTTTTTTAAATTTTACATCTTAAAATAGTTATAAGGATTTATTGGCAGACTAACATCTCTACTCTAAATTTCTCTACTCCCTAACATCCCTACTCCATAACGTCCCTACTCCACAACAACTCTACTCCGTAACATCTCTACTCCTTAACATCTCTACTCCGTAACAACTCTACTCCACACTATATGCACTTTATTAGCCACTTAATAATAAATAAGCAGTTCAAAAAACAAAGAATCTTCTTCTTCTAGATTATGTTATTTTTTTCCTTGAAAACGTTTATCTTTAAATGTAAATCTAGAACAATCATAAATGAATTATTCTAAAAGCAACAATGACCGCGTACTCTTAACATGCACTAAACAATATGTAAGTAATTAATAAACTGAATTCATTTTTGATAGTGACTTAGCATGACAAATATTCTTTTGAGTTAAGACAAGTGGCTAATCGAGTGTCTGTAGTGTGGAGTAGAGTTGTTACGGAGTAGAGATGTTATGGAGTAGAGATGTTACGCAGTAGAGTTGTTGTGGAGTAGGGATGTTATGGAGTAGGGATGTTAGGGAGTAGAGAAATTTAGAGTAGAGATATTAGTCTGCCGATTTATTTATTTAAGTGTTTTATTCCTCAAACTTTTCACACCAAATAAAAAGAATCACCTAAATTTGTCACATGATAAGATACACCCAATCAAATCAAACATTCACTTCAATAGAAATGAAAAGTTTTAATGAAAAACGAAGTGTGTAATAGTATATTAAAGTACTAGTTTCATAACATAAGTTCTTAGCGCACGAGTTAAAGTTTAGAAAACGAGCCGCTTGCGGTGAGGTTTCTAAAATACTAGTGCGCTAAAAACGTATTATGAAATGAGTGCTTTATACAATTTTTTCTATTTTGCTCTAAAATTTTAAAAAACTTAAATTTGAATTGATGATAATTTAGGGATTTTTGTTTCGGGTTGGCATTACAGTTTTCGACATGTTTAAAATTCTAAGAAGAAATATTATTTTGATATATTTTATAGTCATGTCTTCTCTTTTCCACTGCAAGTAACCAAGCCACAATTTTAACAAGGTAAAAAATAACCTAAAAACAAAATTTTGTAGATTATTTTTTAACGTTTTTATCAACCATTTATTTAACAATATTTTTTATTTATTTTACAATTATATCGGGAATTTTCTACTGTAGAAAATTCTAGTGGGAATCGCTGTAGTATTTTGTTTTTTAGTATTTCTCTTTTAAAACAAGATTTCATACCTAAAACTAATTAATAATTGAATATGAATATATTACTATTTATAATTATTTTTACTTTATTATTTACCAAAAAATACCACAAAATATTCTTTTTATAAAATGTAATGACAGTTTTTATAGGTTGATTTTATAAACATGCCTAGCGCAGTACCGCGCTAGTCAGTACTGCAGTAAGTGACTTTGTGACAGAACCACAATTTTCAATTTAAAAATGGACAAAAAAGGTTTTAGTTTAGCAATTGAGAATGGAATTAAATAAATCAAATTAGAGAATATGCCTGTAAAAATATTAATAAAACAAGGTATAACATTTTACGTTGGTTTAACATATTATAAATCAATTGTGTGATGGTTTTTGGGTGTCGGGCTTATTAAAAAACCATAAAACTTGTTTTTTTAATTTATTATTTGGACGTTTCGATTCTTGTTTGAATCGTTTTCAACAATAAAAATAAATTGTTAAGCTTTGGTTTTAGTCAAATTTTGATTATGCCATAGCATTTTCAGTGCTTGTAGTGGTTTTATACATAAGAATACAACAGTCGAATAATTGCAAAAATAGAGACGTCATTTAATTTTTGAAAAAAAGTCCAAATAATAAATTAAAAAAACAAGTTTTATGGTTTTTTAATAAGCCCGACACCCAAAAACCATCACACAATTGATTTATACGGGTAAGAACTTCAAATTATATCATATTATAAATCGTTAAAAAATAATCTTCCGAATTACACGTGATTCTTTGAATTATCGGGAAAAATTTACAGATTTCAATCAAATTTGCTGTCAAAGGAAATAATTACTCCAGGGGCATCGCCCTGTAGGGCAATGCCCCGGTCGTAATTATTTCCAGACAGCAAATTTTCATGAAATCAGCGAATTTTTCCCGCATAATTCTCAGCCTCTTGTGTAATTATATATGAAAATTAAACTTTAAAGTGACGTTGGACATTTGCACGGAAAACGTCAAGCGATAGACTTTTGTATGTTGCCAACCCAAAAGAAAAAAAAGTACTAACTTCTTATGGGCCTATAAGAACACGCAAAATGCGTGTGATTATGTATTTGGAAAGAGTTCTTTATACTATTTTATACTGCTTTATTTTGTTCACAAAGTACTTTATTTTTGAATAATTTCAATACGACGGATTTGGGGAATTTATTATTATTTTATTTATATTGGTAACAATGACACTTAATTTAAAATTTGTCATTTGTTTTTTTTATTACAAATTGATAGTAGTTTTCAAGTTTAAAGTGTACTTCTGAATAAAAATGGACGAAGAACAGTTACTGTACATTTGAGTACATGTCATGTACTCAAGTGTACAGAGGTGTCTTAAAACCTTCACCTTCACTTCTAGTGTTTGGGACTAACACAAAATCAGACACAGCCCGAAATCACACAAAAAACAATACAAAACAGCACAAAACATACATATTTATTAATATTTTATAAGAATTTTACCTGTTTTTTTTTAATTAATTCTTTAGATACTATTCAAGTTCAAAAAACTTAAAAAAAGTTAAACGTTTTTTAAATGCCTATTTCTGAGTTATTGCCAAAGATTTTAATTTGTTTAATAGCTTAATTTGTTCATTTTTTATGTGAAAACGGTTTTGAGATTGAAAATTTCTGTCCTGGGATATAAGGGAAAAACCACAAACATTATACATCTATAAGTTTTTTAGGCAGACTAACATCTCTACTCTAAATTTCTCTACTCCCTAAGATCCCTACTCCATAACATCCCTACTCCACAACAACTCTACTCCGTAACATCTCTACTCCATAACATCTCTACTCCGTAACAACTCTACTCCACACTATAAGGACTTTATTAGCCACTTAATAATAAATGAGCAGTTCAAAGAACAAAGAATCTTCTTCTTCTAGATTATTTTATTTTTTTCGTAGAAAACGTTTATCTTTAAATTTAAATCTAGAACAATCATAAATGAATTATTCTAAAAGCCACAATGACCGCGTACTCTTAATATGCACTAATAAGTAAGTAATTAATAAATTAAATTCATATTTGACAGTGACTTAGCATGACAAATATTCATTTGAGTTAAGACAAGTGGCTAATCGAGTGCATATAGTGCGGAGTAGAGTTGTTACGGAGTAGATATGTTATGGAGTAGAGATGTTAAGGAGTAGAGTTGTTGTGGAGTAGGGATGTTATGGAGTAGGGATGTTAGGGAGTAGAGAAATTTAGAGTAGAGATGTTAGTCTGCCGTTTTTTACGCAGAATTTAAAAATATTTTTTAAGGCCGAAAACAACGATATTTAACTTTTTTTTCAAAAAAACAGTAGCATTTAGCTCAGCATCCCGAACCAAACTTAACAAATGGAGGTCAAATTATTGTTCAGCATCAAAAAGTACATCGAAAATGATATATTAGACAAAATGGAGGCATATGTTTTTTTTTTTTTTTTTAATTTTAAAAAATGTATGTTTAAACACGTGTTTTGTGATTTTATTGTTAATATTATGTTTATATTGTCTTGTAAATTGAAGTGGACGTTACGTTACTGTGTTTTACATTTATAAATGTTTTCTTATGGTTATTTTTGACCTTTTATGGATATAGCATTTTTATATATTTTTGGCTAGGTAAGATAAAGTTTGTTTTTCTTAAAATAATCTCTTGTGTAATTTCTTGTAGTCTGACGATGATAATCGAAACAGTAACTAACCTAAATTATTAATAAAGTGAATGATGACTAAAAGTTTGATTTTTTAAAATAATATCTCTTCACTATAAGTATACGTACGTTAAATTATGGATCTCAATATTTTTGATTTTCGAAATTGGGTATGTTTTTTTTGTTATAATTAATGCAAATAACTGAAAATCTAGCCATAGAATACATTTTCGCCTTAAATAGTATATTATTTACCAAGTGAGAGAAGTTTAACATTTTTGACCTGCGTCAAATTGCGGGATGAGCGCGCTAGCGCGAAGCCCGCAAGACGCGGTCTAAAATGTTAAATCTTCACTCACGTGGAAAATATAGTATTTTTTTCACTACCAGTACAATTAATTAGCTATTTATTTATTTATTTTACCAAAATTTAATGAAAAAGCTTATAAATTTAAAATATCACGCTGGCCGTTCGCGGCCATTAAAAAAACAAATGAATAACTTGACATTTCTGGCAGAAATTTTCTAGTGATCTGCTAAAATTATTAAGTTAGAAAGTGTTTCCGTATTAAGTGTGATAAAATATATAAAAATGGAAAGTGAAATGCAAAGTGATGATTCTGGTACTCACCCAGAAATAAGGGGACAGGCGAAAACTGTGAGGGAGAATCTATTGCCTCAAAAATCAATATATGGGGGTTGTATGATACTTACGGTAATATATGGGTTGTATAATCTATGGTTGAATATGATTTTCACTTTTCGAAGTGTTTTTTATAAAACATGTTTTATAGGTTAATATTTTTTTAATTTATCATGCAATAAATAAATTTGGTGCCTAAAGACACTTGTAAATAGCAATGTAATTTATTAATTAAGTGAAACGTCAGATGCCCAAACAGCTGAATAAAAATTCATTATTAACCATGGTGCAATTTCATTATTTTTAGAACCTCTGACGTCATAGGTAGAGAAATAATATTTCTACTAATGAAAAGAACAGTAATAAAGATGTGCTTTTAGGCTGGTGGTGAAAAAAAAATTTTTTAGAACAACAAGATCTGTAACATCCGAATTTTATTTGACCGAAGGTCAAAACTAAGCAATTTTCTACGTCACTTTTGATCTTTAAAGTAACATACCTAAAGTACTATACGCAGAAATTGCAAAATTTAATAAACATCTGTTGGTTAATTTCTCAAGTCTTCGGATTTTGTAACAAACTCTTGGTCTGGTTTTGTAGTAAGAGTACGAAATCCTAAAAATACGTGGTATTAAGTGTGGTTAAAATAAAACTGGGTTAGGAATGTTAAGAACTACTTTTTTTTGGTTATAAATTAATGATAGGGAAAATATGGAGTACCTACCCAAAAAGAATTCTACACAGAGAAAAACATATTCTAATATGAAATATTTTTTATTTTGTTCCAAGTATAAAAATACTAATATAATATACATATATTGACAGATAATGAGACAATTACCAGTTTTATTTTAAATAGATAAACTCAAGAATAACCCCCGCGTGGCTTTTACTTTATTGAGTGGATAATTATTTATTTTACCCACTCAACTGTCACTTGTCAAATTATTTTCTTGTAAATGTCATTAAAATTTTTAATAAAAATATGAATTCCTAAGCTATTTATTGGATAAAACCTTGTATGGCACTCATGGGTAAACCGATATTGCCCTCTCGAAAATTAACCTGCTTGGCTGACGCCTCGCAGGTTAATTTTCTCATGGGTAATATCTTACTTTACCCACTAGTACCATAAATAAATATTTTAATGTGGGTGCAAAAGTGTTTTAAATTGTTTGTAGGAAGAAAAAAATAAGTTCTGAATTTGACATAACTCATTGTGTCAGATTTATTCACTTTTGGGGTTTCAGAATGTTCTCTAAGAACATGACTTCTGTAATAGCTATACCTAAAAAAATGCAAATTAAATCTTTTTCCAAGCAAATAAATCTGACATTACTTAGGTTAACCTAAGCACTTAGTGCTACTAAGAGTGCCGATGTATTTAAATCTTCGCCGAAAAGTCAAAATCTTTGACCACTTTTTTTTCACATTTCTCGACCTTTTAGACCATTCTGAGTCGAAATCAGTAAAAAAAAATGCGTCCGTCTGTCTGTGTCTCTGTCTGTGTCTCTGTCTGTCTATCTGTCTATCTGTCTGAGTGTAAACTCTCTAACTCCATTTCTACATGAGATATCGACTTGCGGTTCTTCGCATATTGTTTCTTATCGTATTCCGAAGAGCTGATTAGATTTTGGGGGTAAACGATTGGGGGTAAGGTGGTAAAAATAGGGCAAAACTCCTATTTTCAGCGTTTTTTGTTTATAATTAAGGCAATTATTATTGTATTTGGTTAATTTAGCACTTATTTAAAAGATAATTTTAAATTGGTCAAAAAATGTTATAAAGAACGTTTTCCTAAAACGCATTGTTTTCGAGATATTGGGGTTTAAAGCAGTAAAAGGGTTTTTAGCATATCTCACATATTTATAACCCGATTTCAAAAAATTATATTTTAAATAAAAGCTCTTTTTAAGCCCTATAAAAAATGTTATATACAGTTTTTTGCTAGAATATAATGTTTTAAAGATACAGAATTTAAAATCAAACAAAACACTTAGTTTGAAATTTGCAAACTAGATGGCTCTAGTGTACAATAGTGCCCATGTTTTGATAGGGTGATTGCAACGTTTCATCTAGTTTCTATGAATATACTGCATCATGATAAAGATTATATTTCCTTGAAGAATTTAATTGAAATTTGCATAAATTCCATAAATATACATGTTGTACTTTTTATAACGAATATTATTACATTATAAATACTTTATTTTTACACTATTTTAAAAGTTTTCTAGAATACATGACTGCTATGATAATATTAACTAAAATTAAAAATCTTATCGTTTTATATATTTCTTTATTTAAGGTAGTAATAGCTATTTAAATATCATAGTATACTTAGTACATAAAATAAGAATAATAGATAATAAATAAAATTAATGGGTAGTAAATAATTAATTAATAAAATTAATGGGTAGTAAATAATAACCCTAAGTTATGTAAATTATTTGAAGCTTGTCTGACATCTACATATTTTCTGATACAGGGAGAGTTCTATGAACAAGTGTCAGGCGCCGCAATGGGATCCCCATTATCACCCCCTGCGGCCAATGCTTTCATGGAATACTTCGAGAAAAAAGCTATTGAGTCATTTCCATTAAAACCTAAAATTTGGCGCAGATACGTAGACGATGTCTATGCTATTTGGCCCCATGGCATGGAAAGCCTTCAAGGTTTTCTAAATCACCTCAATTCCCAACATAAATCTATACGGTTTACGATGGAAATTGAGAACAACGGATCACTTCCCTTTTTGGACGTTTTGGTTTACAAAACGGAAAATGGCTCAATAGGACACTCGGTATACAGGAAGAAAACCCACACTGACAGATACCTAAACGCATTTTCACATCACCATCCCTCTCAAAAACGCTCGGTAGTTAATTCACTTGTTCATAGGGCTTTCATGATTTTAGACAATTCCCTAGACACAGAACTCCTTAAACTAACCAAAGCCTTGACCATGAACGGTTATACCAAAAAAGACATTAATAAGACCATATACAAATACAGAAATCCCAGACCCAAACAACAGGACAATAGTGACAATGACAGACAGACACAAGTTATACTTCCCTATGTAAGCGGTATCACGGATAAAATAGGTAAACTTTTGAAGAAGTCAAATATTAAGCCTATATTTCGGTCCAACCAAAAATTAGGTCAATGTTTGACTTCAACAAAAGACAAAATACCCCTGAGTTCAGAAGGCGTATATAAAATACCCTGCTCCTGTGGTACGGTTTACATAGGTGAAACTAAGAGAAAAATTTCTACAAGACTTCAAGAGCATGAGCGCAATATAAGAAAGAAACAAATTTCCTTATCGGCAGTAGCCGAACATGTACATGAAACAGGTCATAAAATCAATTTGTCTGAAACAAAACAAATATTAACAGAAAACAGAAAAATGCCAAGGAAGATACGGGAATCGATAGAAATCATCAAGCATCCTAACAATATCAATCGGGATACTGGTTACCACTTACCTGCAATATGGAAGTCTTTGATAGGAAAAACCTCGTCACGGGTGAATAACCACAACTCGTCATAAATAGTGACACAAGTTGATTCGAAACTTAGTTTCAGATTAATCCCTGAAGATGTCTCTAGTAGTAAGAGACGAAACGTCGGAAAGTGAAAATCCATTAACACGGTCTAAACCCGAAAGTAAAAGTTCTTTATAGTAAATAATAATAATTATTATTAAAATACGAGCCTCTTTACACAATAGTACTAGAATATAATATACTACTGACGTATAATAAATATATCCTCGTGTAAAGAAGTCCAGATCCTTAAACAACTTAATGCTGGAAACAACAACCCGTGCCTCGTGCGGGTACTACGGCTAATACGTAATAAATAATTATTAATTATTAAAATACTATTATTTAATCATTGTGGGTTTTTAGTTAATTAAATATTGAGTTCAAGTTCACAAAATTTCAAATTCAAGTTTATAATTTTAAGAATGGAGAATTCATTTGTGATTTACACAGATTAAATTATAGACCAATAAAAGTGAAATTTTTAAGAACACAGATGCTTAACTTATAAATTATAATACATAGTTATATAACGAAAAAAAAAATAAATCAAGGTTGGAACATTTGATTACGAGAATGCCCTGTTTAGCATACTTTGTCAATTTAGTAAATTAAAAATTATAGAATAATTTTAATCCAAACCGAGTATAGTTATTTTCCTACGATCCTCTATGAAAATGACATTTATCCAATACAAACAGATAATGAGACAATTACCAGCTTTATTTTAAATAGATAAACTCAATAATAACCCCCGCGTGGCTTTTACTTTATTGAGTGGATAATTATTTATTTTACCCACTCAACTGTCACTTGTCAAATTATTTTCTTGTAAATGTCATTAAAATTTTTAATAAAAATATGAATTTCTAAGCTATTTATTGGATAAAACCTTGTATGGCACTCATGCGTAAACCGATATTGCCCTCTCGAAAATTAACCTGCTTGGCTGACGCCTCGCTAGTTAGTTTTCTTATAACTATTAGCACACTCTTTTGTTCTTTAGAAAACGCCTCATATCGCACTAGTTTGATATTTTTATATCACACTCGTGTGATATTTATGTATGGAGGTTTGCCTAATTTTATTTAGATATTTACCTCGTAGATTCTACGAATTTTATTCACCTAATTTTATAAACCATTTTCCACCTCTCACCACAGCCTTTTATATCCTTTAAGTGTTTTAATCCAAATATTTCTGTTTTCCATGTCAAAAATAGAAACTATAGTTATAACGTTACTATTTTGACCATTACTGTCTAGTCTAGACAGTCTAGATCTTATAAGAATTACTTATTTTTTTATTTAGTTACCTTACATTACATAAAAAACATCAAAATACACAGTATTTTTCTTATGAAACGTAAAACAGTACAACTTTACTGTCTTATATGGCAGCATAACCACAGAAATCTAATTTAATAAGTAAACTCAAGTTTGCATTTATTTAGGAATAGGCAACCCATTAAACAACTATGTATTGTATTAAATATAAAACTAAGAAAACTAAAGCTAAATGAAAATCACATTTAATTAATTTGTATGCTAGTTATAATTATTTTGTGCTTTGCTTTTCTTAAAAATTAGAAAATTTTAAAATAAGAAACTTCATATTTTTTCGGGATCGTAGGAAAAATAATGTACATAACTCGTTGGAAAGTGTATTTCATACACTCGTGGGGTTTCCTCACTCGCCTGGCGGCTCGTTTGTAAACCTTCCCACTAGCGTGAAATATGTCACTTTCCACACTAGTTATGTAATATACTATTTCCTAACAAGTGCGGAAAGTGGTACTTTTCCGCACGCGACTGCAGTTGACCGAACAACGCGCAGGGGAGTGTTTAGACTCTCAAAACATTGTATATTTAGTAATGTCAATTTTCTTGCCTATAGGCAAGTATACTTGCCTTAGATTGAGCTAGGCAGAAGAAATAATAGTTCAATTCAGTTCTATAAAAGGAGGACATTTAAGACAAGTATATGTTTTTTTGGGTTGGCCAAAGCCGGACAACTAGGCCATTTCTGGCCCTTTTTGTCACCCCAGGAAATCCCAGCCATTTACTAATTTGAGTCCTTCTTGAACCTGCCCGTTCTTTCATTAAAGCTCAGGATATTGGCCCAGGAGAGATTTCTTAGTTCCTCTTGGTTGAGTCTTCGAATTTAAAAGACTGTCGTATCTGACACACTCGGCTAAGTAATGAGAGGATGTTTCATCCTCTCCGCACTCTGGGCATAGCGGACTCTCTAGAATCCGCATTGTTGCCAGGTGCTTCCTTAGCTTGCAGTGGCCCGTGAGGGCCCCTACAAGTTGTCTGAGTGCAGTTCTTCCTTTTTGCATCAACCAGTCGGTCTTTGATTTGCTTGGGCCATCCAGGAAGTCCCTAGCTTGCCGGCAACAGTCGACCGCCCTCCATTGCTCCTTTAGCTTGGTATAAGCCGACTCATCAAGAGCGGTCTTTACCTGCTTCCTTGTAACACCCAATATAGGTTCCGGCCCCGTGCAGGCCATCCCTGATCCGAGTCTTGCAAGTTAATTTGCCTTCTCGTTTCCGGGAATTCCACTATGACCCGGTTCAAAATTAACCATATAATGGAGAAAATAATAACCATTTAAAACCACTTTTTTCCTACTTGGAAACATAGTAAGATGTTAGCAAAAATGTAACGGAACGGTTTTCTTACTTAATATGATCCACCTTGTATCACATAGCAATAATTAGAAATGGCAATTATATTTTTGAACTTGAAAAAATTAATATTGGTACATAAACGTATGTTATTTGGCAATAATCCTTTTAGTGAAATTATATTTTTATAAAAGTATTTTATTTATTATACGTACGTTTTGCAATTACCTTTTTTTAATTAATTTATTAGTTGTAGAAATATAATTATAATTAGTTGAATTTTTAAGAACTTGCGTGGCAAAACAGTTTAAGTTTTCTGCTAATAATTAGTTTTCAGTGTAAAAAGTTATTTGTACTATATACAGCCTGTTCCAGAACTCGTGTACAGAAATTAAGGGTAAATTAAAAACCCTCTGGAAAATATGAAAAAAATAAAAAAAAAATCCATCTTCAATACTAATTAAAAAGGAAGCTATTTAATCTGACCAATCCTGTCGCTGATGTTAAATTACCTACAAATTAGTTTTTCCCTACTTATTAGTATCTATGGTTGCATTTTAATATTTGACGCGTGCATTGTTTGAGACTTTCAACTTTAGAATCTTTTTAGGTTATTATATTTTGACAAAACCGACAGAGGCTGTCAAATATTCTATTTTTATAGGGTCACTCCATCCTGCGGTGGTTTTTTGACATTAATAAATATTTATGTCACATTAATCAACATGTCAACCTACAGAATATGTACTTGCAATAATTAAATTTGCTTCCATAGCTACAAATTAAACTTTTAAAGGTAATTTAACATCAGCAACAGTATTGGTCTACTTAAAGCGTGTTATTTTTGAATTGAACGAAGGTGGATTTTTTTGACATTTTTTTCATATTTTCCAGAGGGTTTTTAATATACCCTCAAATTTCTGTACGCGAGTTCTGTAACAGGCTGTATACAATTATACTCTATAATTATAAAAGTAATGTACTTTTTTGCACGACCGGGACCAAAATGTTATTTTACTCCCTCTTTTGCGGGACTAAACCTACTGTAGCTGGACTCACTCGATCTCCAGCCTCAGAGTTTTATAGATACACTTAACTTCAAAGTGAGTCAAAGGTGTTAAAAGAAAGAATGTTTATAGGTGGATCATCTTCGAAAAAAACCCTAACTTTAATCTCATCTTATTTCGTATGGTAAGAGCCTCGATTATATTAGATATCGTCGTGTTACCTTAACTACCTCGTATCTCCAATTCACAGGTTTTCAGGGGACACAAAAAAACGGTTAACTTTAAAATTCTTATTTTTTTTATTGTAATATAGACAAATATAAGTGTAGTTATTTCTTGTGGGCCCTTTAAGCATAAAAGATAGCAAAATTATTAGTTACGTGAGTCAAAAATTAGAATTATGGAGATACGAGTTAGTTACAGTAACTATTATTTCCAAGTCGTAACCCTGTATTGGAGACACGAGGTTGCTTAATTAAAAACTGTGAAATATTTAAGGCATGTAATTTTTAAATATTTACACTATTTTAGTAAAAAATAGTATATTGGGGTTTTTTAGGTTGCTTTAACTGAATCTGATGATATTTTTTTTTTCTAACTTCTCCCGTGGGGGTGATTATTTTAAAATGTTTACAATATTTTTGTAATAGTTGGTATTTAGGGGTTTTTGAGGTAGCTAAAACTAAATCTCATAATAAAAAAGTTCCAACGCGAAATGAATTTCGAGTAAAAAAAATTGTCAGTCGATCGGTCGGTCGGTCGGTATCGGTCGGTCTGTTCGGGAAATCTTGTAAGCACGATAACTTAAGAACGCTTTAAGCTAGAGACTTGAAATTTGGCATACATGTATTTTACCAAAAGTTCTCGCGCGGTATTGTTTTTGGTTTGGACTTTTTATAAAATTTAGCTTAAGCGACCTTAAAAGCCCCTAGATATAAATTTTAAGAAAAAAAAACGATAAAAGGGATATTTTTCACCAATGGCGGTGAGATGGAGGGGTGGTAGGTCTTTTTTTACTTCACCAATATAATTTCCGCATCCAAATACATAAGTATGCAAAGTTTTATCTTCTTAGATATTTTCACCTACCGGAAATTTCTTATTTTCTAGGCCTAATATTGGAGATACGAGGTAGTTACAGTTATTTATTTTAAGTAGTAAAGGAGATACGAGGTAATTAGTTCCACATAACTTATAAACCAATTGGAATTTTATCTTCTTCTTCTTCTTCTTCTATTTGTTTTGGCCTTGATTATTAACCATATCGTGTCAAATCCGGGGTGAGAATTTGGCTTTTTTTATTTATTTTTTTTTCTTCTATTCTTCTGTCTTATTTTCTGCAAGGAGAGAGTATTGAGGTTAGGTTGAGGAAGGCGGAGGTGTACCACAACCATGTGGGGTATGCTAAGGTGACTAAACTAAACTACTGATCTTTTGCTACAGCTGGATTTTGATGGAATCTAAAAACCTGACTACTGCTTTAATTACTTCATGCGATGTGTTCCCAAGAATTGTGCTGCTACTAATGGGGTTATTCACTAGGGAGCTTAAATGATTGTAAAGGTTGCTGCTTTTATCGGTATGAAGTGGACATTCGAATAATATGTGCTGTATGTCTTGACTAGGTGATCCGCAGGAACAAGATGGATTATCTGCCAGATGTATTCGATGAAGGTGGGCTTTTGTCAGGCAGTGTCCACTTCGTAGACGGAGAAACGTGGAGGTGTGACGTCTGTCTAGCTTTGTTATAAGCGCCCATGGTTTGTAAAGTTTTTTAGTATGTGTTGCATATAATCTTCCTGTGTTGGCTAAGGACTGTACGAATTCTTGGTTCCATTTGTCTTTTTTATCCTTTTTTATGTGTTTGATGAATTCTTGCCAGTGTACTTTTACTTCGACAGGTCGTTCTAAAAAACTTCCAATAGCAGCGAGTTGATTAGCCTGATCGTTACCAGGGATCTCAGTGTGGCTAGGGATCCAGCAACGTTCAATTTTTACACCGCGTTTTTGTAGGTCAAGGATTAGGGATTTGGTTGAGAAAGTAAGTTTGTCTTTTTTTGCGGAGTTTTTTGTATTACAGATTTTGTTTAGTGCAGACCGAGAGTCCGAAAATATGATAAACTTATCTTTTTGATTAGAGTGAAAAAGCTCAGTTGCCAGTAAAATTTCCTTATTTATTGCGCATATTTCAGCTGTGGCTATGAATACATTGGAATTTTAAATGGAGATTTCTCCCGTTAGATTAGACAGGGACAAAAGTTCTACCCAAAAAGGATAGAATACATACATACACTCCCACTTCCATCCAACCAAACAAATTCTGTATTTGTTCTTTGTTGAACAAATACAATATTTACTTGGCCGGGCGAAAAGTGTAACTATATTAAAGAAATTACTGGCGCCATCTAAATTTTAGTAGAATTATCTTATTCTACAGATTCATATTAGCTATGTTCGTTCGTGTCGCTCACTGATACACTTTCCGGCCAACCAAATAAATACTGTATTTGTTGTATGAAAAACAAATACAGTATTTCTTTGGTTGGCTGGAAAGTGTAACACAAATGAGATAGAGATAGGGTAGACGTCTTTTGTTTCATAATTCTAGTTGTAGAGAGCTCCATTAGGACTTTATGTCATTACTAATCATGTACAGAATTGATTAGTGCAAAAAACCGAAAATCGAATTTTTAGAGATACGAGGTAGTTAAGGTAACACGACGATATATTATTCTTGAATTCGTTGCACAAAGAATATTTAAATTTATAATTGATTAAAAACAAATAAATAAAAAAATTGAATTCTAAAATATAATTTATGTTAAAATTCACAAACCAGCTAACCTTCATATTAATGTAATCATTATTTTGGCAAGAATTTAGTAAAATATTTAATGAATTATGACATCTTCTATTTTACTAAAAAAAGACGTATTTGCCGGACGAGTTTAATTTGCGAGACGAGGTACGAGGCTGCTAAAAAGGCGAGTACAGCAAAGAAGTAATTTCCTCATTGTCACACAATAGTATATTACGCATCAAGTACGCGAACCTAGTTTTTAGTAGACGAGAGTACACTGAAGTGGTTTACGTCGAGATGCGTATACTATTTTTCCTACGACCTAACACCTAAACATCAAAAAACGCAAAAATTATCTTAAAATTAGTTTGTTATGTGTTTGACGTTTACTAATTTTCTGACAGCAGATATGTAAAATCAGCAGATTGTCACTTCCCAACCGTTGTTATAGGCAACGTGTGGGAAATAGGCACTAACTGCTATTAGCAGTTAGTTAAACTAGGTTTAGAAAAAAAATAATATGCTTCATTGGGCCTATAGGGTGGTTCAAAATTTGAAAAAAAATCTGATTTTGCTGAAATTTGGTATAAAGGCCTGTTTTGTTTATCTTAATATGGACCAATACCTAAAAATTGAAAATTCAAAATGGCGGAATAAATATGCCCGATTTATTTTTTAAATTGTGTCAAAATTAACAAAAATATGGCATTAAACAAAAATTTATAGAAAAATTAATCATATTTTGCCAAATATTCAATATTTTTTTTTTTCAAAATTAAATAAAAAAAAGGCTTGTAAAAAATCATGATTTTTTTTCAGTAATTACTAGTAAATATAAGGAAAATAACCCATAAAAAATGTGCTGAAGTTTTTGTTTGTTAATTTTCGCAAAATTTAAAAAATAAATCGGCCATATTTATTCCGCCATTTTTAATTTTAGGTTTTTAGGCTTTTTTAACCCATAAAAAAATGGGCTGAAGTTTTCATATTTTTTTGTTTTATGCCATATTTTTCTTAATTTTCGTAAAATTTAAAAAATAAATCGACCATATTTATTCCGCCATTTTGAATTTTAGGTTTTTATTCGTATTCGTATTCGTCTCCATTGATATTACCAAAGGAAGCCTTTATATTTTTGGATTTAGAAAGGGTCGTTCCACTGAAACCGCCACTCTAAATTTTACACAATTAATTCACGTTAAACTTGATGAAAATGAATTTGTAATTGTACTGTTTTTTGACTTAACGCGAGCTTTTGACACTTTAAAGCCAGAATTTGTCTATAAAAAATTTTTTGAACTGGGAATACGCAATAAAATAGCAAAATGAATATATTCATTTCTAAAATATCGTAAATTTAGAGTTAGGATCGGTAATATAATGTCGGGAGAATTTGATATTAACTGGGGCATTCCGCAGGGCAGTATCCTTGGGCCTCTTATTTTTCTGCTTTTTATTAACGATCTTCCTCAGCATATTATTGATGCAATCATATACATGTTTTCGGATGATACAGGTATGATTATATCAAGCGCAAATTTTAACGATTTAATTTCAAAAGTAAATAGAGTTTTAAAGCTATTTGACGAGTGGTGTCGAAAAAATATGCTTATAATAAATTATAGCAAAACAGTTGCCATAGAATTTCATACTCAATTCAGGCCAAGAAATGTTGATCTAGAATCGTATTTTCTTATTAACAATAATCGAATCCAAACCGCCCTAAACACTAAATTTCTAGGAACAGTTATTGATGAAACACTAAGTTGGAGCAAATGTATAGATACAATATGTCGTTCGCTTAACAAGCAATATTTTGCACTCAAGACATTAAAAAACTGTTTGGATGAACCAGGACTCATATCTGCCTATTACGCACTGGTATATTCAGCAATCAGTTACAATATAATTGTCTACGGATTGGCTACTGAAGCTGACAGAATATTTTGCAGCCAGAAGAGAATTGTTCGACTCATGTTTAACCTAGATTATAGGGAGTCTTGCAAAAATACTTTTAAAAACAAAAAAATTTTAACATTTACGTGTATATTTATTTTTAAATTTTTAATTTATATATTTACCAACAGACAGCAATTCTCAAGAAACCTCGATATTCATAATTATGATACACGAGTAAAAAATAACTTTAGACTCAATACATTCCAACGGGTACTTTATAAGAAGTCACCCATATACGCTGGTTGTCATTATTTTAATATGTTACCTTCAGTTCTAAAAAATGAAACGTCCTTAAATGTTTTTAAACGGAAGTTAAAAAAGTTTCTTTGCGATAATGCTTTTTATACGATCACCGAATTTACCAACGCGTTAAATTTAGCTGTGTTTTTATAGACTTTTTATAATTTATTTATTTATAGTTTTTAATGTATATTTTAAATGTGTACTTTTCTTTAATTTATTGTTATTTATAAATTATTATATTATTACTGTATGACCTGTCTATCCAATTTAAATTGGCTTAAAGATGAAATAAATCTATCTATCTATCTATCTATCTATCTATCTATACCTCCCAGCCTTATCGGACATTTTTGAAATTTTTTGAACCACCCTAAAGACACAAAACAATTTTTTCAGACGTTCTTTCGGACTTGGACAAATAAATAACAATTCTTTTAATCTGTGTAAATTCTTACGATAGTTTTCCTAACGTTTTCGCCTGCAATTAAATAAAATCGTTGGCTATCGAGAAATCTGTTGCAAAATTGTTCGTTTATAATTTATACATTTTGTTTTAAGTGAACATTTGTTAATTTTATTATAAAATATATAAATTTTCTCAATAAACAGATGCTTTCCAATTGTGTAAGGTTGGTTATTCCATTTTTTACTTCTTTTATTTGGAAATGAAATGGTCTGTTTTTTTTTCTGAAAAGGTCGTATAGATGGACATTTTTAAAGAGATTATTCGATTTCCTTCACGGAAAGAAATTAGTGGGCTCTGCGCTATACATTATAAGATATTTGGTAACAGTGGCAAATTATAGTGATTTAAGCTATAGATTATAAGGGAAACAATAACTAATAATGTTAAAAATAAATTGGAAACGATTATATATATTACAGACACGATTATATTTATTACAGGCACTATTATAAATTTACAGAAATTTTATTATATTATAAAAATTATTAGCACGGACAATAATTAAATCTATTTAAGCTACAAATGCCATACTATTTGTTATATTTTATTATTCACTAAACAATTAAAGTATGTCATATAAATTTTTACACTGACTGCCATAATTGTAAGAGAAAGCCTTGTATTTATATAATAAGCGATTATAATTTGCTTGGTATGTGTGTTATAGCGCTCCTAGCTATAATTTTTTTTTCCGTGTTTAGAGTAAAATTTACAGCTGTTTGTATATTAAGTTTGACAGCCGTTGTGTGTGAAGCTTAGGTACTTGTTTTTGTGTTTTTCTATTTTGCGACTCTTATAATCTCATAATCACGCATTTTGCGTGTTCTTATAGGCCCAGAAGAGGTCTCTACTTTTTTTCTTTTGGGTTGGCAACAGACACAAGCCTATCACTTGACGTTTTCCGTGCAAATGTGAACGTCGATTTAAAGTTGTTTAATTTTCTACAAAATTTTGTGTTTAGGTTATGTTTTACCGTGTTAAAATTGTGGCTTGGTTACTTGCAGTGAAAAAGAGAAGAAATGACCATAATATATTTCAAAATTATATTTGTTCTTAGAATTTGAAACAGGAAAAAACTGTAATGCCAACCCGAAACAAAAATCCCTAAATCAGTCATCAATTTAAATGTAAGTTTTTTTTTTAATTTTAGAGCAAAATAGAAAAAATTGTATAAAGCACTCGTTTCATAACACGTTTTATGAGCTAAAAACGTATTTTATGAAACTAGTACTTTAATATACTATTAGTGAGCTCTTTTTATATATTCTTTAATAATTTTGCATATAGTTAATGTACATTTTTTGTTTTTTTTTGTTGCACTGAAATAAAATTCAAAAATTATATTTTTCGGGAATTTTATTTTTGGTTTTGTATTGAAGACATAAAATGTTGTCTAACGTATTGTAAGGGTGACACATTGACGGCAGTTCACATAAAGTTAACAATGGACGGGATGAAGGGTCTTTTCACTTTTTTTACTCCATTTGGATATATTGTAGTAGTAGTAGTAGTAGGGAGGCTACAAGCCAGGCAACTAGGCCATTATGGCCCTTTTTTCCAGCCCCGAGCTGCCACAGCCACATATCTACCCTACTCCCTGCCTAAACCTGCCGGACCTCCTTATGAAGGTCCTAGGAAATGGAAGGACGATTCTTCGTCTATCCCGCAACCCGAACAGACGGGGTCGTTACCGACCTTCATCTTGAACAGGTGCCTTCCTAGTCCACAGTGACCCGTGAGGATCCATGTGAGTTGGCTGATCGTGGCTCGGCTTCTTCCTAGTAGCCACGCGGTTTTTGACTAGCTTGGACCGGAAAAGAAGTCCTTTGCCTGTCTGCGGTTCGTGACCGTTGACCAGCTTTCTCTTAGTTTTTCTCCAGCCCACGTGTTGAGGGTTGATGTGACTTGTTTCCTTGTAATACCAAGCATGGGTTCGGGTCCCATGCACGGAGTCTCGGCTCCGAGCCTGGCAAGTTCATCTGCCTTCTCGTTGCCTGGTATCCCGCTGTGTCCAGGGACCCACACAAGGTGGACTCTTTTGTTCCTCGCTAGCTCCTCCAGGGCTTCTATGCATTTCTGCACTAGACTGGATCTTGTGCCGGGTGCACTGAGAGCCTTGAGGACTGGATATATTGCTAACTTGATGGAACTGTCATTGAACAATGTTTAATGACAGATTAAATGAAGTTAGCAATGGAGTAAAAAGAGTCAAAAGATCGTACATTTTGAACTCAGGTCTACAAGTCGACACTCCCATACAAAAAGGATGTAACTCAAGTTAGACCTATTTTGAGTTATACTCATAGGTAAACGCCTTGAAAAAAGACACACATGGTGGTACTACTCCACAGGCCATTTTAACCAAAAGTTTACCTAAAAATACTAAAGTAAGAAATTCTAATTTTGAATATTATCAGAAACAAACAATAAATAAACAACGTTTACTTATAGAATTAAATAGATAATGTTATAAGCTTTCAAATGATATATCACATGGCACTTGGAAAAGGCACTTCAATCATTTCCCCACCCTTAAATAAGAAAAAAAAATATTTTATAAATTAAGCTGTCGTGAAAAATGACAATATAGGAGTTACGGCTTTGTTGCTTGGATGTATCGAATATTAAAATGATGCGTATAAAAAAAATATTTGAAAAGCAATTAGTATACGTCCTTCTCAAAAAAATCCGTGAATATATGTTATTTATTTGTTAACAAAATTAAATATTTATTTAGTGAGATTTATATGTTTTTTTTATCTAAATATATCTCTCTTGAAGGTTTATTTAAGGTGACAATAATAGTTATTTATGGTCATCATCAAGTTATCAGTCCCAAGACTGGTTTGGGGCAGCTCACCTTCCCACCCTTAGCATCAAATGCTTTGTCGCTTTTGAGTATTTGACGTATTTCACTCTAGGCCTGTCTACCTTAATTCTTAATCCCAGCTCGCTTTCCAAAACATATTTTATTCACAAGCGTACAGAAAAACGTTCTTTATATGCATTATAAAAAGCTATCATTTTTGTCTGTTTCTTTAAAAGTTAAAGAAGCTTTTCTTTTTTTAACCTAGGTTAGATATCAATTCATATCTAACCTGTTTTTTGGCTTTTGGTTATACATCATAGATGGCGAAACTATCGCCTTGTCTGTAAACAGCTGTGGTTTGCGAATAAAAGAACCTATCTTCTACGAAAAACAATAAGAAATAATATTTATTTATATATTTTATGGTTCATACCGAGACTAATAATAGAAAATAGCAACGAGCCACTTATTTAAATTATTATTTAGTTGAAATTTACAGTGACGTTAGAAATCTGCAAAATTTCTGAAGAAGATCATTTAAAATGGCGAATTTTACGAGGTATATGTTATTTATTTATGCTTGTGAATAAAATTCGGTTCTAACCACATAAGAAAATGACATTTCTAACTCTCGAGATGCTAATTTGGCCTAGGCTACGCCTCGGCCAAATACCATCTCTCGAGTTGGAAATGTTTCATTTTCTTATTACCTTAGAACTATACTATTTCTATTTGAGTTGCCTTCCGCCCTCCTAATGGTCTAAGAGCTGGTGACCATTTTTATTTCATTATATTTTCGCAGCTGTTTTTTATATATGTTTTAAAGTACATTTAAATTAAACTATTTGCAAATCGTCAGGTCCTGGATCGGGTTCCTTTGGGTGTTAGAAGCCCCTAAAAGGTAGTGAAATGGGGTATAAGAAAAATATATTTTTCTACGACTGCTTTAGAATCTAAGCAAATACACACACTTTTCAAACACAGAATTAATCCATTCTAGCTCTAGATATGGTATGAATATTCCGTATCAAGTGTTAGAATGAGCATATGTAGTGCCATCTCTTGTTTATAAAAATAAAGAAAAACTGTAGCAAAATTAGCAAAAATATATAAATTTTATTGAATAATTTGATGCAATTTAAAGTTTTGCTTTAAAATTAAAAGTTTATTAGTTTTTCTTAATATTTCACCAGTTTTAAATCAATTTAGTTCAAAAAATTAAAATTCTATTGGTAAATATTTAACCTGATATCTGTCACAACAATCTGACATAACCTTCAATTTTTGAATTATAATTTGTAAATATGTGCTAAAATTAAATAAAAATCTTTTTTTAACTACTGATTTGATAAAATTATTAAATAACATTAATTGCTTTACTTAAAAATATGTGTTTTGTTGTATTTACAATGTCGAGTCACAAAAAAACATTGTTTTTAACCTTGTCCGCAGTTTGAAGCCATACAGTTTTAATATTTGCAGTCGAAGAAAAAGTATAGTCTACAACACGTATGGAATAGTCATTCCGCGCTCGCGGGACCGTCATACTCGCCTGCCAGCTCGTATGACAAACTTTCCGCTCGCGTGGAATATTGTCTATTCCATACTAGTTATAGAATACTATTTTAACTTACCGAGTCAAATGCATTACATTTAAACATATAGATTAGTCTATTTTCACAGTTTTACACAATTATTCATCAAGCCAAGTGGTAAAAACAAGCTTTAAAAACCTCTTTTAGATTTTAAGCTTTCACGGCCATTAAGATATAAAGAACTTTCACTTTCGGGTTTAGACCGTGTAAATGGATTTTCACTTTCCGACGTTTCGTCTCTTATTACTAGAGACATCTTCAGGGATTAATCTGAAACTAAGTTTCGAATCAACTTGTGTCACTATTTATGACGAGTTGTGGTTATTCACCCGTGACGAGGTTTTTCCCATCAAAGACTTCCATATTGCAGGTAAGTGGTAACCAGTGTCCCGATTGATATTGTTAGGATGCTTGATGATTTCTATCGATTCCCGTATCTTCCTTGGCATATTTCTGTTTTCTGTTAATATTTGTTTTGTTTCAGACAAATTGATTTTATGACCTGTTTCATGTACATGTTCGGCTACTGCCGATAAGGAAATTTGTTTCTTTCTTATATTGCGCTCATGCTCTTGAAGTCTTGTAGAAATTTTTCTCTTAGTTTCACCTATGTAAACCGTACCACAGGAGCAGGGTATTTTATATACGCCTTCTGAACTCAGGGGTATTTTGTCTTTTGTTGAAGTCAAACATTGACCTAATTTTTGGTTGGACCGAAGTATAGGCTTAATATTTGACTTCTTCAAAAGTTTACCTATTTTATCCGTGATACCGCTTACATAGGGAAGTATAACTTGTGTCTGTCTGTCATTGTCACTATTGTCCTGTTGTTTGGGTCTGAGATTTCTGTATTTGTATATGGTCTTATTAATGTCTTTTTTGGTATAACCGTTCAATGTTTGACTTTTTTCTTTTCAAATTGTTCGGCACTTTATAATCGCACTGTATAAGTATAAATATTAGTTAATCAATAAATTACATAACAAAATTAAAAAAAAATATTGTTTAATAATAGATACCCATTTAAATATAACTAGTAATATAAATTTTAACTTAAAAAAATATAAAAAGTTTTATAAATGAAAAAATTAAAATAAATAAAAAAACTGAATCATAGACATAATCTATGGTTCCTGTAACTAGTCGCCGCTAGTTTGTTTCAATGGAGCTCTCTACAACTAGAATTCTGAAACAAAAGACGTCTACCCTATCTCTATCTCATTTGTGCTACACTTTCCAGCCAACCAAATAAATACTGTATTTTTTTTCATACAACAAATACAGTATTTATTTGATTGGCCGGAAAGTGTAGCGGCACGAACGAACATAGCTAATGTGAATCTGTAGAATAAGATAATTCTACTAAAATTTAGATGGCGCCACTAATTTCTTTAATAGAAATAATATAGATACACTTTTCGCCCGGCCAAGTAAATATTGTATTTGTTCAACAAAGAACAAATACAGAATTTGTTTGGTTGGGTGGAAGTGGGACTGTATGTATGTCTTCTATCCTTTTTGGGTAGAACTTTTGTCCCTGTCTAATCTAACGGGAGAAATCGCCATTGAGGTTATAAACACGTAGTGGCAAACAAAAATGTTGGGTTACCTTGTATTAACTATTACGGCAGACTAACATCTCTACTCTAAATTTCTCTACTCCCTAACATCCCTACTCCATAACATCCCTACTCCACAACAACTCTACTCCGTAACATCTCTACTCCATAACATCTCTACTCCGTAACAACTCTACTCCACACTATATGCACTCGATTAGCCACTTGTCTTAACTCAAATGAATATTTGTCATGCTAAGTCACTGTCAAATATGAATTTAATTTATTAATTACTTAATTATTAGTGCATATTAAGAGTACGCGGTCATTGTGGCTTATACAATAATTCATTTATGATTGTTCTAGATTTGAATTTAAAGATAAACGTTTTCTAGGAAAAAAATAAAATAATCTAGAAGAAGAAGATTCTTTGTTCTTTGAACTGCTCATTTATTATTAAGTGGCTAATAAAGTCCTTATAGTGTGGAGTAGAGTTTTTACGGAGCAGAGATGTTATGGAGTAGAGATGTTACGGAGTAGAGTTGTTGTGGAGTAGGGATGTTATGGAGTAGGGATGTTAGGGAGTAGATAAATTTAGAGTAGAGATGTTAGTCTGCCACTATTACTACTACGTAGTATAATCTTGATCTTTCGGCGACGATATAGTATCGTCGATATGTAAAATTCATGGTTTATAACCTCGGCATTTGGTGGATTAATTTCAACAGGAATGTTTTTACACTAAAACTTTCTATAATGCAACGTTTGTGCTTTAATTGGTTTTATTTTAAATTTAGTATTATTGTTTTAGGAACCTGTATAGAAAATGTATCTTAAAAAAAAGAAAACTTATAAATGGTATTTTTTTTTTGTAAATTTGGCGAAAGCGTATTTACACAGGCCCACAAAAAAAAGTTGTCTGTGCTGGGGTTGAGACTCACCTATTCTTATGTATTTTGGGATGCTGAACACGAATCTGTCATAAAAAGGCACTTCATGGACTCAATTTTTCTCTACACTGAAATTGCGGATGAGATTTTTACCATTTTAGACAGTGTACCAAAAAAATGAGCCCATGAAGTTCCTTTTTTATAACAGATTCGTGGTCAGCCTCCCAAAATCTATAAAGTGGGTCTCAACCTCAGTATAGACAACTTTTTTTTATAAGGCCCAAAAACAAAGTTGTGTGTGCTGGGGTTAATACCCACCTATTCTTATGAATTTTGGGATGCTGAACACGAATATATCATAAAAAAGGCATTTCATAGGTTCAATTTTTTGGTACACTGAAATTGCAGATTACTAATATGAGATTTTCACTATTTTAGACAGTTTTTTCACTGTAGCAAAAAAATGAGCCTTTTTATGGCAGATTCGTGTTCAGCATCTAAAAATACATAAGAATAGGTGGGTCTTAACCCCAGCAAAGACTGTTTCTTTTTTGTGGCCCTGTGATATTTAACAAAAAAAAAATAGTTTTATCCAATACATACAGATAATAAGACAATTACCAGCTTTATTTTAAATAGATAACTCAACTGTCACTTGTCAAATTATTTTCTTGTAAATGTCATTAAAATTTTTAATAAAAATATGAATTCCTAAGCTATTTATTGGATAAAACCTTGTATGGCACTTATGGGTAAACCGATATTGCCCTCTTGAAAATTAACCTGTTTGGCTGACGCCTCGCAGGTTAATTTTCTCATGGGCAATATCTTACTTTACCCACTAGTCCCATAAATAACTATTGTAGGCTATGTGCGAGATATTTCAACGAATCAGAGGCACGGACGGACTTTTCTCTTTCATCATAATATTTTTTTTGTTTAAAAATGGATTTCTTGGGGTGGGAGTGCTTACTATTTAGGAACATGGAAACTGGCACAGAAATCCAAATCAAAAGAACTTTGTTTCAGACAAAATAATTAACTTTTGGGAGGGTGTAGGTCATAAAGAAGGAAAGAGAACCATTAGTCCAGCCTGCGCAAGATTATTTTGTGACAGAACGGGGCAGCGAAATGACGTAACGCAATATATCTGACCTTGCGCAGTACGCATCTCTATCAGCTGTGAAATGCTGTCGGTCGTAAAACAATTCATCACCCCAGTATTCATTTGTCTTATCTCCAAAAATCCCCCAGTAAAAATCTTAAAATGTCCAAAAATAGAGATATGGCAAACCAATACTGGGGTGACGAATTATTAGTGGTTTGTTTATACTGTCAGTACTGTCAGATCGTCGTTTGTTTCTGTTAATTTTTCGATTTCTACTGTGTTTTAATTGTTTTTTTTGCTGCATTTGTTTATAACTTTAAACCTAACCTGTATTGTTGCTTTATGAAGAGCAAAGGGTCAATCCCTGGTGTACTCAAAGTAGGTGTACAAAATCCCAAAACTCAAACACACCTCGAAAAATTCTTATAAAATAATTTTAAAAAACTATTTCGACGTTTTTTCGTAGATATTTATTGTTTTTTGTTGAATTTATTACAATTTTTATTTGACACACAAAACTAAGGTTAAAAATACTCGTCAAAAACAACAATAGTAGTGCGCATGTGCAAGTTTATCTCAGATGCGCTAGGCACATTTCTCACAGTATTCCGCAACGGCTTTGGAGGTCTTTCCTTGTCTATGGTGTAGGTACACTGAACTAAAAGTATACGTATATAAATTAAAAGGGCAAACTAAAAGAAAGTCTTATTATCTGTAGGTATGTATTGGATAAAATAAAGTTTAGTTAGTAAACATTGTTTACTATGAAACTTAGTTGTTGACCTATTCATTTCTATACCTTAAAAAAGTGCAATTTAAAAGTAATTTACTAACCGCAAAATTAATGATTAGGAATCAATCAACACTAAATAGAATTATGATATAATATCCAATATAATAATTGAATTGATTTAAATTTCTTACGGTATTCAAAGTATAAAATTATTTTATCCATCACTTTAAAGAAACACTTGTTTTGAGTACTATTTACATCGGCACTTAGTGCTACTACCGATGTATTGAAATCTTCGGCGAAAAGTCAAAATCTTTGACTTTTTTTCACATTTTTCGACGTTTTAGACCATTCAGCTGAAATTAGTAAAACAAATTTTTGCGTCCGTCTATCTGTCTGTCTGTCTGTCTGTCTGTCTGTCTGTCTGGGTGTAAACTCTCTAACTCCATTTCTAAATGAGATATCGATTTGCGGTTTTTTGTATATTGTTCCTTATCGTATTCCGAAGAACTGATTAGATTTTGGGGGTAAACAATTAGGGGTAAGGGGGTAAAAAATAGGGTAAAACTCCTATTTTTAGCGTTTTTTGTTTATAATTAAGGCAATTATTATTGTATTTGGTTAATTTAGTACTTATATAAAAGATAATTTTAAATTGGTAAAAAAATGTCATAAACAACGTTTTCCTAAAATGCATTGTTTTCGAGATATTGGCATTTAAAGCAGTAAAAGGTGTTTTTAGCATATCTCACATATTTATAACCCGATTTCAAAAAATTATATTTTAAATAAAAGCTCTTTTTAAGCCCTATAAAAAATGTTATGTACAGTTTGAAATTTGCAAACTAGATGGCTCTAGTGTACAATAGTGCTCGATAGTGCCGATGTTTTGTCAGGGTGCTTGCAATGTTTCATCTAGTTTAAATATAAAAAGTTAAGTTTTTTCCACTAGTGACTAAAGAATGTTTTGCTTATTCTTTTGCGTAGAAGAGCATTATTTTAAATATAAAAAGTTAAATTTTTTCCACTAGTGACCAAAAAATATCTTGCTCACTCTTTTGCGTATTAAGAAAACTTAATCTTTTCGTCATAATTTTTTGGTAAATTATAGATTTTTATTTAAAATTGAAGGGTGCTGGATAATAGAATATTATTTAACGAGCGTATAATAATTGATATTAATCAGTGAGGGTGAATTTTGGGACACGAGCCGATAGGCGAGTGGCCTAATCACCAGAATGATTAATATATATTATACGCGAGTAGAATACTATACTTTATAAAATTGGTTGAGTTGTGGGATATAGGCCAAAAAGAAAACAACGCCAAAAACTGTGTTAGTTAACAAAGTTTTTGGCGTTGTTTTTTATTCTTTATAAATATTTGAGGTCGCTACCAGTTTTTAACTATACTTTATCCACGGCCGTTTTGGGTTTTAAACGGTTTATTTTTATAGACCCGTGATTAATAGGCCTATTAATCACAGCCGTGGATAATAGTATATTATTCAATGAGCATATAATAACTGCTATTAATCAATGAAGGTGAATTTTGGGACAAGAGCCTAAAGGCGAGTGACCTAATCACCTGAATGATTAATAGGTATTATACGCGAGTAGAATTCTATACTTTATCCATGGTCGTTTTAAATTTTAAACGGTTTATTTTTAAAGACTCGTAATTAGTAGGCCCATTAAACATGGCCGTGAATAATAGTATATTATTCAATGAACGTATCATAATTTTTGTTAATCAATGAGGGTGAATTTCGGGACACGAGCCTAAAGGCGAGTGGCCTAATCACCCGAATGATTAATAGCTATTATACGTGATTAGAATTCTATACTTTATCCACGGTCGTTTTAAATTTTAAACGGTTTATTTTTACAGACCCGTGATTAATAAGCCTATTAATCACGGCCGTGGATAAAATTAATTATCAGCTTGTGATTTTATCTATTTAATACACTAGTTAAGAAAATAACTACTATACACTTATTTCAGTCTTTATTAAAATTAAAATTTGGCGAAGGCGTACTTCCTAGATATATTGGTTCGAAAGTCAATTAAAGACGGTGGTTCCCTCTACTACTAGCCCACATAAGTCCTGGACTTAGGAGATGCTTAATTAAGTAGAATAGTACGAGGTTAAAAAAAACAAACAAACAATACAGGCCTCGGGACCAGAAATCTAAACTGGTCCCGCGATCAGAAGTGATTGGCCCTGGGATTAGTCCCGCACTCCGAAGTCCAGAAAATTGTTATTTGATATATTTTTTATTTTAAAGTTAGGTTAGTTCAAAAAACCGTCTGCTTAATGAGTTTTTTTGAAAAAACCAACCCCCAATGGCGATTTCTCCCGTTAAATTAGACAGGGACAAAAGTTCTACCCAAAAAGGATAGAAGACATACATACACTTCCACTTCCACCCAACCAAACAAATTCTGTATTTGTTCTTTGTTGAACAAATACAATATTTACTTGGCCGGGCGAAAAGTGTAACTATATTATTTTTATTAAAGAAATTACTGGCGCCATCTAAATTTTAGTAGAATTATCTTATTCTACAGATTCACATTAGCTATGTTCGTTCGTGCCGCTCAGTGCTGCACTTTCCGGCCAACCAAATAAATACTGTATTTGTTGTATGAAAAATAAATACAGTATTTATTTGGTTGGGTGGAAAGTGTAGCACAAATGAGATAGAGATAGGGTAGACGTCTTTTGTTTCATAATTCTAGTTGTAGAGAGCTCCATTTTTGACGCAGGATGGTAAAATCAACAAAGCCGTTAAAAAATATGTCAGGATGGTTACATATAAAATTTTAAACTGATCGGATAATTTAAAGCACCTGGTCAGTTCAAAAAACCATCCGGTCAATAGGTTAAAAAAAAATAATCCATAATTTTTGGCGCAGGAGGGTAAAATTAACAGGATTGTTAGAAAATGTGTCATGAATTTTTTATATAAAATTTGAACTTGATAGGATAATTTAAAGTAGTTTCAAAAACCGTCTGATCAGGTCAGTGTTTTAGACACACCCCCTTTTGGTACCAAGATTATACGAGGTCACTAAGGGGCATTGGATCATCAATTGGAGCTAAAAAGTGTAAATTTCGTTTGGTTTTTTTCTTCTGAAAAATGGTATCTGGACGTTTGCTAGAATAAAAATAGTTTCCTTTTTTTTTATTTTTCTAATTAATATTTTTCAAAAAAATTCAATCTTTTTATCTAAAACATCCTCTCGCTCATCCGAGACTGAATTTATTTATTTAATGCAAATTTAAACTTTTAAGCAATATTTCGTCTAAATTTCAAACTTATTAAATCTTTTGTAAAAATCTCCTGTTTCGGTGCTTTGCACAATATGTGCGTTATTGCATATCGCATTTTATAGCCAAACAAGAATTACTACAATTATTTTCTTTGCTAACTACTACTATCTAAATTATATTTAATTTGACATTCACATTCTAATCAACACCTAAAAACTTCATCCAACCAAATAATACTTTCCCCTAGGCCTAGGTTCATTATTCATTGAAAAAAAATTGTTTTATCCAATACATACAGATAACGAGACAATTACCAGCTTTATTTTAAATAGATAAACTCAGTAATAACCCCCGCGTGGCTTTTACTTTATTGAGTGGATAATTATTTATTTTACCCACTCAACTGTCACTTGTCAAATTATTTTCTTGTAAATGTCATTGAAATTTTTAATAAAAATATGAATTCCTTAGCTATTATTGGATAAAACCTTGTATGGCACTCATGGCTAAACCGATATTGCCCTCTCGAAAATTAACCTGCTTGGCTGACGCCAAGGTTAATTTTCTCATGGGCAATATCTTAATTTACCCACTAGTACCATAAATATTTTCTTCAAGCGTACTAAAATGTGCATATTTTATAACTGAACACACTAGTTAGAAGTGATCTATTTTTTTTTTGAGTAAAAAAATGAGCTCATAGTTGTACGCCGTAAAAAAAAGTTAGTTAGCAAACCAACCATTGGCGGCAGCACTCTTTGACTTTAATGACAGCCATACTTCAAACTTGTTTTTTATTATGTAAACAAGTAGTTGAATCGAGACTCTGTGCAAAAACCTTGTGTGAAATTTATTAAAAATGATTGAAGAAGAATATATGGTTTATACACCTACAAATCTCTCCGAAATTGCAAATGCAACGTTAGACAAGTTACCATCGAAATCGCGAAAAGTTTACGAAAAAAATTTAAAATGAGCTAAGGAAGGTTTAAGTTTGTTTCGAAAGGATTTTATTGGCCTATTTTAATAAAAAAAACACACTTTATTACTGAATAAATTAAATTCAAAAATTAATATTTAAAAAAAATATATGGGATGCTTGAAGAAAAAATAGTATGTTTCACTCAGAGGAAAAGTGCTGTTTCCGGACTCCGCTTCGCGCCGTCCTTAAATTCTACAGACTAGTAAAAAAAGCTTCACTTTTCCTCTTAGTAAAACAAGATACTATTTTTCGTAAAACGAAAAATTAATTTAGAAACAAATTTGAAAAATAAAGTGTTTACTACATAAAATAAAAAATAAAATACTCAGGCAAGACTTTCCTCGGGGAAGGTTAAAAACATATGTTTAGGGTTTAGGGTTCCGTACCTCTAAAGCAACAAACGGAACCCTAGAAATCTAGATTTCTTATTACTGGTGGAAATACCCGTTATTGAAATCGACCTAAAAATTGATTTTGTTTGCATTTTTAATAAGTTTACTCTTTGGTATAAAATACGTTAGACAAGGTCCCTGTAAAATTCTAAATAAATAAATAAGCCAATTTCTATTAGGTTATTTAAAAATTTAAAAAGGGGTTTATAATAGATTTCGTAGAAAAATAAATTCGTTTTTAGTGACAAAACCCCCAGGTACCATTTTTTATAAATATTAAACGGAAATATATGATTTCTATAAAAACTTTGGGATGGACTATCTCGAAAACTGAACGAACGTTTTTTTTTTTCGGCGGATTTGAATTTAGCATCAAAAACTATATAAGAAACGTTTTAGTTTTGAATTTTTTCACATTTCTCGGCGTTTTAGACCATTCTGAGTCGAAATCAGTAAAAAAAAATTTTGGGTCCGTCTGTCTGTCTGTCTGTCTGTCTGTCTGGGTGTAAACTCTCTAACTCCATTTCTACATGAGATATCGACTTGCGGTTTTTGCATATTTATTCTTATCGTATTCCGAAGAGCTGATTAGATTTTGGGGGTAAACGATTGAGGGTAACGGGGTAAAAATAGGGTAAAACTCCTATTTTTAGCGTTTTTTGTTTATAATTAAGGCAATTATTATTGTATTTGGTTAATTTAGCAATTATATAAAAGATAATTTTAAATTGGTCAAAAAATGCTATAAACAACGTTTTCCTAAAAGGCATTGTTTTCGAGATATTGGCGTTTAAAGCAGTAAAAGGTTTTTTAGCATATCTCACATATTTATAACCCGATTTCAAAAAAATATATTTTAAATAAAAGCTCTTTTTAAGCCCTATAAAAAATGTTATATACAGTTTTTTGCTAGAATATAATGTTTTAAAGATACAGAATTTAAAATCATACAAAACACCTAGTTTGAAATTTGCAAACTAGATGACTCTAGTGTACAATAGTGGCGATGTTTTGGCAGGGTGCTTGCAACGTTTCATCTAGTTTTAATTCGATAACGGCGCGGCCAAAAAAAATCCGATATAGTTAAAAAGTAAAAACAAAAGGAAATGGTCCAAATCTATAGGAAAAGTAAGAAATTCGTGAAAAACGCTGATAGAATTAAACTTTTACAGTTAGATCCTTTCGTGATTCACGAGTTCACGAATCGTGAACTCAAACGGAACAGAGACAAAAAACGTTCGCATCTCACCACCCGTCTAGAAAGGGTACCCGTTTCAGCTTGTTTTGTATCGATTTCCAGAAAAAAGTCAATGAATTTATTTTTTTTAGATTTTTTTTATGGTTAAAACAAAGAAAGTTCACTCTTCGGTATAAAATACCAGACAAGGCCCCTGTAAAATTCTAAATAAATAAATAAATAAATAAATAAGCTAATTTCCATTAGGTTATTTAAAAATTTAAAAAGGGGTTTAGAATAGATTTTGTAGAAAAATAAATTCGGTTTTAGCGACTCTACAAAACCCCCAGGTACCATTTTTTATAAATATTAAACGGAAATATGTGATTTCTATGAAAACTTTGGGATGGACTATCTCGAAAACTGAATGAACGAACCGAACTATTTTTTTTTCTCGGCGGATTTGGATTTAGCATCAAAAACTATTTATGAAAAGTTTTCGTAGAAAACGTGTAAATAAACTGCCGTATATAAAAAGTTAAAATTTGTAAACTAGTGATCTAAAATAAAATTTAAATTTCACTTTTAACATCTAGATATCAAAAGCGAAAATTCATTTTTTTTACATCGGCACTTAGTGCTACTAAGAGTGCCGATGTATTGAAATCTTCGCCGAAAAGTCAAAATCTTTGACCAAGTTTTTTTCACATTTCTCGACGTTTTAGACCATTCTGAGTCGAAATCAGTAAAAAAAAATTTTGCGTCCGTCTGTCTGTCTGTCTGTCTGGGTGTAAACTCTCTAACTCCATTTCTACATGAGATATCGACTTGCGGTTTTTTGCATATTTATTCATCGTATTCCGAAGAGCTGATTAGATTTTGGGGGTAAACGAATGAGGGTAAGGGGATAAAAATAGGGTAAAACTCCTATTTTTAGCGTTATTTGTTTATAATTAAGGCAATTATTATTGTATTTGGTTAATTTAGCACTTATATAAAAGATAATTTTAAATTGGTCAAAAAATGCTATAAACAACGTTTTCCTAAAACGCATTGTTTTCGAGATATTGGCGTTTAAAGCAGTAAAAGGTTTTTTAGCATATCTCACATATTTATAACCCGATTTCAAAAAATTATATTTTAAATAAAAGCTCTTTTTAAGCCCTATAAAAAATGTTATATACAGTTTTTTGCTAGAATATAATGTTTTAAAGATACAGAATTTAAAATCATACAAAACACCTAGTTTGAAATTTGCAAACTAGATGGCTCTTAGTGTACAATAGTGGCGATGTTTTGACAGGGTGCTTGCAACGTTTCATCTCGTTTTAATTCGATAACGGCGCGGCCAAAAAAAATCCGATATAGTTAAAAAGTAAAAACAAAAGGAAATGGTCCAAAAATATAGGAAAAGTAAGAAATTCGTAAAAAACGAAAACAACAAAATTGCTGATAGAATTAAACTTTTACAGTTAGATCCTTTCGTGATTCACGAGTTCACGGATCGTGAACTCAAACGGAACAGAGACAAAAAACGTTCGCATCTCACCACCAGTCTAGAAAGGGTACCCGTTTCAGCTTGTTTTGTATCAATTTCCAGAAAAAAGTCAATGAATTTATTTCTTTTAGATTTTTTTTTATGGTTAAAAGAAAGAAAGTTCACTCTTCGAAATAAATAAGCCAATTTCTATTAGGTTATTTAAAAATTTTAAAAGGAGTTAAGAATAGATTTTGTAGAAAAATAAATTCGGTTTTAGCGACTCTACAAAACCCCCAGGTACCATTTTTTATAAATATTAAACGGAAATATGTGATTTCTATGAAAACTTTGGGATGGACTATCTCGAAAACTGAACGAATTATTTTTTTTTCTCGGCGGATTTGGATTTAGCCTTCAAAAACTATTAAAGAAACGTTTTCGTATAAAAAGTGTAATAAACTTGCGTATAAAGATAAGTTAAATTTGTAAACTAGTGATCTAAAATAAAATTTAAATTTCACTTTTAACATCTAGATGACAAAAGCGAAATTTCATTTTTTTTTTAATTTACATTTGATAACGGCGCGGCAAAAAAAAATCTGATATAGTTAAAAAGTAAAACCAAAAGGGAATGGTCCAAAAATATAGGAAAAGAAAAAAATTCGTGAAAAACGAAAACAACAAAATTGCTATTTCTCCCGTTAGATTAGACAGGGACAAAAGTTCTACCCAAAAAGGATAGAACCAAACAAATTCTGTATTTGTTCTTCGTTGAACAAATACAATATTTACTTGGCCGGGCGAAAAGTGTAACTATATTATTTTCATTAAAGAAATTACTGGCGCCATCTAAGTTTTAGTAGAATTATCTTATTCTACAGATTCACATTAGCTATGTTCGTTCATGCGGCTCACTGCTACACCTTCCGGCCAGCCAAATACTGTATTTGTTGTATGAAAAACAAATACAGTATTTGTTTGGTTGGCTGGAAAGTGTAGCACAAATGAGATAGAGATGGGGTAGACGTCTTTTGTTTCATAATTCTAGTTGTAGAGAGCTCCATTAAACTTTAAGGTTAGATCCTTTCATTTCGCCACACGTCTAGAAAGGGTACCCGTTTCAGATTGTTTTGTATAGATTTCCAGAAAAAAGTCAATTAATTTATTTTTTTTAGATTTTTTTTTGTAGTTAAAATGGTTTTGAAAATGGTAACTTTTGTCAAAATTTCTTCAAAAGTCTCAAATAGTTTTTGGAAAATGATTAATTTCGTAGCGAAAAAAAAAATTAAATTTTACTTTAAAACTAATTTAATTAAAAAAATCTCAATAAATCGCAATTTAAACAAAAAAAACAGCCGTCTCGAACGAGCGAGAATACTTTCTCATAAAAAATTTATGTCAGGAAACAATTTATTAAATTTTTAGGATAGGGGGTCATAAAAAAATTATAATAACATTTTTTGTTTAATTTTATTTTACCTTTTAGGTGGTTTTAAAATTTTTCTTCTATAGTGAATACTAAAAAAATTAGGTCCAGAAACATTTTTCTAAATTTTTACTTGATTTTTATTTTTTTTTTCTATCAGCTTTACCTAAATTTAAAAGTAAAAATATCAAATATGTGTCAAAATATATTTTAAGTTGTCTGTTAATGTGTTTTAAATTTGAAATCGATATCTCACCTCGTTCAAAAGTTAAGAGGGGGGATCACTTTTCGACCTTAGGGAACGTTCAAGTGTTACGTAACGAAAATTGTACCATAATTAATGCGTTTCATACGTTTCCTACCAGGTTTCATACCACTTTTCATACCCCGTTTCTCGCGTTAATAAAGGCTGTATAGATCTCATGTTTTGGAACCCCCCCCCCCCCCCAAATAGATTGTGTGTTAGGGGGGTTGCCAAAATATAAAATCTCTAAAGCCTTTAATAACGCGGGAACCGGGGTATGAAGTGTATGAATTTTGGTACAATTTGCGTTACGTAACACTTCAACGTTCCCTTACTGTATATACTAAATAATATAATATAATTTTGAATCGTTGTTGTTTTTTATTTTAATAAATGTTATTTTTTTTTTAATAAATCTAGTATTTTTTGTTTTCGTACAATTTATTTTCAAGTATATGTTAAGTTCAAGTTTAAAGATTATATAACGCTTGTAATAATTTAAATAATATGTTAACACTGAACAAACTGAATATTATAATGGGCAAATAAAAAGCCCCACTTTGCCGCGTTTATCTTGTTTTTGCAAGAATCTGCACAGCCACACAAAAAAAATGTATTTTTTTTTTGAGAAAATTGTATTTGCATTTCTTTATTTTTTGAGGCTCTGCACATGAATTTGAGCACCTCATCGAAATAGTTTTGGAGATAACCTAAAAAAAACCTATTTTTGAGTATAAGTTTTTTTGAGGTTATCTACAAAACAAATCAGATAAGGTGCTATTTTGGCAGACTAACATCTCTATTCTAAATTTCTCTACTCCCTAACATCCCTACTCCATAACATCCCTACTCCACAACAACTCTACTCCGTAACATATCTACTCCATAACATCTCTACTCCGTAACAACTCTACTCCACACTATAGACACTCGATTAGCCACTTGTCTTAACTCAAAAGAATATTTGTCATGCTAAGTCACTGTCAAAAATGAATTCAGTTTATTAATTACTTACATATTAGTGCATGTTAAGAGTACGCGGTCATTGTTGCTTTTAGAATAATTCACTTATGATTGTTCTAGATTTACATTAAAAGATAAACGTTTTCTAGGAAAAAAATAAAATAATCTAGAAGAAGAAGATTATTTGTTCTTTGAACTGCTCATTTATTATTAAGTGGCTAATAAAGTGCATATAGTGTGGAGTAGAGTTGTTACGGAGTAGAGATGTTATGGAGTAGAGATGTTACGGAGTAGAGTTGTTGTGGAGTAGGGATATTATGGAGTAGGGATGTTAGGGAGTAGATAAATTTAGAGTAGAGATGTTAGTCTGCCGCTATTTTGATTTTAAATTCGGATTCAGAGCCTTAAATTTTATAGAAATACAATGGTCTCTTTCTAGACCTTTTTTTTTCTGTGGCACGAAAAAAAGGTCAAGAATTTTTTCCGAGACCATTGTATTCCTGGGTATTTTGGGGCTCTGAATTTGAATACCTCAAAATGCACAGGAATACAATGGTCTCCGAAAACATTCCGGACCTTTTATTTTGTGTGTCTGTGTAATTTAAAAAATAAGACACTTTATTGTATCATAAACTACTATTTTTTTTAAGCAATCTTGATGATATTTTTAGAAAATTTATTTTTAAAAATTAGACAAAGAAAAAGCTCAAAAAAGTAAAAAAAAACAAAATTAATTAAGCGCCAAAACTGTTTTTTGAATAATTTTTCTAATAAGTATCCGAGGCTACTATCTACCCCCTAAGGGTAGATTTTGGGGGATGACATTTTAAAAATATCTATATAATCGCAAAAAATATTTTTGGTTTTTAATTTATAGTTTTTCCGCTATATTTTTTAATGTCTAGATGCTAGGAGTAGATTTTAGGGAATGACAATATTCTGTGGGAGAACCATATTAAAATTTCCAGAAAAACTTCCCTTAACTTATAAAAAAGCAAACAATTTTGAAAAATCTCATAAGGGTTTTTAAAATAAAAATATATATTCGCGATCTCACAAAAATATCACAAATAGCTGTTTTTATTTTTCCTTTAAAAATTTAAACTATTTTCCAACCCGTTGGTATTTAGCCAATTATATAAAAAATACTAGTGGGAAAATCCTTGAAATTTTCAGGGAAACTACTCAAACAAACAAAAAACATCGGGAAAGCTTTTAAAATAAAAAAAAAACTTATTAAGCGATAAAAATATTTTTACAGATTTTACCGCAATAAAATTCAAGCGGCTTGATTTCAGCCCATTTTGCAAGGGTAGATTTTGGTATATAAAAAATATCCTAAAAATATAAATTTTAAACAAAAATTTAACTTACTGTGTCATTTTTTCTCGAATAAGCGTAAAGATACTGTGCTTCATCAAATAAGAGATCCATTTTAACCAAGTAAAACGAACACTTAAAAAAATCACAGAAATATCACAAAAAAAAAACCGTTTTATTTTTCTTAAAAATAGTTCAAACTGTTGTCCCAGATTTTTGTCAAACAAAAACAAATAAGAACACCATTCACTGAGCGACCATACAAGTTCTGCTTTTGAACCCCCTACAACTTTTACATAACTTTTGCTAAGTGTTATAGTATAAAACGAGACTAATATTTTCTATGTCCCCCTCCCCCTAGATATTATTACAGGATAAAAAAATATTTTAATGCTAGATCGGAAGGGGGTCTGACTTTAAGTTTTATGTCATAGCTTACTAGAAATGTGCGAGAGTAAAAGTTGGTCGATTCTCCTGCTACTTGCAGGCGGTTTCATGGTCTTCTAGATATTAGATGGTTATTAGATTAAATTTTATTAATTTAAATAAACAATAAACTTGAACTAAAATTTTTGTCAAGAAATATTTTTTTCTACGACTGCTTTAGAATGTAAGCAAATACACACACTTTTCACTCAGAATTAGTTCATTCTAGCTCTAGATACGGTATGAATATTCCGTATCAACTGTTAAAATGAGCACATGTAGTGCCATCTCTTGTTTAGAAAAATAAACTGTAGCAAAATTAGAAAAAATATATTCATTTTACCATAAAATATTGAATAATTTAATGCAATTTAAAGTTTTGCTTTAAAATTACATAAAGTTTATTAGTTTTTCTTAATATTTGACTAGTTTTTTATCAATTTAGTTCAAAAAATTAAAACCTCTCCATCTATTGTTAAATATTTAAACCTGATATCTGTCACATCAATCTGACATAACCTTTAATTTTTGCATTATAATTTGTAATATGTGCTAAAATTAAATAAATATCTTTTTTAAGTACTGATTTGATAAAATTATTAAATAACATTAATTGCTTTATTTAAAAATATGTGTTTTGTTGCATATTCAATGTCGAGTCACAAAAAACATTGTTTTTAACCTTGTCCGCAGTTTAAAGCCATACAGTCTTTCATATTTGCAGTCGAAGAAAAGGTATAGTCTGCAACACGTATGGAATAGTCATTCCGCGCTCAAGGGCCAGCATACTCGCCTGCCGGCTCGTATGACAAACATTTCGCTCGCGCGGAATATTGTCTATTCCATACTAGTTATAGAATATACTATACATAGTACTGTTTTTGGGCTCTTGCACTGATGGTGATTTTTACAATTTATGGGTTAAATCAAAAATAACCTGCTGTTAGCAAGTTGTTTTATGGTCCTGTATGTTATTAGAAGACTAAATTTTATTCCTTTTTAATAATGGTCACCAGCTATTAGACTAATAGAAAAAACACTAAACGTGTAAACCAAAAATTATACAGAGCGGTCCAAAAGTAATCCCCCCTCTTAACTTTTGAACGAGTTGAAATATTGACTTCAAATTTAAAGCACTTAAATAACACAACGCAAACTATTTTTTTTGCATATATTTGATATTTTCAGCTCCTAAAATGTGGGCAAGGGGGCATGGGGGGATTTTTTTTAAATAGAAAGGGTGACCGTGTCATACATAATTTTAAAGCTTATAAAATTTTCTTTCTACCCATATACTTTTTAACTTTTTTAGAGTTTTTTTCGGGGGTTTAAAATAGGCTTGAAAATGGGTATTTTCGTCAAAATTTCTTGAAAAAAAAAAAAATTTTGTTTGAAAAATTAATTATTTTATGTTGCAAAAACAATAATTATACTTTGAAACTAATTTTAATTAATAGAAATAAAAATTTCAAAAAAAAACTTAAAATGTCGATTTTTTTAGCAAAAAAAATTGAAAAATTAAAACCTTAAGAAAAAAATAAAAAAGTATATATAAAAAATAAAAAAGTAGTTAAATAGAGAATTTTATAAGCTTAAAAGTTATGTATCAACGACCCCCCTTTCCATTAAAAAAATCCCCCCCTGCCCCCCTGCCCACATTTTAAGAGCTGAAAATAACAAATATATGCAAAAAGATAGTTTGGGTTATCTTCTTTAAGTACTTCAAATTTGAAGTCAATATCTCAACTCGGTCAAAAGTTGAGTGGGGGGTGACTTATGGACCGCCCTCTATAGCCCTTATTTGACACACCCCTAGTTAAAAGAACTATTTCAAAATTACAAAAACTTATACTAAATTGTTTCTGAACGCAACTTTCTTCAGTATTCCCAAACAGAAAAAAAAAATTCAAAGCTAAAAGGTAAAATAAAATTACACAAAAAATGTTATTATCATTTTTTCCATGACCCCTCTCCCCAAAATGTAATAAATTGTTTTTGGACATAACTGTTTATATGAGAAAGTACTCTCGCTCATTCGAGATGGCTGGCTATTTTTGTTTTTATTCCTAATTTGGAATTTGGCACTCAACTATAAAATATTTACACAATTTAATTCGTTTAATTTATTGACAATAAATTAAAGTTTAAGTTATTCTTTTTTCAACAGAAAAAGAACGTAACATTTTTTTAATTTTAAATATCGGTTTGGAAATATCTACAGGGTGGCCCGTTTATCATGACAATCCTTAATAATTTAATAACTGCCAGTTATATCAAAAAAAGTTAGAAACTTAAGTTATAGGAATTTAATGGCACACAAAATTAGGCTGTTAATCTGGTTATAACTTATGGTGTTAAGGTCATAGACAACTTTGTTTTTTTTTTAATAGAACATGTTATTTTTCTTATAAAAAATCTTAAAGAGGAATAAATTTTGAAGTTAAGCTCTCAGTAGTCCTGACAAGAAAGTGACGACGCGTCATTTGAAAAGTAGTAACAAGCGCCGCAGCCGATTTTTTTGACGAAATTTACTAGCGTAAACATAAAATTATGTAAAATTAAAATTATAATAAGATTTAAAATTTAACTTAGCCCTTTCGTTCCTGTAGGAACATATATATCCCAGCAGATGTTTAAAAATACCTTTCTCTCCTGTAGGGACATAATATGTATTATATGTCCCAGCAGATGTTCAAAAAATCCTATAGCCAAAAAAGAACATTTAAAATGCAGGAACAGGGACTTTTTTTAGTATTTTATATTCCCAACTTGATACCAACTGATATCAATACTTAACTATAAGTTACTAATGGGATATATTTGTCCAGCTTTAAAACATTATATGTGACCCTGCACGAAGAAACCCAGTTAGTGTGTCAAATCTACGTATTTCTTTTTTATGTCGGATTCTTATGTAGAAAAGTTTTTTACATAAGAATCCGATTTTTTTTATTTGACACAAGGACAAACATATCCCATTTATTTTTTGTAAAAGAAAATTAAAAAAAAATAAATTTCACTTGTTCTTTTGATAGCATTTTATTTTACATACACAAAAAAAAGGTTTACGAAATTCAAAGAAAACAAATCCGGAGCGAAAGGGTTAAAATTAACTTAAACTTAAAATTAAACTAAAAATTAAACTTTAAATTAAACTTTAAATTAAACTTCAAACCCAAAAATAAACTTTAAATTAAACCTAAAATTAAACTTTTTTGATTTTAAATTTCACAAAAATTCAAGAAAGTCCTAGCTCTAGTGCTGCAGGCGAATATTTTTATAGCACATACGTTCTAAGAGTATTCTAAGAAGTTTCTAAGAATATTCTTTTCTTCTTGGAACGTTCTAAGCATTAGAACGTTAGAATCTAAGGATATTCTTAGAAAAAAGTGTGCTATAAGGGTAACATGGTTACTCCTGGATGGAAGAAATCGATTTCATGACGTTTGTTGATATATTCTATTTATTTACGATGTATATAACAATTTAAGACCAAAAATAACATAATCTATCAGTTAATTTTTTTTATTATTGAGGAGAATATGTTCAAAATGTTTGAAAATACGATTTTTTTGTTTTATTCAGTGGTTTTTCGACTTGGACAGACAATAATCTACTATTTTTATATGTACCTACACCAAAAATAAATTAATAAAATAAATAAATAAAATAAATATACTAAATATAGCACAATAAAATAGTGATTAGAATTTAGGGTCGATAAATGAGCCCTAAGGGGCATTTTGGGGGACTTATGTCCTGAGAATTTAATTTAAACTTAAACTTAACGTTTATATTCTTAAATTAAGAAATAACCTAAGAAAGCCCTAACACCGCAGGCGAAGATTTTTACAAACTCAATGGTCTGTTTTAATTTTAAACTAGTCTTTAAAATTACTAAATAAATTTAAAATTTCACAAAAATACAAGAAACTCTAGAGCCTCAGGAGAAAATTTTTACGGATTTCACTCTACAAAAACGTAAAAAACCCTAGTACCACAGGCGATTTTTTTTTAAATTCTTAAACAGTATTATTACTGAAAATTTAAGAAAATGCAAGAAAACTGTAGCGCCGCAGGCGAAAATTTTACGCTAAGTTATAATGTTCAAATAAAAAAAAGTAGAAGGCAGCAGTGCCACAGGCGAAATTTTTTATTAAGATTTTTACTAATTTCACGCTTAAGTTTTACAATCTTAAATAAGAAAAAAAACGTAATGCGTATTTAGAAATAGTATATTATTTTACTAAAAGGAAAAGTGAAGCTTTTTTTTATTAGTCTGTAGATTCTACGGCGTAGAATTTACGGGTGACACGAAGCGGAGTCCGGAAACTACAGACGAGTAAAAAAAACACTTTTCCTTCTTCAAGCATCCTATAATATATATTTTAAATATTAATTTTTGAATTTAATTTATTCAGTAATAAACTATGTTTTTTTTTATTAAAATAGGCCAATAAAACCCTTTCGAAATAAACTTAAACCTTCCTTAGCTCATTTTAATTTTTTTCGTAGGCTAAATCTTACACTTTTCGCGATTTCGATGGTAACTTGTCTAATGTAGCATTTGCAATTTCTGAGAGATTTGTAGGTGTATAAACCATATATTCTTCTTCAATCTATTTTAATCAATTTCACACAAGGTTTTTGCACAGAATCTCGAGTCAACCACCTGTCTACATAATAAACAAGTTTGAAGTCAGTGCCGTCAGTGGTGGTTTTGCTAACTAACTTTTTTTTACGGCGTACAATAATGAGCTCATTTTGTTACTGTAAAAAAATAGATCACTTCTAACTAGTGTGTTCAGTTATAAAATATGAACATTTTAGTACGCTTGAAGAAAAAATATATTTTTCTACAAATATTACAATTATTTTGTCCTGGGGGGGGGGGTAATTACCCCCCATTACCTCCCTTGGATCCGCCCCTGTCCCTGCGAAATTCGCAGTGCGAATGGAGATCTCTACAACTAGAATTATGAAACAAAAGACGTCTACCCTATCTCTATCTCATTTGTGCTACACTTTCCAGCCAACCAAATAAATACTGTATTTGTTTTTCATACAACAAATACAGTATTTATTTGGTTGGCCGGAAAGTGTAGCAGTGAGAGGCACGTAGCTAATGTGAATCTGTAGAATAAGATAATTCTACTAAAATTTAGATGGCGCCAGTAATTTCTTTAGTAATGCACTTTTCGCCCGGCCAAGTAAATATTGTATTTGTTCAACAAAGAACAAATACAGCATTTGTTTGGTTGGGTGGAAGTGGGAGTGTATGTATGTCTTCTATCCTTTTTGGGTAGAACTTTTGTCCCTGTCTAATCTAATGGGAGAATTCTCCATTGAGCACCTTCTATTTGGGAAGTCCATTAAAAAATAAATATTTGTTAACAAACATATTAATTTTGATCGCTAAGCATTTTCAAGTTCATAGCATTCTACGTTTTGTTGGAATCGGCCAGTGCGTTAAGAAATGTCCGAGATAGCAGTAAAAGATATGTGTTCTAACACAGAGGAGCAAAAGTGGGGCTACCATGAACAAATAATATATTTTAAGCAATTTTGTGACCCTGGAACACTTTGTAGGCTCAAAATTTTTGTGATTTAATTAATTTGGTATAATTATTATAATAACATAAGTATGTAATTTGTATTTCAATATACTTATATAATTTTTTAAATGAAATTAATGAAAAATATATTTCGAAGGACTTAATGGAGCTCTCTACAACTAGAATTATGAAACAAAAGATGTCTACCCTATCTCTATCTCATTTGTGCTACACTTTCCAGCCAACCAAATAAATACTGTGTTTGTTTTTCACACAACAAATACAGTATTTATTTGGTTGGCCGGAAGGTGTAGCAGTGAGAGCACGAACGAACATAGCTAATGTGAATCTGTAGAATAAGATAATTCTACTAAAATTTAGATGGCGCCAGTAATTTCTTTACACTTTTCGCCCGGCCAAGTAAATATTGTATTTGTTCAACAAAGAACAAATACAGAATTTGTTTGGTTGGGTGGAAGTGAGAGTGTATGTATGTCTTCTATCCTTTTTGGGTAGAACTTTTGTCCCTGTTTAATCTAACGGGAGAAATCTCCATTCCTACCAACGAACTAATAACTCTTCTCTCTAGAATAGGCATTTCATTTGTAAAAACTGAAAAAAACGTAGCCAACATATACATTTGTCTGTCTTACTCGCACAGCTTTGTTCCAACAGAGACAACAATAACAGTTACTGGTAATTGTTATTGTTCAGGCCCGAATATACCTACTATTTGTTTACAAACAAACTGAGATGTTGACGATACTTTATATTAACGGTATGCGTATTCTAGAGAGAAGAGTTGTTAGTTCGCTGTTACCTACCTATATAATTTTTATTCATAAAGTTTAAAAAAATATATTAAAACATTGGAGTTTAAAGTTGATGCGAAAAAAACATTTACTTTGAAAATTTCTGCTCCTCAAACAGAAATAGATAAAGAAGCACTTTCTTGTCGAGTAATATATACTATTTTTCTCTACGAAAGTAGGATAAATATTTTTATCCACGGCAGTGATTAATAGGCCTATTAATCACGGGTCTGTAAAAATAAACCTTTTAAAACTCAAAACGGCCGTGGATAAAGTATAGTATTCTACTCGCGTATAATTGCTATTAATAATTGGGGTGATTAGGTCAGTCGCCTATCGGCTTGTGTCCCAAAATTCACACTCATTAATAGCAATTATTATACGCTCGTTGAATAATATACTATTTTGCTTTCCCATTTTGAAAATTTTCAAAATTTCGGAAAACCTTGTATTCGTGCAAAAATTTTCAATTTTTTTTTGTGTATTTTTGCGTTTTATGACGTTTATGTCGATATAAATTAATTTCGAGCAAAAAAAAGATTGTCGCTCGGTCGGTCGGTCGATCGGTCTGTCCGGATAATCTTGTGGGCACGATAACTTAAGAACGCTTTAAGCTAGAGACTTAAAATTTGGCATATAGGTATGTTACCAAAAGTTCTCGCTCGGGATTGTTTTTGGTGAACATTGGTGTGCGGCAAGGGGGTCAAATGGGGAAAAATACATTTTTTTTACAAAAATTTGAAAATTGATGTATGGGGGTTTTCAAGGTTGCTGAAATTAAATCTGATATTAAAATTTTTTTTAACTCCACCCCCACGGGGGTCAGGGGGTAAATATTTTTAAATATTTTCAATATTTTCGTGAAGATTGGTATATAGGGCTTTTTGTGGTCGACGAATATAAATCTGATAATATTTGTTTTTCCTAATTTCACCCCTGATGGGTGGGGGGTAGTTTTCGTAAAAATTGATTTATTGGGGTTTTTGAGGTTGTTGAAAGGGAATCTGATTATAACAAAATTCTAACTTCACCCCCAGGGTAGTTTTCGTGAAAATTAGTATACTAAGGTTTTTATGGTTGCTGAAAGTGAATCTGATAATACAAAAATCCATTTTACGCGCGGAGGTGAAAAATGGGAAAGTTCTTTAACTGGGCAGTGTATTTATTGTTGAATCAGAACTTTTTCAATTTTCCTATGAAAGTGAATATTTTTGTTCTTTCATAAATACCTTTTCAGCTTTTTAAGGTAAGCAAAATGAATGCTAAAAAACTTAAGGGGTCTTTTTGCCTTAGAAATTATAAAAATCTTTTTTAAAACTTTTTTTTATATAGAAAGGAAAAAGATATCATTGTGAAATTGTGCAGGTATGTTTATTTAAATTCAAATAAAAACAAATAAAATGATTTTAGATTTTTTAAGTATCATTTTTTGGCCAGAAATTTTTTTTGAAAAAAAAAAACATCAGAAAACGGTGGTCGCTATGATTCCGGCCTTCTCGATCGACTGAAAAAAAAAAAAAACAAGACGGGATATTATTCAGTATTGAAGTCGCTATAGCCCGTACTAGAAGAAAAAATTTTCCCCAAAAAATAAGAAAATGGCCGACGTTTTTGTTTGAAAAGGTTTAAAATTTTTTGAAGAACGTCCTCCATTTTGTCATTTTTTGGCCAAACATTTTTCTTCTAGTACATCCAAAAGGCACTACAGGCTACTACATTTTGTTATTAAAATTAATAAAAACCCCCACACAAAAAATTTGGGGCAATATTATTCTTAGCTCCCCCCAGCTTTACCCATCTATGTGCAATTTATATCGCCTAGAGTAACTTTATCATTACAAAAAGTTTAGTAGGTGTACAAAATTTCAATAAATTATCCTTAGACGTTTCGAAAATATTAAACAAAAACCATCCTCAGCACTAGTGTTGCCGCCTAAAGCGATAGTTATCGCCAATTAATACCTCTCGTATCGCAACTACGATGCGATAGTTCAAAAATTATCGTCTCGCACAAACGATAACGAGAGGCCTCTCGTTATCGCCTACCTCTCGCGATAACGATACTTATCGTTCCAGGGTAAAAGTTGAATATTTCAGCCATCTAATATAAGTTAAAGAAATTTGACACAAACGTCATTATTTAATTTTTGAATATAATAATGCAAATATATTCTTTAATAGGCATTATACATTAGCACACAATAAAAGGCTTTTATGTTTTAAAATCGTATCCAAGGCAGGAACCTCTTCAACATTGTCCTATTTTTATAGCAGATACAAAAACATGAACTCCAGGCAGATGCACTAAGTACCTAACTAGGACTATAGTAAGTACAGTAGTATTTGACTAATACGAGGGGTAATTTAAAAGAAGGCAAAAATTTCAGATCTGGTTTGTAGGATTTGAGTGCTAAACATCAATTTTAACAGTGTTTATATATTTTGCTTTCCCATGTTTACTTTCTCATAAAGAAAAAGGAAAAAAATAATATAAAATTACATCTGCATCCCAAATTTTAAATCTCTGTCTTAAAACTTAAGAAAGCTTCTTAAGTCTTAAGACAGACCGACAAACATATTTTTTTGATTATTTTGATTTTTCTCGACCTTTCAGGAAAACATAAGATGATTTAGGCAAAAAAAATGTTTAATTTGTTTTCTATGACAATACTTACTTTATGAGAAAGTAAACATGGGAAAGCAAAATATATAAACAATGTGAAAATTGATGTTTAGCACTCAAATCCTACAAACCTCAGATCTGGAATTTTTGCCTTCTTTTAAATTACCCCTCGTATTAGTCAAATACTACCGTACTTACTATAGTCCTAGTTAGGTACTTAGTGCATCTGCACGCACGGAAAGAAATTAGTGGGCTCTGCGCTATACATTATAAGATATTTGGTAACAGTGGCAAATTATAGTGATTTAAGCTATAGATTATAAGGGACACAATAACTAATAATGTTAAAAATAAATTGGAAACGATTATATATATTACAGACACGATTATATTTATTACAGGCACTATTATAAATTTACAGAAATTTTATTATATTATAAAAATTATTAGCACGGACAATAATTAAATCTATTTAAGCTATAAATGCCATACTATTTGTTATATTTTATTATTCACTAAACAATTAAAGTATTTCATATAAATTTTTACACTGACTGCCATAATTGTAAGAGAAAGCCTTGTATTTATATAATAAGCGATTATAATTCGCTTGGTATGTGTGTTATAGCGCTCCTAGCTATAATTTTTTTTTTCCGTGCGGAGTTCATGTTTTTGTATCTGCTATAAAAATAGGACAATATTGAAGAGGTTCCTGCCTTGCATACTATTTTAAAAGATAAAAGCCTTTTATTATGTGCTAATGTATGATGAATAATGCCTATTAAAAAATATATTTGCATTTTAAAAATCATTAAATTCAAAAATTAAATAATGACGTTTGTGTCAAATATTTTTATCTGATTTTAGGTGGCTTCAACATTCAACTGTCTCTGACTGTACGATAGTTATCGCTCTCGCGTCGGTCTCGTTACGGGCGAGAGGCCTCTCGTTATTGTTACAACAATACGATATTTTTTCACCTCTCGCTATCGTTCTGTCCAACGATAAAGACGATAGCGAGACGATAGGCCTTAGGCGGCAACACTACTCAGCACTACAATTTAACACTCTGTATCTGGAAAACCATGGGTTTTTCGGCCTATGGTTATATGAAGTTTTCTTAATATTTCCGGTTCTAGAATTGGCTATTAAAGTTTGGCAGGATAATTTTGGGACACCCTGTATAATAAAAATGTTTAAAAAAAATATTATTTTTATAATCTCTATGGTAGAAACCTTAAATACCAATTTAAAGAAACAAATTATCTTGAAATTCCCATAAATTAGGAAAATTGTATGCCATCTAAATGTTAGGTCGGTGATTAAAGAAAATCATGAGTTGTGTTTGTCGTGAGGATTGTTATTTAATTTAAGTAATTTTTGAATGAAGAATAAAATATGTTGTTTTATAAACTTTTAATAGTATATTAAAATACTAGTTTCATAACATACGTTTTTAGCGCACGAGTACAAGTTTAGAAAACGAGCCGCTTGCGGTGAGTTTTCTAAAGTATTAGCGAGCTAAAAACGTGTTATGAAACGAGTGCTTTATACAATTTTTTCTATTTAAAATTTAAAAAAAACTTACAGTTAAATTGATGACTGATTTAGGGATTTTTGTTTCGAATTGTCATTACAGTTTTCGCCATGTTTAAAATTCTAAGAACGAATATTATTTTGATATATTTTATAGTAATTTCTTTTCTTTTTTACTGCAAGTAACCAAGCCACAATTTTAACATGGTAAAACATAACCTAAACACAAAATTTTGTAGAAAATTAAACTTTAAACCGACGTTCACAATTGCACGCAAAACGTCAAGAGATAGGCTTTTGTATGTTGCCAACCCAACAGAAAAAAAAGTAGAGACCTCTTATGGGCATATAAGAACACGCAAAATGCTTGTGATTATGAGCTTATAAGAGTCGCAAAATAGAAAAAAATATAATAAATATTCAAGAACTGTACACTACAGCTGTAACAAGAGTTTGTTGATTTACATTATTTATAATGTGATATTACAGTATTTTTGAAGGTAATTTTTAATCTATATATATATGACACATCTGTACTTGACGCCAACAGTTTTACTTTTATTAGCGACGCCCATCACATAACCTCCTGGTTGGATCATTGTACTGTCTCGCATTCCTTAATTAGCAATGTTTTGGAAACAAAAGTAATCTACGATACTAATCCATCTGATCACTTTCCTCTATCTATGACACTTAAGATAGATAATCTGCCTTCCTTGGCTGTAACTACTGTTAGTTCTGGGAATTCTCTAAACTGGACAAAGTACTGCGAAGAGCTTGCTGATCTATACGGTAACAATACTAACGAATTTATGACTAAAATACTTCTTCCTTCGTCTATTCATTGCAGCAATATTAGATGTAATGACTACTCTCATAGAGAGGAAATAGCGAAATTTTACTCTGATATAATATCGAACCTTAAATGTGCAATAGCAGCTACTTTTAAAACGAAGAGTATAAAGAGGCGTAATCCGGTACCTGGCTGGTCTGAAGAGGTTTCTAATGTATACCGGTCTGCGCATATTGCATTTTTGGAGTGGGTTGCTGCTGGACGTCCTCCTGATGGTCCAATTAATGAGGAGAGGCGTGTCCTTAAGTCTATATTTAAGACTACGCTCAGAAATACCAGAAATCGTGAGGAACAGCTACGTGGCAATGCATTGGCTACCAAATTCCGTAACAAAGACTTTGTTTCATTCTGGAAATCTACCTCGTCTATGGCTGTGAAAAAGTCTACGATAGCCACTACTATCGATGGGATCTCAGGAGAAAGTGACATAGCCCAGCTCTGGGGTACCAACTTTGAAAATTCTGGTAATTTATATCCCTCTAATAATGTACCTGATGAATTTAATCTACTCGCTGATGAGTGTCCTATAATATCTGCTCTGGAAGTTGGAAATGCAATCAAATCCCTTAAGCGTAGCAAATCTGCTGGCTGGGATGGAATTTGCCCTGAACACCTGATATATTCTGGTAAAAGAGTCTCCGTTCTTCTTAGCATTTGTTTTACAACAATGTTACGTCATGGTTTTATATCGAACGACCTAACTAAAACCATATTTGTACCTGTTCTTAAGAATAAGACTGGAGACGTGTCTGCATCGTCCAACTATAGGCCTATTGCTCTTTCTACGGCTATGTCTAAAGTTCTTGAAATAATAATGCTTAATGTGCTCAGCCCCTTTCTCTCCACGGAACCTAACCAGTTTGGTTTTAAGAAGCGTTTAGGAGCCTCCGAAGCTGTTTTTGTACTCAAGGAAACTATTAGATACTATGTCAACCTGAAAACTCCTGTATATGCTCTATTCCTTGACCTCAGTAAGGCTTTCGACCGAGTACATCATCCAACCCTCATGAAGATTCTTAAGGAGCGAGGAGCGCCTTCTCTCTGGTTGCGGCTTTTGTCGCATTGGAACAATAACGTAGTCGGAGTTGCCAGATGGGGTTCCAGTTTATCTCCACCGTTCTATATCAGAAATGGTGTGCGTCAGGGTAGCCTTCTTTCACCTGATGTATTTAATGCCTACATCGACAGTCTTCACCTTCGTCTAAAACTCTCCGGTGTTGGGTGCTATATCAATGGAGTGCTAATTAACTGCCTTAGCTATGCGGATGATATGGTTCTGCTGTGCCCTTCCCTTGAGGGACTGTATAAACTCATTAGGATATGTGAAGATATCGCTGTAGAGCACCACCTTGTATATAATGTCAACAAAACCTGTGCCATGGTGTTCAGACCTTCTAATTATAAAGACTTAGTGGTGCCCCCGATCAAACTTAACGGTAGTCTTATAAGTATAGTGTCGCAATTCAAATACTTAGGGCATATTCTAACCTGTGATCTCTCCGATAATCTCGACATTCAGAGACAGTACAAAGCCCTCTGCGTCCGTGCTAATATGTTAACCCGTCGTTTCTCCAAGTGTAACTCTGAAATTAAAAAACTGTTATTTCAAACATATTGCTCAGGGATCTACATGTCCGAACTTTGGTGTAATTATACACTGGGATGGTGGAATAACTGCGCGTGTGCTATAATAATGCGTTTAGACTCTTAAATAACATACCGAGATTTTCTAGTGCTAGTGAAATGTTTGCTACGGCTCGTGTTAATGGCTTCCTAGCTATTCGTAGATTTCGGGCTTTTGGGTTCCGCGATCGGCTGTATAAATCTTCCAACCTCTTTATTGTGGCTCTGCTAAGGAGTGACATTCTATGGCGTTCCAATCTATGGCATACCTGGAGTAGAGTTTTAATGGGGGGACGGTAGCTCTTTTGAACTTTTGTATATTGGCTAATTATTATTTTTTTTTTTTTTGTATATGGCCCTCTGGGCTGGAATAAAGGATTATTATTAATGTTATACAAAAAAAATACTGCTGCCAACAAAATAATACTTTCTCCTATATAAATGGACTCATTAAAACAAAAAAAAAAACATTAAAATCAAAAACGAAAAAAAAAATTTAAAAAATAAAGTTTTACAAAAATTTTTTTTTCCCAAAAAAGTTTCTTTTTTACATAAAACAAAAAATATATTGAAAAAAAACTTTGGTTAATCATCCTGTGGTCCAAATTTGAAGTCTTTAGCCAGAATCGTTCTTGAGTTATCGTGGTCACAAATTTTTCGGACACATACCGACAGACCGACAGACACAATTTTTTTTACCTAAATCATATTTTTTGGATATAAAACGTTAGAAACGTAAAAAAAGCAATAAAAATTTTTCGATTTTTTTTTACTAACGCAAGACTTTCCTTAGGGAAAGTAATATAATTACCATATTTTTAAAATTAATACAGTTTTGGAGAAACTTTACAATATACCGGGTGTCCTATATATAAGGTAGAGTCCTTAATAATTTTTAAGCTTAATGTAGTTAAAAAAAATCCTCGGACAGGTTGATTTTTGTTTCAAGAGGGACATCTTTTGATGATATCTCTACCACCTCCCACTAACTCCACCGTGGGGAGGCACCAACTTTGAAATCTTAAATGGCACTAATACCTTGTTTTAAAGGTATTTCAATTATCCATTCAACGGTGTTTTGTTTTTGAAAATCGGCCATTCTCAAGATACTCCATTCTTTTTTAAAACTTTACCCATAATCATGCTTAATAACTTTAAAATTCAATATTTTTAGAAAAAATAAACCTGTCCAAGGATTTTTCCTAAAAATATTAAATTTAAGTGCAACATTAATTAAATCCAGTAATAATTATTTTTAATTAAAACTTAGAAAACGCTAAAAATAGTAGTTTTACCCCATTCTTATCCCCTTAAATACTCTCAATATATACCCAAGTAGCTTTAAAGTGTCTCTTACTACGTATCCGTTGTCAAATTAAAGCTAGCTTGGCTGTAACAGCTTTCTGTAAACGAGATTTAAAGTTTTTTTAGCGATAGTATTTAGCCAACTTAGGAGAGTCATTATATGGTTGCTATGAGGATTTCACTTAAGCTGGAATATCGATTTTACAAACATTTTAAAGATAAATAACAGCTATATTCTGTATTTTCTTGTTGCCAACATAAAACGATAAAAATATCTAAATTTTTTATTACAAATTTAAGGAGTTTAATAGTATAATATTGTCATAAGCTTTACTTTGTTCTCTGTTCACGAAATATCTATGTTAGATAAAATAAAATAACAATGTATTATTTATTGTGATAACATATGGACTTATACAAGTTCTTTGACACATAATTTAATTGCGAATAAGATAATATTGTGAAAAGTGATGATGAAAACTTGTTATATTTCACGAGCCTCAAAAATACTGAAGTTTAGTTAAAATAACACGGTCCGAAAATTTTCAATAAATGTTATTTACAGGATATTATGTTTTTAACAGTAAAATAGTTTCATAAGTTATGATTTTTTTTTAGATTTTCATCTTTCTTTTAAGGAACGCAAAAAAAAGGCGAAGCTATTGCATCATGGCCATCTATTAGCCGACTCTATAGGCTGTAAGTAAGACAAGCTTCCTGTATGAAATATATTTTTTTAGGTTACAGATTTTTGTAATGAATTAGTTCCGTTATTTACCGCCAGATGGATAACCATTTCGACAACAATAGTGAGTGACTTTAGGCAATAATGCTAGCATTAAGAGGTTTTAAAATGCATTAAATTTCTATTATTTTTGATTGTTTTAAGATAGTTTTAAAGTATATAAAAAAGAACAAAAATAGCTGTGGTTTTATATTGTACTATTTATTGGCTGGGCCAAGTCGATTATAGCTAAATACAGCAAATTAAATTACCGAAATAAGCTTAACGCTGGTTTAAAATGCGAGGTACAGCCAAGTTAAGCTTTAAAATCTAAGCGTGTTACTTGGGTAATGAGCTCTTCAAAATATAATAAGAAACGTTATGCAAAAAAACCGCTATATCTTCTATATAAATGGAGTTGTCAAGTTGACAGGCGGACAGACGGAGGCATTTTTTTTACTAATTTTGATTAAGGACGGTCTAAAACGTCGAGAAATGTAACAAAATTTGGTCAGAAATGTTGACTTTACTGCGATCATTTCAATACATCGGCACTTAGGGAACGTTCAAGTATTACGTAACGCAAAATGTACCAAAATTCATACACTTCATACCTCGGTTCTTGCGTTATTCAAGGCTGTAGAGATTTCATATTTTGGCTACCCCCTGTATTAGAGGGGGTAGCCAAAATATAAAATCTCTATAATCTATAATAACGCAAGAACCGGGGTATGAATTGTATGAATTTTGGTACAATTTGCGTTACGTAATACTTGAACGTTCCCTTAGCAGCACAAAGTGCCGATGTAAAAATTCTCTACAATGCAGTTGTTTAAAATTTTAAAAGTGCACCTATTATTATACGAATTAAAAATAATAAATTTTGTAAATATTTTCTTAATTCTCGCAACAATTACGAAATGTTCCACTTACATAGATGCTTTTGCTTTCAGATTTACTAACCATAAAATAATATTATTTATAATGAAATAAATAATGAAAACTTTAGTCAGATATTGCATATAGTTAAGGAGGATCAAGGTCGAGAGTTGAAAAAAGGCCAATTTAGGTATGAAAGAATTTTAAATCACACTAGGGTGACCCACCAAAACTTCAAATTGAAAAATTTGGAGGTCTCACCCCTTAAATTTGTTCATTGGGGTAAGAGTATCATCCCTGAATTTTTTCAGAATTTTTGAAAAACATCTAGTGGTCGCTCACAGCCATTTTTTAAAAAGATATGTTTCTTAAGGTTTTTTATTTTTTAAGGCCGAAGGATTTTTTATTTAAAGCTTTCTTTCAAAATGGCGGAGCTGTGCCCTTTTAAGTTTGAAAATCCACTACATTGCTTTATTTTAGGCGTAATGACAGGCACAAACATTTTTTTTCATTGTTTTAAAAAATTGTGCGTGTAGCCCAATATGTCCCTACATAAAAACCACTATATTTTTTTTATTGGTTATACGGGGTATCCAGAAAAAAATCATTTATATATTTTTTTAACATTTTTGAGAGATAAATGCGGTTTTTAGGCAATTTAGTTTTAATTTTCAAGGTTTTTTGTATTTAGATAAATTCCGAAATATACAAACTTAAAATCTGTAGTATTTTTTATTGGATATAAAACACGATCAAAAAAAATTAAAATATATACATCCAATAAAAAAATTACTACACATTTTATGTTTGTATATATCAGAATTTGTCTACAGACAAAAAAAGACTTAAAAAAATGAAATTAAATTGCCTAAAAACCGAATTTATCTTTCAAAAACGCTAAAAAAATATATATATTATTTTTTTCTGGATACCCTGTATATCCAATAAAAAAATTGTAGTGGTTTTTATATGGGGACATATTGGGCTACACGCACAATGTTTTAAGTCAATGTAAAAAAAATGTTTGTGCCGGTCATTACGCCTAAAATGAAGCAATGTAGTGGATTTTCAAACTTAAAAGGACACAGCTCCGCCATTTTGAAAGAAAACATTCTGATTTTTTTTGAGGTTATCCATTTACTATCCCTTTAAACCGTGCCGTAAAAAAAACTAAATAAAAAATCCTTCGGCCTTAAAAAGAATAAAAAAGATAAAGAAACATATCTTTTTAAAAAATAGCTGTGAGCGACCTCTAGAATTTTTTCAAAAATTCTGAAAAAATTCAGGGATGATACTCTTACCCCAATGAACAAACACACTAACAAGTTTGAAGCAGGTATACAAGTATACTATACAGGGTTATTAATTTTAAGGGGTGATTCTACAAAGTAAAATATGAAAAAAAGTTCCTATAAAATATGTCTAAAAATGCGTCGTAAGGGAGCTAAGCCCCTTTGAAAGTGGCTAAAATATCGGGTTTTTATTTAATAACTCAGGAACCCTTTGAGATATAGCAATGAAGTTTTGCACGTGAACTAATCTTAATGGGGCCAATCTTCGTATGTTATTTTCATCTTCTTGTTCTAACCAGGGGTGTGCGAAACGAGGGTGCCTTATCAGTTTTTTGTCCCAAACTTTTCTCTGTGTAACTCTTTTGTAGTTTTATTTTAGAATATGATTCTTTAGGTTGAAACACACAAAAAGGTACTCTTGTTAAAATACTGTAGGATTAACCGTTTTCGAGAAAAATTCATTTGAAGGTGAGGTTCGAGGACGAAAAATTAAATACTAAAAGGTTGAACCAAATTTCAATGATGCAGGTTGAATGTAGTTTAAAAACTAAGAAAAAAACCTCATATACAGGTACTTACAAAAATCAATTCTAAGGAAGCCATAGTAGCTTTAAAAGAGATTTTTCGACCCACATGTATAGAAACTTTTTTTCTTAGTTTTTGATATAGAATAACCCTACATCATTAAAAGGTTTTCAACATTTTAGTATTTAATTTTTCGCCCTCGAACCGTGAAATTTCACCTTCAAATGCTTTTTTATTGAAAACGGTCAATCCTACAGTATTACAACAAGAGTAGCTTTTTTATGTATTTTGACCTGAGGAATCATACTTCAAAAATAAAATTACAAAAATGTTACACAGAATAAAGTTTGGGTCAAAAAACTGATAAGGCCCCCTCGTATCGCACACCCCTGGTTAAAATAGGTACATGAAAATTACATATGACGATAGGCCTTATTAAGATAAGTTGAAGTGCAATACCTAGTTGCTATATCTGAAAGGGTTCTTGAGTTATTAAATAAAAACCGATTTTTTTAGCCAAATCAACATCCAAACCTTCTATTCAAAGCTTGTGTTGCTATATCTCAAAGGGAGCTGAGTTATTAAATAAAAACCGATTTTTTTAGCCACATGAACGTCCAAACCTTCTATTTAAAGCTTGTGTATGAAACCAAAAGTTTTGATTTGTGGCGTAGTGTTATTCTTAAAAACAAATATCGTTTTTTTTTTTCATTTAGAGAATATAATTGCTTAATATAAAGCTTCGGTTTCCTCCAAAAGTCGCAGTCATCAGCGACTGCGACTTTTGGAGGAAACCGTAGCTTAACAATTTAAAACGACCTTAAATTTTACTATAAAGTAACAATCAAAGAAAATTATGTCTATGAAACAATATTATATTTTTATGAAATATCAATGTGAGTTTTAGAATTCAACCTGCAATTATATTAAATATCAATTTTATAATTATTAATTAGTACTTAGGTTCAAGGTATTGAGTTAATAAAATATATTTAAAAAAATAATAAATAAATAAAAAATAATTTTTTAATTAAATATTTAAATGTATTAAATAAAAACATGTTTGTGTAATGTAAGAGTGATCGATTTCGATTTTTTTTTTAGTAGTTAAGCACCGTTAAATTTTAGCGATATTTTAGAAAACAAAATAAGTATATATTTGACGAGACCCATTTTTTTTACTAATTAAGGTGTACTTTAGCTTTCGTATTTTGAAATTTTTTAAAATTTGGGAAAGCCTTGTATTCGTGCAAAAATGTTATGGTTATGGTTATGGTTATTAGGGTGGAGGGTAGCTATCTACACGCACTTAGGCCACTTAGCTGGGCCCATTGTACTACCTCCCTTTGGTCGCAGCATTTAATTTAACCTCTCAGCCATCCAATTCTTTGAATATATCTAAGAAGATGTCTGGGAGTGATGCTGCTTATACCGGCCATGTCGAGCCAGTACTCGTCTAGCATGGACCCTCTTATTAAGGCTAACGCTGGACAGTGACATAACACATGTTCCATTGTTTCCTCTTCCATGTAGCATCCTCTACAGATGGGGTCGACTGGCTTCCCCATGATGTTAAGATGCTTATTTAGTTTGCAGTGACCTGTTACGATGCTTGCAAACTGTCTTAGGTTATCCCTTTTTAGTTGCATACAAAAGCGTGCTGTCTTTTCACACGGAGTGGGAAGGGCTGCTCTTGCATGTTTACAGTCGTTTCTCGTAATCCAATTACGGGTGTGTTTTATGTGAGTTTCTTGATTAATGAGAGCTGTTTTAAAAGCGACAGATACAGGGATTATGGGCTCTGGACCAATAGGTACAGAGCCTGAGCCTGCTCGTGCCAATCTATCAGCTTCTTCATTGCCTACACTTCCATTATGCCCCTTTACCCATGAGAGTGTAACAGTATTAGAAACTGCCGCTTCCTCCAGGGATTGGTGACATTCCAAAACTAGCTTTGAAGTAATTTTGAAAGACTTGATTGCTTGTATGGAAGCTTTGCTATCCGTAAGAATAGTTATTCTTCTATTACTGATTTCCCTTTCAGAAATAGCTCTCGCAGCATTTGTTATGCCTATTACCTCTGCCTGAAAGACCGAGGCATGCTTGCCAAGGGAAATGCTTATTTCTAACTCTAGATCTGGGCAGAAAACTCCTGCACCTGATCCTTCAGTTGTCTTTGAACCATCAGTGTACATGACAATGTCAGGCACGCTGTCAGTTTCTTCTTTAGTGGAAGCATAAGCTTGGTATGATCTATTAAAGATATACCTGGGAGCAACTGCAAAAATGTTATATTTTTTTGCGTATTTTTGCGTTTTATGAAGTTTTATATCGATATAAATCAATGTCAAGCAAAAAAAAATGTCGCTAGGTCTATTTGTCGATTGGTCGTTCTGTCCAAGAAATCTTTTATCCACGGTAACTTTAACGCTTTAAGCTAGAGACTTTTTAAAAATAATTTTCATACAGGTATCTTGCCAAAAGTTCTCGCTCGGGATGATTTTTGGTGAACATTGGGGTTCGGTAAGGGGGGGGGGAAATGGGAAAAAATACATCTTTTTACAAAAATTTGAAATTGCTATATAGGGTTTTTTATAGTTAGTTTTACTGAAAGTAAATCTGATAATAAAAATTTTCTAACTCCACCCTCTCGGGGTTAAGGGGGTAAATATTTTTAATATTTTCCTCAAAATTGGTACGTACGGGGTTTTTTGGGGTCTGAACATGATAATAAATTTCACCCCCTCAGGGGCGGGGGTAGTTTTTGCGAAAATTTGTATATTGCTGTTTTTGAGGTTGCTGAAAATGAATATGATAATAAAAAAATCTAACTACATTCCCTGAAGGGCGAGGGGTAGTTTTCGTGAAAATTGGTATATTGGGGTTTTTGAGGTTGCTGAAAGTAAATCTAATAATAAAAAAATCTAACTCTACCCCGTGAGGGGCGGGGGTAGTTTTCGTGAAAATTTGTATATTGGGGTTTTCAAGGTTGCTGAAAGTGAATTTGATAATAAAAAAAGTCCAAACTTCACCCCCTGAGGGGCGGGGGTAGTTTTCTTGAAAATTAACTTTTCGGAGTTTTTAATCTCGCTAAAACTGAATCTTAAAATATTTTTTTCTATATCCACCCCCTGAGGGGCAGGGGGTAGTTTTGGCGAAAATTGGTATATTGGGGGTTTTTAAGGTTGCTGAAAGTAAATCTGATAATAATAATTACATTTCTCCTATTGAAGTTTTTGGGGTCGACAAAACTGATAATAAGAATTTTTTAACTCTATTCCAGGGGTGGGGAGGATTAGAGAAGAAAAAACGGTGTTTAATTAAAATTTCCCATAACAGCTACAAGTAAAAAGTCGATGTTTTTTTTCAAATTTAGTTGAAATAAACTACTTCAATTTTTTTCATTTAACTGCAAATGGGACATTATTATGTCCAAACATGTTATTACGATTTGCGGTAGTTTTTTTCCAAAAGCAATTATTACAAAAATTAAAAACTAAAATTAAAATTAAATTTGTCAATATCTCAAAACCATGTTTTTTGAGTTAGTGCTCTTTACTTGTAAGCCGACGATATTATGTTCAACAGAATAGCTAGTTAATAAACAGTAGTCGGCGTAAACTCAGTTATGACTCATCAACGTTGAAAATAAACACAGAAACATAGGCTTAAGGAATAATTTTGCCGAATTATGAGGAAAATTTTTATAAAGGTCACTGAATCGAAACATTTGACGACTAATTTGTTACACACAACAATATGGACTATACATATTAGCTATACATATGTATATATCGGTGTTTTTCAAAGAAAAATCCGACATTCGATTTTTATCTTTTAAGAATACGAATGTTTTTAATTTTTATTTATCGATAACTGTTTTCCCACCTTACTCGTTTCAATGGAATCATTATAAAAAATAAAGATAAAAAGAAATAAAAATGTAAATATTTAAAACCTCGCCTCAACGCTAGAGTCGACGCGGCGCCTATGCCAGTACTGGAAATTCGCCGACCACTGTTAATAAATAAATTAAGTAATACATTAATATTATGTTCTAGGAATACAATTTATTATTGATATAGTTTATTAATTATTTTTTTAGTTAATTAATGAGTTTCTCATAATTTTACACGTGTATTTTTTTCCCCCAGATACTATAGATGTACCTACACCATCAAAACTATTAAAACATTCCAATTAAAATAAATTATTACCATTATCAATAAGCAAATATTATTTGTTATACTTTGCAATTATACTTTTTTAATTATAATAAAATTACCTTAAAAAAATATTACTTACGCAAAAAGAAATCAATCAAACTTCATAAAATACAAAAAAAAGTCCAAACAAATATATTTATAATAATATTAACGGGTTGACTGCCAGACTAAAATTTGCTTGCCTCTGGTGCAAGCGGTCATATACGGCTGCTTTGGCAGTATGGTCGCTTACGCCCGCTGAAAAAATGAGCAAGAACCAAGAACCTTCTACATCTTGGCAGGGACCACCTTAGGAAGGTAATAGGGCTAATAACTGGTCACTGCCACCTGAGGAAACACATGCATACCATCCGTGTGTATAGGGATGAGCCAATATGCAGGCTGTGTAATAAGGAGGCGGAAAAAGCCTTTCATGTTCTCTTGGACTGCGTGGCTCTACATCGCTGGAGATACCGGCAACCGGGAAATGGTAACCCAGTAACTATGCTCTCCAAAGCCAATCTAGTAAACAGCCTAGTAAGCCTGATAAAGGAAACGAAGCTGTTTGACTAGCAAGAGACCCAAGAACAGCACAATAGGCCCGCAGGTGGCCGCAGTGTTTGAGGTACGAATCCTCATCTTGTTTCTCTTTATCAATCAATCAATCAATCAATCAATTTAGTCAGCGGTCAAATACGACCGCTCTGGCAGTCAACCCGTTAAATATCTGTCTGTATACAATAAAATTATAAAACAATTCGTAATAAATCTGTTTATTTAATAAATACAATTTAACAATGTTAAATAAATTGAATAAAAATTGAATATAAAAATTAAATATGAAATTAAACAAAGAAAATAAAGAGAAAAATAATAATAATAATAAAAACTAAATAAAAAATATCTTCCAAACTCACTTCATCATTACATTACATTTTGTTTAACCTCTTAGTATTCTACTTAATTAAGCATCCCCTAAGCATCCAGGACTTGTGTGGGCTAGTAGTAGAGGGAACCACCGGCTTTAATTGACTTTCGAACCAATTTATAGGGAGTGTCCCCTTCACTTACGCCTTCGCCAAATTTCAATTATTAATTAACTGAAAAAGGCAAATTGGCGCCAGTGAGAATCGAACTCACGCTATTTTGGGTAGTAAACTCGCCAAGTACGACGTGGTAGTCCACTACACCAATCCTCCCATCAGTACCTAATTTTTACGTTGGCCATTATAGCTAAATAGCCGAACCAGTCAGCGATTTCAGCAGATGAGTCGGCAAAGAGAGAAGTCGGTCGGCAATTTTACTGGACAAGATTGATAGCGTTTTTTCTTTTTGCTATCAATTAGTTTAGTTAAGGTGGATTTTTTTTGAGTAGGTGAAAAATTTAAGATGGAAAATTTAAGCTATTCTGCAAAATTTTTAGAGCTTCTTCGCCTTCGTTTACAGTTTGATGTGGAGTTCACATTGTGGGCTAATTATAAAGGAGTTTCACGATAGATCACATTGGCCCCAGTGACTTGAAAGACAAGCCCATTTTCATTGTATTCAAGATTCAAGATTTATTGATGTATATACAAATTATTTGTTTGCACAGGTCAGATAAAAATAAATAAATAAATAAATTTACAATACAGTTAAAATGCGTTTTACATTCACAACATATTAAAAGCAGTATGGTCAATATCAGCATCTAGATATTGAGTAACACTGTAAAATGCCTGCCGCAGAAGATATTGTTTTGTTTTTGCTTTAAATTGCATAATGGGAGAGCTTGTACATGCAGAGGTAGTTTATTATAAAATTTTACCCCATAGTAATTACACTCATTCCTGCTAGACCCCAATCTTAGGAAATTTGACCTAAAGTTTATAGCCCTTGTGTTGTAATTGTGTTCGTTATGATTAGTTATTAAGGCATTCTTGTTTTGGTGCACGTATAACAGACAGACCAATATGTAAAATGAGGGTAATGTTAGAACCCCCAGTTCAGTAAATTTGGATTTGACATCTTGTCTATAACCTAGACTGGTTATTATCCTCATTACCTTACGCTGTAATCCAAAAATTCTGGACATATTGGCTGCATGACCCCAGCATATGAGACCATAAGACATTTGTGACGCACATAAAGCATGATAAGCTGTCAACCCTATATTGACATCAACAATTTTTGAGAGTTGTCAACATAAATATTTGTTAACAGTTTAATTGCTAGAAAATTTATATGTTCGTTCCACGTTAATTTGGGATCTAGATAAACTCCTAAAAATTTACCTTTGCACGGATTTTCAATATTCAGTATTCAGTATTTAGTATTTAGTATTTAGTATTTATTTATACTCGTTTAGGGACCTTTTTTAAGGTATTTTACACCACAGAGTGTTAAGTTATACATATAATTTATATACACTTCTGCTCAAAAATATCGGCCCACCTAAAAAAATACACATTTTTGAATGCAAATATCTCCAAAACTATTTAATGGATTTATTCGATCTTTTTTTTATTTTGAAGCTTGAACTTTTAGCTCTTACTTACTGGAATAAAAATTATCAAACATCTTTTTTTATACCGGCAGCAATGAAAAGTGCACAGCTATGTTTTTTTACTGCACCTTTCGATATGCGCATGGTTCGCCACTGCATATTTTTTTACAATTTAATTAATTGATTTTATAGCCTAATTAAATGGAAGTAATCTCTTTTTAAATTTTTTAATTTTCCTTTTCTCGTTTAGGAGATATAAGGTTTTTTCTAAAAATTTACATTTTTGCAAGTAACAAAAAAACTACGCAATGGATTTAATTGATTTTTTTTTAATTTGAAGCTTAAATCGTAAACTTTTATTTATTTAATTTAGGTTTCTGTTGGAAACATGTTTAAACTGAGTTTACATTGCTTAAATAGTCATGTTTTTTTTACTCGATCTTTTTTGTTGCAATTTAAACACAAACTCAAATCTTTCCATAAGTTTTAAAACTTATTCTAATAGCCACACTTATTGTGACTGATTCCGTCTTTTATTTTTTATCATAAGTCTTCTCATTTAGGAGAAATTATGTTTTTTTGGTAAATAAGGACTTTTTAAGTGGTGGGCTAGTGCCACCCCTGTAACTAACTTTTTTATGATTGACAAGACTTGTCACTTATGTGACAATACTTTTTTAACTCGTTAAATACGTTTATACGTGTATACACATTGATAACCTAGCCTCAACCGTGTAATGTTGGTTAGTTTTAGTGTTTTGTTAAATTAAATTGAATGTTTTATTGACCATAATGTAATGTAACTAATAATAACGAAAAACAGCATTGTTGTAAAAAAAAATACACGTCTAATACGTTTTTTTGTGTTTATAATTGTTATTAAATAATTTTAATAAAATTTAAAATTTGTTTATTGATATTTTATTTGATAAAATATTTTGTTTAAAAAAAAATAAAAAGCAAAAAGTCCTTAAAAAGACGTTAGAGATTTAAACAGTCTGTGCAAAGTTCGTTCGACATATATGCCTCAAAACGCAGTCTGAGCTGGGAACCAAAAAGTTGCTAACGCAGAAAACGTGTTAATTAAATGTATTTATTTAAGCTAAAGTTATAGAAGTGCAATAGATCTTTATATTCTATCGACGCTTTTCCGTCATATACAGTTTTACAGGGGTGGCACTAGCCCACTGATTAAAAAGTCACTTTTTCCGAAAAACTTTAATTTCTCCTAAATGAGAAGACTTATGATAAAAAATAAAAGAAGGAATCAGTCACAATAAGTGTGGCTTTTAGAATAAGTTTTAAAACTTATGGAAACATTTGAGTTTGAGGTTAAATTGCATCAAAAAAGATTGGGTAAAAAAAACATGACTATTTAAGCAATGTAAACCCAGTTTAAACATGTTTGCACCAGAAACTTAAATTAAATAAATAAAAGTTAAGGACTTAAGCTTCAAATTAAAAAATAAATCCATTAAATCCACTGTGTAGTTTTTTTGTTATTTGCAAAAATGTTTATTTTCAGAAAAAACCGTATATCTCCTAAACGAGAAAAGGAAAATTAAAAAGTTAAAAAAGAAATTACTCCCATTTAATTGGCCTATAAAATCAATTAATTAAATTGTAAAAAAATATGCAGTGGCAAACCGTGCGCATATCGAAAGAAGCAGTAAAAAAACATAGCTGTGTAATTTTCATTGCTGCCGGTTTAAAAAAAGATTTTTGATAATTTTTATTCCAGTAATTAAGAGCTAAAATTAGCATTTGAAAATGTGTATTTTTTTAGGTGGGCCGATATTTTTGAGCAGAAGTGTAGAACACAGCTCCAGCATCTTAATCTTGATTATCAAATTTTCAAAGCTTCTAACTGCTCCTCCATAATATTCCATGCTCGTGCCATATACGCTGCATCATTTTTATTGAAATATATTAAAATATACTGTATAAACTAAATAAAATATGAAAAATATAAAAAAATTAAAAATAACTGTCTATTGACTTTGACAGCATTGTATTTTATAGTAAGTCATACAGGGTTATTCTTTTAAATGGCACTCTATGTCTTATGGTACGTCATTTTAAAAAGTTTAAAATTCTCTATTTAACCATGTAACTTGTTTATTTTTTAATATTATTTTTGAAGATTTTTTTTTCTTGAAAAATTATGAAATTTTCAATATTTTTAAAAAATTAATTTTGGAAATTTTGCTCAAAAAGGTGAAAATAGTTAATACATGGTGTATTAAAACTAATTATTTATCATTTTAATGTAAAATTTTTAATAATTATGCAGAAAATATTAAAAAAATTAAAACATTTTAGAAGAAAAAATATCTTCAAAAAAAAACATTAAAAAATAAATAGTTACACAGTTAAATAGAGAATTTTAAGCTCTTTAAAATGACGTATCGCAAGATCTAGTGTGCCATTTAAAATATTGTCCTCCATTGCCCCCTGGCGCCGCCTTACCGAATAAAAAATTGAAAAATATGGCAAGTTTTTATTGTGTAATATAAATATTCCAAATTTGAAGTGTGTATGTCAATCCGTACAAAAGTTATGGGGGTGTACCATTTAAAAGAATAACGCTGTATATGTTGTTTTTTATAAGCACATTCAAATATATTTTTTGCATTTTATTCATTATTAGGTTATTATGAACATTAAATACAATTATTATTATTATTATTATTATTATTATATTTAATATTTATAGCTAATATTCTTTGTATTTAATAATTATATAACCATAAACAATAGCTTTTGTTGTCAAAAGTTTATTATCACGTTCAAGTCTATTTTGAATTTTATTCAGAAATAGGAAAATAAAAATTAAGCGGTTATAAATTCTGTATGTACCATCACGGCCATTAAATCCAGCTACAGCAAACATCCTTGCGGATTACCCAATATTTAAAATTATAGTTGCGTAGATCTTGACATATGAGTTATTTGTCATTTTTAAAAAGTAGGGTTAGACATGCTGTCATTATGAAATAACTATATTTAATTTTTATTATTATCAATATACAAATATAAATAATAACGATAGACCGGAGGTTAGTTTAAGTTTTAAAGAATGGCCAAATAAAACTTACAGTGTTATAAGAAATTCATAATAATAATGTAAAGATAAAAAATTGTGCTTTGTGTTAATGTTTATTAATTAACTGCAGTGCAGTGCACAAACTTTCAAGTTAAAATGTAGGATGTTTATACTAAATTTTGTTTTGATATAATGAAACAATGTAATGTAATGTATTTTAATTTGTATATTTTTCTACAATAAATAAATAAATACATAAAATAAATAAAGGTTGGTAGAATCTGGTCCGTGAGTGGAACATTTTGGACTGCCCAAACCTTCTTTCCGATTTATTACACCTCGTTCTTCTATTCTCTTTTTCGCGCGGCAAACCGTATTCGTTGAAATATCCAATTCATAAATGAATAATTATAATTATCTATCGTTCTTATACTAAAACCATCATTTAGTCTTGCTGTTAGAATTGCTTTTTTTAATTCGCTTGGCATTATTAAAAAAATATGTCAATTTAATTATTTGTCAATTTGATATTTCTTGTCAAAATTTAAAATTTAAGTTAAGTATTACAGATGTCTGTAAAATTTTAAAGTTGGTTTAAATATGTATAATTTTTGGGTGTAGCTAAATTTATTGGCCGCGATAGTACGTTTTTTGTTTGTCTTACTTTTTAATTTTTTTTCTTACATGAGGATTTTTTCGTGCTCTGTATATTTTAGATTTTAAAAATTATTGACTTTCCATATCGACACTCCCATCCAACAAGGATGTAACTTAAGTTAGACCTATTTTGAGTTATACTCATAGGTAAAGGCCTTGAAAAAAGATACACATGGTGGTACTACTTATATTTTTCCACAGGCCATTTTAACCAAAAGTTTACCTAAAAACACTAAAGTAAGAAATTCTAAACTTGAATATTATCAGAGACAAACAACAAATAAAAATAAATAATTATACAGTTAAATAAAGAATTTTATAAGCTTTCAAATTATGTATCACATGGGTACCTTTTCCACTTCAATCATTTGCCCACCCTTAAATAAAAAAAATATATATTTTAGAAATGGCGATTTCTCCCGCTAGATTAGACAGGGACAAAAGTTCTACCCAAAAAGGATAGAAGACATACATACACTCCCACTTCCACCCAACCAAACAAATTCTGTATTTGTTCTTTGTTGAACAAATACAATATTTACTTGGCCGGGCGAAAAGTGTATCTATATTATTTCTATTAAAGAAATTAGTGGCGCCATCTAAATTTTAGTAGAATTATCTTATTCTACAGATTCACATTAGCTATGTTCGTTCGTGCCGCTACACTTTCCGGCCAACCAAATAAATACTGTATTTGTTGTATGAAAAAAAATACAGTATTTATTTGGTTGGCTGGAAAGTGTAGCACAAATGAGATAGAGATAGGGTAGACGTCTTTTGTTTCATAATTCTAGTTGTAGCGAGCTCCATTTAGCTGTCGTGAAAAATGACAATATATTAGTTACGGATTTGTTGCTTGGGGGTATCGATATATGCTCTGTATCTTACATGGTTAAATAATAATTATTATTATTATTTTAACGGTAGACTAATTCTCTGAATAGCAAGCATCTAATGCGTAGGTACATTCAAAGTTGTCAACATGTTAAAAAACTTAATAATGATATTATTACTTAATTATTTTAATATTATTTCTTATCATACATACGTCAAAAAATAATTATTGTAGGTAATTGCTATAATAATGATTAAAGTCGTATGAAAAAATTGCAAAAAAAATTAGAAAAATAATATTTTTTTGACGATAACTATATTTTTTTGTTGAACGATTAAACTTGTAGTACATGGTAGGTACTTCTTAAAAAAATTAAATTAAAAATCAAGCCATCCATTTTTTATTGATGGATTTTGTAGCCTAGAGCTTACTAAAATATGACCAAAAATAAAATAGTCCCAAGAGCAGTTTTTGAGAAAAACGATTTTCAATTGTAAAAATAGTAAAAATTTTGCATTTTTGTGAAATTTTAAATTTTTAAAAAATTTAAAATTAAAATAGTCTATCAAATTTGTAAAAAAATTCGCCTGTGGCTCTAGAATTTAACGTTTTTAGGAGTAAACTTATGCTTAGATTGACTTTTGGCTTCACATAAAAGCAGGTTTCTGTTTACGCTTGCAGATAGTATCTTAAAAACACTACTATCCGAAATTGGTAAACCGTCCGAAATTAGGCGTATTTCCTCTAAGCTTGATTTATATAATAAACATTAATCGGAATAAATTCAGTTATGACTCATCAACGTTGAAAATAAACAGAGAAACATAGGCTTACGGAATAATTTTGCCGAATTATGAGGGAAATTTTTATAAAGGTCACTAAATCGAAACATTTGACGACTAATTTGTTACACACAACAATATTGAATATACATATTAACTATAAATATGTAAATATATCGGTGTTTTTCGAAGAAAATAAAAATGTAAATATTTAAAACCTCGCGTCAACGATAGAATCGACGCGGCGCCTATGCGAGCACTGGACATTCGCCGATGACTGATAATAAATCAATTTAAACATGTTTTATTATAAAGTAGCCGTAAAATGGTTGCCAAAAGTTCCAAAATATATTTTATTCCAATATTATACCAATTTAAATAAAATTAAATAAGATTTCTTTGATGCTTAGAGGCTCTAAGTTAGGGCGATTTTTAATTATGTATTCACGGAAAGAAATTAGTGGGCTCTGCGCTATACATTATAAGATATTTGGTAACAGTGGCAAATTATAGTGATTTAAGCTATAGATTATAAGGGACACAATAACTAATAATGTTAAAAATAAATTGGAAACGATTATATATATTACAGATACGATTATATTTATTACAGGCACTATTATAAATTTACAGAAATTTTATTATATTATAAAAATTATTAGCACGGACAATAATTAAATCTATTTAAGCTATAAATGCCATACTATTTGTTATATTTTATTATTCACTAAACAATTAAAGTATTTCATATAAATTTTTACACTGACTGCCATAATTGTAAGAGAAAGCGTTGTATTTATAAAATAAGCGATTATAATTTGCTTGGTATGTGTGTTATAGCGCTCCTAGCTATAATTTTTTTGTTCCGTGTTTAAGTAAAATAAATGTTGTTTTTAAAAAAGACCAAATGACCAAAAATAAAATAGTCCCAAGAGCAGTTTTTGAGAAAATCGATGTTCAATTGTAAAAATAGTAAAAATTTTGCGTTTTTGTGAAATTTAAAATTATTATAGTCTATCAAATTTGTAAAAATTTCGCCTGTGGCGCTAGAATTTAAAGTTTCTAGGAGTTTGGTAAAATTACGATTAGATTGACTTTTGGCTTCACATAAAAGCAGGTTTCTGTTTACCTCTGCAGATAGTATCTTAAAAATACTACTACCCGAAATTGGGAAACCGTCCGAAATTAGGCGTCTTTCTTCTTCTTCTTTACTCCTACTAGGAGAGAAAAAATGATTATTGCTATAGGTGAAGAAAATTGATTTCACAGTCTGAAAACATGATAAATAATGGTATGTTCTAAAGCTAGTAGTGAAAAAATGTTGCTTTTAATATCATTAGGTTATAAGGGCAGGCTTGATTAAAAGAATGCGAGTTGTCCTTTGATTTGAAATATCTTGATAACAAATGAAAATAAATACTAAGCATACACGGAAAAAAAAATTATAGCTAGGAGCGCTATAACACACATACCAAGCAAATTATAATCGCTTATTATATAAATACAAGGCTTTCTCTTACAATTATGGCAGTCAGTGTTAAAATTTATATGAAATACTTTAATTGTTTAGTGAATAATAAAATATAACAAATAGTATGGCATTTATAGCTTAAATAGATTTAATTATTGTCCGTGCTAATAATTTTTATAATATAATAAAATTTCTGTAAATTTATAATAGTGCCTGTAATAAATATAATCGTGTCTGTAATATATATAATCGTTTCCAATTTATTTTTAACATTATTAGTTATTGTGTCCCTTATAATCTATAGCTTAAATCACTATAATTTGCCACTGTTACCAAATATCTTATAATGTATAGCGCAGAGCCCACTAATTTCTTTCCGTGTACACTCAAAAATATATAAAAAATTGAAAATCGATTTCCTTCAAAAACTTCTTGAAGGATTTTTTTAATGTCTACATAAAATTCAATTTTTGTTAGATCAATTTTTCAGAGACAAATAGTTATGTTCTTAACTAGTGTATTAAGTGGATAAAATCACTTAATACACGAGTTGAGAATTAAATTTTATCCAACACCTTTTATTTTTAAATAAAAATCTATAATTTTGCGAAAAATTATGTCAAAAATATTAAGATTAAGTTTTTTAATACTAAAATAATAGGTAGCCATGGCCTAAGTATGCCTATTAAAAATAAACAATTGCTAGTTTTACATTTCTTACAAACGTCAAAATGGACGCGGTGATGACAGAATTTTTAATAAAAACAGTATTTTATTCAAAAACTAAAGAATAATTTGGGGTTTTCTTTAATTTTTATGTTTTAGCTTCTATTTATAGAATAGTTATAATACTTAATTAATAGGGTATGTAACTAATTTTGGGTGAGACAAAAGCTGTACGTAAAAGAGTGGGTGAAAAATTTTTTAGTCACTAGTGGAAAAAAACTCACTTTTGACATTTAAAATAGTGCTCAAAACAAGTGTTTCTGTGAAGGTGTTGGATAAATGTCATTGTAATACCTACCTTAATTTTTTACCGATGCAATAAAAATGAAATATTTGCGTTAAACAATTTTTATATAATTTATTTATATAATAGGTAATTTCATACATTAGTCCTGATGATGAGTAAATCGAGGAAATAATATTTTTTATAGGATTGAATTGGTCATGCATTTTTGGCAAGCCAAGACATATTTTTACTATAATTTATTATTATTGCATAGATACAAAGTCCAAAGTCCAAACTTTTGACATTTATGTCCGCCATATTGGATCCGCCGTTTTCTTAAAACAAATTAATAACCTTTTTGTAATCAGCGACCGTAAAAATCACACAATTTTAAACAAAATTTTTCAAACTTTTGACATTTATTGGATCAGCCATTTCTTAAAAAAAAATAATATAATTTTCGTAATCAGCGACCTCAAAAATTGCATATTCATTTTTTTTAATAACTTTTGACATTTATGTCCGCCATACTGGATCCTCCATTTTCTTAAAAAAAATAATATAATTTTCGTAATCAGGGACCTCAAAAATTGCATATCGTCATCTAAAGGCTCTAACGGTCTAACTCCAAAACGTCATATTTTTCAGGAGACGTAAAAAACGATTTAAAACTTAATTATAGCAATTTAGAACTTTAAAACTAGCTTGTTCACAGGTAAAAATGTTTGAAATGTGTTAATGTATTTAAAACTTTTCATTGTTATCTATTTTATATAAATTATTTGAAAATTAAATTTTTAACCACAGAATCTTAATTCACCAACGGTCTAACTCCAAGGGAAGATAAAAGAAGATACCTATCGTATTATATCGCGTAATATTATTACAAAAAATTTATATTTTTATATTTAATATATAATATTACTACTAGGTAGGCATAATATATATATATATATATATATATTATTAATGGCAATAATTATAATTATCATCAAACAGTAAATTAACAAATATTTGAAACGGGATCCCCTGTTGTCGAGAAATAGTTTGACATTAGTGACAGTTCTCATTTAATTGTTTTCTCACAATCATATGATGGAGTTAGACACTTAGCGACTTAAAGTATTTACATTTTTGCATTTTTTGAGGCTGATATTGGTTTAATGCAACTTTTTTTTTTGAAGTATGTTGGTAATCAGATAATGAAGCAAATTTGATAAAAATCTCATTTTTGAAAAATTTGGAGTTAGAAAACTAGAGCCTTTAGTGGACGATATTCATAATTTTTATTATTTTTTTTCAACTTTTGACATTTATGTCCGCCATATTGGATGAATAGCCCCATATAGCGTTAAATTGAATTTTGGCTAGCTTTTTCGAAAATTCCACCACTGTGAGAGCAGACAAATTGCCTGAGATAATGTTTTCGCATATTTACTACTTTGTAAAAATTTTCAAAATCATAAAAGATCTAAATTTTATTAGTTTTATTAAGACGTGGGTGTGCTTAACTGCGTTTGTAAGTTTTGTCTAAAGAAAAGGTTTTAAGTTGAATTAAGGGTTTTTTCTATTTTGCGACTCATAATCACACGCATTTTGTGTCTTCTTATAGGCCCATAAGAGGTCTGTATTTTTTGTTCTTTCGGGTTGGCAACAGACCTGGCCTATCGCTTGACGTTTTCCGTGCAAATGTCACTGACGGTTTAAAGTTAAATTTTCTACAAAATTTTGTGTTTACTATATTATCATGTTAAAATTGTGGCTTGGTAAAAAAGAGAAGAGATGACTATAAAATATATCAAAATATCATTTGTTCTTAGAATTTTAAACATAGTGCAAACTGTAATGCCAATCCAAAACAAAAATCCCTAAATCAGTCATCAATTTAAATGTAAGTTTTTTTAAATTTTAGAGCAAAATAGAAAAAATTGTTTCATAACACGTTTTTAGCGCACTAGTACTTTAAAAAACTCGCCGCAAGCGGCAAACTTGTACTAGAGCGCTAAAAAGTTACGTTATGAAACTAGTACTTTAATATACTATTTTAGAACTGGCATTCTTAGTCAATGCACTCAAAAAATGTCATTCTAATTTTAATACTAAATTTTATTTGTAAATATATATTTGTTATTTATATCCCCACCATTGGTATTTAATACTTTACTTGTGATATTAAATAGAGCAATGTGTGTATTGTATACAAAATGTTGTCATACTAACATAGTACATGGTTCATTTGGATCCCCACGCAACATGTATTTATTAATACTGTAACATTTAGTAATTTATATAACAGTTATAGGTTGGTATACTTTAAGTTGTAGTTGTGGTATTATTGATCTAGTTTAAAGTATGTTACAGTATTTAGTACAGTTGCTTTTCATCCGTGAAACGAGTAATATGTACTTTCAGCAGGAATTAGTAATACGTTAAACGCGTTTAATTTTCTAGCATCAAGTCTTTTAGTATTAGTTATTTATTTATTTATTTGCTATCTTAGATATGCCCCAGAATCGATTTTATATATTTTATAGTGATTGTATGGAAGATGTGCAGTAAAATGACGAACATGTGATTATATTGGAGTAAGAAGGGAATTTTATGTTTTTTAATCATTTATAATGCTGATAAATTTTGATTTGGAAGCAACTAACACGTGAAGAAGTTTTTATACGTACAAAATTTTTTATAAGATAGATAAGATAAGATAAGATAAATTTATTGGTGTGAATAGATAAATCTTTACACAAGTCAGAAACATATAGAACTTGATATAAAAAAATACATGAATAATTCAGCAAAACGTTAATTGGACCTGAGAACTGAAAGATCAGCTTCTAAAAATTCCGCTGTGGAAAAAAAGGCTTTACACAACAAATATTTTTTCAAAATATTTTTAAAACTTACCGCCGGGAGACTACGAACACAATCTGGTAGTTTGTTGAAGAATTTAACACAGTGAAAATTCAAACCATTCTGCGACAAATCCAATCTCGAAAATTTTACGCGTACATCACCCTTGCCTCTGGTATTGTAATGGTGAATATCTGAACCTTTGATAGAGCCGTCCTGGCTGTTGTGGGCATGTAGAAGACAGTGATATATGTAGAGACAAGGAAATGTGAGAATTTTGAGTTCTACAAATTTGTCCCTACATCCATCCCTGAAGCCCAGACCCCCAACAACCCTAACAGCTCTTCTCTGCAAGCCAAATATTCTTTCTGCATTTGCGCAGTCTCCCCATAAAACTATTCCATAGCTCATAGCAGAATCTACTAGTGCAAAATATGCTGTGCGCAAAACATCGGTTGAAACTGTGCCTTGAAGTGATCTCAAGCAAAAAACTTGTTTGGCAAGTTTTGACGCAAGCATATCAGTATGAGATTTCCAGGTGAAAGTCGGATCGAGAAATACACCCAAAAATTTCACATTTGCAGCTCCCTCAAAGCCACTCGAACCCCTTAAGGTAAATAGCACTCGCTCGGTTTTAGATCTGTTTAGAGAGAGGCCATTGCAAGCAAACCAGTCCGCAGCCATCGATTGCGCGAACGCAGCCCAGTATAGAACCTGTGCCAATTCCCTACCTTTGGCTGTAATGGTGGTATGTTCTGCGAAATGAATATATTCGGCGTCCTTTGGTAGACAATTTATAAAATCATTTATGTAAATTAGGAAAAAAAGTGGTCCTAAAATTGACCCCTGTGGGACACCGATGGTTATATTTTTTTCACTAGATGATTTGCCACCCACCATTACAGTCTGGCAACGATTTGTCAGGTACGATTCTATAAGATTCAGCGAGATATCATCAAAATTGTATTTTTTAACCTTCTTGAGTAAAGTAGGGTGGTCCACACAATCGAAAGCTTTGGTCAGATCTAAAAAAAGTGAGAGCGAGTACTCACCCTCCTCAAAACATTCGAGAGCCTGAGTTACAAGATCTGCTATGGCATCTGTAGTGTTTTTGGCTTTTCGAAAGCCAAATTGTTTTGGGGAGAAAAGTTTGTTATCCTCAAAAAACTGTAATATTATCCGGGACAGTGCTTTTTCAAAAATCTTTGAGATGACGGGTAGCAGAGATATCGGGCGATAATTCGCAACGTCCTCTCTGTCACCTTTCTTGAAAAGTGGTATAACTTTAGCAACCTTTAGAGAATCAGGAAAAAAACCTAATTGAAAACATTTATTGATGAGCTTAGTAATAGGTCCTGTAAGTATATCAACATTATTCTTTATTAAGGGAACAGATAAGTCATATATATCTTAAGATAAGTCATATATATCTTTCGATTTATATGCTAGCGCATGCGCAAATATAATTACAAATTAGAAAAAACTGCCTTGGCAACAGCTAACACAACCAACAGTAAACACGAAAAGGAAAGAAGGAAAAGAAAAAGAAAAGGTCTTACAGAAGACTGGAAATTTTATATATTTAAAACAGGAGTGGGCATGGCGAAAAGCCAGACAAGAACCACTCTTGGTGAATTTAGTAACTAAGAAGGATCTGGCTAATTATCTCACTGAGAAAAGGCCAAAATAAAGGAAAAAGAAGAAGAAGAAATTATATTTTGATATATTTTATAGTCATATATATATTATTTAATTATTTTTAACCAATTAAACATATGTATTTCTATTATTAAGTTTTTTTTGACATGTCTATTGAACATTGTCCAACACCTAAAAATTATTTAATTTTTTTACTATAAATAATCCCGGGGTCAGTTTTGCCCCATCACGTCAGGAAAACGAGATTTCAAGGTCATTTGGAGGTCAAAATGGTGATTTTTTGGGAGCGGCCCCGGGACAACATCTCAACGTTCAGAAAGTATTCAAGACCTACACAGTTACCCGTGAAGTTAACAGGTCGCTTGAGATATTGTCCCGGAGTCGCTCCCAAAAAATCACCATTTTGACCTAAAATGACCTGAAATCTCGTTTTCCTGACGTGATGGGGCAAAACTGACCCCGGGATCTGATTCAGGGCGCCAAAATACCTAGGAATACCATGGTCCGGTCAAATAGTCCTGACTTTTGTTTTGTAAACCTGTATTATTGAAGACTTCAGAAAATATGTACAAGGACTTCCCATTCACCTTTATTTTTTTTTTAAATAAAATAAAAATCTATGTTTATTTTAAAAAAAATATTCCTCAATAATTTCAATTTTTTTATAATAAAACAAATCGGTATTCCACAATCACAGCGTTTACTCTATAATACTCTTCTGCTGTGAGACTGCGAGGAGTATGTATAGCATATAATAAATTTAAGTAAGCAAATATTATACAACCAACTATACAAACAGTGGTATAACGTGTTGTATACATGTGGCTAGTAAAAGTTTTAATTTATATTGTCCGCATAAAGCAAAGTCCAATAACAACAGTTGGCTTAGTTCCTATGCTCGCAATGTATAAAAACCGTGATAATAAAAGTGGACAAAACGAACACTAGTTGATTGCAGCGCCCCAACTCGGAACTACAAACTAAGGGGATGTTCAAGAATGACGTCACCTATTTTTGACCAATTTTTGACCCTCCTCCCCCGTTCGTCATATTTCGTCACTTTTGCCTTGACCCCCTTATAAAATAAAAAAAAATACGTCACCTTTTGGGAGACCCCACCCCTATACTGCCCTACTACGCTAGAAAGCAGTAACTCCGTTTGTCGCATAGCAACGTTTTCACGTCAACTGTGATGTAATGTTTTGAAAACGCTGCTATGCGACAAATAGAGTTAGGGAACGTTCAAGTATTACGTAACGCAAATTTTGATCATTTTGGACCACCACCACCCCTCCCCCCTGTAACGCTATTTCCCTATACCATTAACATGGGCGTAACATTCCAAAATTTCTAGAGTAGTAGGGCAGTATAGGGGAACGTTTCAAATAAATTTTCAATATAATGAATAATTTGTAGAAAAATGTCTTTTGACATAAATATTCATAAATATGAATATTTAGGTATTATGGACGAAATGACAGCCTTAAAAAAAGTATTAATAAACCTCGAGAAAAAGTATTACAATGCCTACAAAGCAGTAACTCCATTTGTCGCATAGCGACGTTTTCACGTCTACTCTGATCTAATATTCTGAAAACGCTGCTATTGACAAATGGAGTTACTGCTTTCTAGCTTAGAAGGGCAGTATAGGTAAAGCTACTAAAATATAAAAATAATTAAATTTTAATATATTTTAATTTAAAACTTTTAAACTTAATAGATAATTCAACAAATAAAGCAAAATCTTAGTTGCTTACAGAGCCTGTAACCAACTAATTTGAACAGGCCATTTAGGCCAAAAGTCCAAACCTCTGAAAATTAAATTTTAAAGCCGTTACAAATTTTATTTTAAGGAATAGGGAAAAAATAAATACAATTTTTTCTTGAACTACAAAAAGTAAAATATACTGTAGTCTTTTATGTTGTAGTTGTTTTTATAAAAATTCTGTAATTATTTTCACTATTTTTTTTTAAATATACCTTTTTTTTAAGGTGAGGTCACTTTTAGCCGGACTCCCCTCCCCCCTTCGTCACTTTTTGTGACCTTTTAACCGACCCCCCCCCCTCTCCCTATGGAGGTGACTTCATTCTTAAACAGCCCCTAAGGGCAAAGTACAATGTTTTATTGTATATATAACGTACCTTTTTTTTTATTTTATAGTGTTATTTAGGTATTTTTTAATTTTTATTTGAGTTTTATTATTTATCTTTAAATTTTCTATACCATTCTTTAAGTTATTTATCGATTGTTTTATTTTTATATCTACTTAAATCATATACGGGGATAAACTTGACAACCTGGTTAAAACTTGGCCACTTCAAGGCTCACCTGCCATTTTTTAAGTAGACAACTATTGTTATTGGATTTTGGCATAAAGTGAGAAAGAACGAACTAATAACACTTCTCTCTAGAATAGGCATTTTATTTGTAAAAACTGAAAAAAACGTAGCCAACATATACATTTGTCTGTCTTACTCGCACAGCTTTGTTCTAACAGAGACAACAATAACAGTTACTGGTAATAGTTATTGTTCAGGCCTGAATATACCTACTATTTGTTTACAAACAAACTGAGATGTTGGCGATACTTTATATTAACGGTATGCGTATTCTAGAGAAAAGAGTTGTTAGTTCGTTGGTGAGAAATAAGGAGCGGTTATAGGCAGCTCGTTATGCCGCACCATGCTAAACTGCGCATGCGCTGACCATTTTTCAATATATAATTTTAAATAAAAAACAACTTTTTCCACGATCTAATAGAAAAGTTAACATTTCTAGAAAAACAAATGAAGTTTTCTGACTGAAAAATAACCTAGTTCTTAGCATTTTACTTTTCTGCTAGTTACCATGACAGCAAGCGCAAAATTGAATTTTTCGGGCTAGAGTGTAGGCAACCGGCAAGTCAATCGTAAAACAGCTGTCAACTTGACAGTGTCAAGTATATGCTACGAGATGTTGTATTCTGCCATTTTTTAAATATAAAACTATTATTTATCTTTAATCAAATCTCAATTTCGTGTGCTAAATATTTATGTGTTAAATATTTGTGGTTATGAAGGAATTATGGAGAGTTACAGTGATGAGTAGAGATCGGATTTTACCGAGTCGTGACGTCAAAATCCATAGCCGGGTACAACAAATTAATAATAATTTTATAAAAATGTTTTATAAGCTAACAAACTACTACATTTACAAAGAAATTTATATAAATATTATGAAAATCCCCTAACGTTTTTATTTAAGTAAAAAAAATGCCCATGGCCCCCCTAAATCCGCCCTTGTATTGAGCCTAATCTAATATGCATTTGTCACCGTTCATTTCATTATTTAAATCCCTTAATAAAATAGAATCTATAATTTATTTGAGGCGTATATATATTTACAGTATTATTAATTTGAGCCATTTCGCCTCAATGACTATTTATATCGATAAAAAATCTAAAACAGAAAATAAAATTAATGGCGCACCTATTTCTAGATGCGCTGGTAAGGTATTGCGTTTTTTTATTTATTTATTTATTCCAGCATGATTATGCTATATAATATACATATTATGTACAAAGAAAAAAAAAATAAAATTAATATTAACCATTAAAAACAGCATTTACAAAACAAAAAAAAAAAACAAAATTATTGTGTAAATAAAAGAAGGCGCCACGTAGAAATTAACGTAGAGTTAAAGGCCAGGTCAGAGTCAAATAAGGACTGGAGAAAAGAGTTTTGAGTACAGGAAAGGCGTTTCACAAAATTAGCAACTTTTTTGCGTCGTAAAGCATCAAGCGTGTCAATTCCGGAATACGCGAACATTTCTGAAGCACTATTGTAGCGGGAAAGTCTGTGTAGTATACGGAAGGCATCGTTATAACATATCCGAAGCATGCGCCATGAAGCAGCAGTGTGGTTAAACCATAGTTCACCAGCATAGAGGTTATAGCAGAATGTTTTAAAAAGAAGATTTTTGACTTCGGAGGAGCACTTATAAAACCTTCTGGCAATCATGTTTGTTCATAAGCTTTTGTAGTGTCGTTGAATATCAGAATTATCACAGAGCTTGTCATTTATAACATGACCAAGATATTTTATCTCAGAGACGCGATCAACTAAACTATTATCGAGATACACAGGAGGAACACTAAGGTCTTTATATGAAGGGGGTTTAAATACCATCATTTTGCTTTTGTCGCCGTTGTATTTGAGAAAGACAGCCCTAGCGAACTCTTCGCATTTTTTCACCAACATGCGAATACCCTGAAGTGAAGGACTAAGAAGGACCATGTCATCGGCGTAGCTAATGCAGTTAATCTTGACGCCTCCACAATAACAGCCTGCAGGAACTTTGGCAAGGATTGAGTGCAGTTCATCTATATAAGAATTAAATTCATCAGGAGCGAGTAAGCTGCCTTGGCGTACTCCGTTGCGAAGATTGAAGGATGGAGACAGAGAGGACCCCCAGAGGACAGATGCGGTGGCTTTGCGATTCCAGCTATTCAAAAATCGGCATAGGTATCTAGGAACCTTACGTTTTAATAAAGTGTTGATCAGCTTTTAAAATAATACTTATCTGCTATATCTTCTTTACCTAAAAAATATTATTAGTCAATCACTTACCAAAGTTTAAAATTTTTGCCTAAATAAACATTTTAATTTTATTTTCTGTTTTAGATTTTTTATCGATATAAATACCCTTAATAAAATGTTCGTAAAACCATTACTTACTACGGTTAAATCGTGGATTGAAGATTATTCAGAACTAGAGTTCGAGGGCAATATTTTACACTGCATATTTTTTAAAAAAGACTTAACCTGGGAAAGAAAAACTAATATTTTAAGACATGTGAATACAAAAACCCATAAAGGAGATAAGGAGCATGGACAATTTATTATTTAAAGTAAGTAAAAAGATACAAAATAAATTTTAATCACAAGTTATAAACGTCACGTGACCTTTTATTGTGAATAAAAAACGATTGACCAGGCAGATTTTTTTTTAACTTGGTAAAAGTAATATCCAGCCACCATGCCACAATTTGAGAGCTTTGTCAATACTGCAAATACTGCAGCAAGTCTAATGAAAAATTGGACCGACGAAAAAGGCCTGATTTTAAATGCAGGTAAAACTTCTATAATTCAAATTGGTGGTTGCCACAATAAAGAAATTGATAAAAAAGCATGCGAGTAGAAAATAAATCACTCCAGTTCAAATGAAATAAAATTTTTAGGTGTAAAGGTAGATTCACATTTAACCTGGGAACCGCACATCAATGAAATAGCTTCCATAATTCGAACAGCTCATTTTGTTATCTGGAACCTAAAAAATACTGTTAATAGAAGCACGTTACTTCTCTATTATAACGCCTATATTAGAAGTAGACTAGAATACAATATTATTATCTGGGGAGCTTCCTCTGCTATGGATAGATTGTTTGTATTACAGAAAAAAATAGTAAGAACCATATCCAGCATATCTTATAGAGAACACTGCAAACCACACTTTATCAAATTAAATATTTTAACAGTTTATTCACTTTATATTTATAATATTTGTACTTTTTGGCATGCGAATAAACATCTCTTTACTAGAAACTCAGAAGTAAATAGAGGAATGAAAACTAGGCATCAAAATAAGTTATCTACCCCTCAGCACAGCACCACGTTTTTCGAAAAAAGTCCGTATTTTATGACAGTCAAAATTGTAAATAAATTACCTGATACATTAAGTAACATGGACTCTACAAATAATTTTAAAATACATCTTAAAGGGCTACTTACCTCTAAGGCGTATTATTCTTTAGATGAATATCTTAATGAAAATTTTTGAAACTATGTATGTATTATGTTTATTTAATTATTGTAACTTAATTTTGACAACCCTATACCCAGTTATCTGGGTCATACAGGGAAATATTAAACTATTAAACTATTAAACTATACTATAAAAGTAAATTTGGATTATTAAAGAGCCCAACTAAATCGTAATTTTCAGAATTGTTATTTTTTTAATTTTCTTTTACTTAAATAGCACGTTACGGGATTTTCATAATATTTATATAATTTTCTTTGGCAATATAGTAATTTGGTAACATATTAAACATTTTTATAACATTAATATGAATTTGTTAACTTATTGTACCCGGCTATGCATTTTGACGTCACGACTCGCTAAACTCCAATGTCTAGTGATGAGGGTTTTTCTTCTAAACCACCAGGTTTGCAAAAAATTGTAAGTGCTGCGATCTTGTAAGGTTATAAGTTTACTGGCTGAATTTATTTATTTATTTTAGATCGTAGAAAAAACGTTGTTTGTATAACGAGCGGAAAATTTGATTTCTGCTTTGGCGTGATTGCTGATCACGCTCAAGCAGAAATCAGTAATTTTGCGCTCATAATACAAAAATAACTATTTTGTTATCAGCAGCAGTTTTACGTAAACTAGCAGTAGGACTAATTGCTAATCATAATATTCTTATCATCAAACTGTTAGATAACACTTTAAACAAAGATTTATTGGATTATTTTTTATTTATTTTTGGTACTCATCCAAATAATTGTTTATCGTACAGTTAAATATTTATTATACTCCCCGCAGCTTTACAGCAGAGAAGTTTATACGTTTTCTTTAAAACCCAAAAAAGGAAAAATTTTCTCCAAAATAAAAAAAAATTGTACCAAAGTGCCGTCGCCCCCAAAACCCCCCGTAGCTTTTCAACTGAATGAGATATATACTTCAAATTTGGAATATTTATATTACACAATAAAAACTATCACTTGCCATATTTTTTAATTTTTTATTCGGTAAAGGCGAGGGGGTAATGGGGGACAATATTTTAAATGGCACCCTAGGTCTTGTGATACGTCGTTTTAAAGAGCTTAAAATTCTCTATTTAACTGTGTAACAATTTATTTTTTAATATCATCACTCTTTGACTTTGATGACAGCCATACTTCAAACTTGTTTGTATTATGTATTATGTAAACAGGTGGTTTGGACTTTTAGATTCTGTGCAAAAATCTTGTGCAAAATTGATTAAAAATGATTGAAGAAGAATATATGGTTTATACACCTTCAAATCTCTCCGAAATTGCAAATGCTACATTAGACAAGTTACCATCGAAATCGCAAAAAGTGCACGATTTAGTCTACGAAAAAAAATTAAAATAAGCTAAGGTTTAAGTTTATTTCGAAAGGGTTTTATTGGCCTATTTTAATAAAAAAAACATACTTTATTACTGAATAAATTAAATTCAAAAATTAATATTTAAAAAAAATATATATAGGATGCTTGAAGAAAAAATATTATGTTTTACTCAGAGGAAAAGTGCTTTTTTACTCGTCTGTAGTTTCCGGACTTCGCTTCGCTTCGTCCGTAAATTCTACAGACTAGTAAAAAAAAGGTTAATTTTTCCTCTTAGTAAAACAATATACTTTTATCAAAAGTCAATTGTACCAAAGAACCCCGCACAAAACCCCGTGTTTTTGGCTTTCGGCTAAATTTGCTGGAAATTATATATTTTTTTAACCTTCATGTCCTTAGTAATTAACCAAAATTTCAGCCTAATTGTATGTACATTTTTTGAGATATCGAGCTTTAAAATTGGTAATTTAGAATTCAGGAAAATTTTACACCTGTTAAAATTTTGTGCTTTTTTAATGCCAGTTTTTTACGTATGATTAAACTCAATGGTGCAAACTGAAGGTGTTTAGATGCTTTATTTAAATGTGTTATAACATTGGCCACAGAGTGTTTTCCTTTTCCGTGGCAACAGCCTAAAACAGGGGATATAATAAATATTAAAAATGCTAATTATTAATTTTGGTTTAATATTAAAAAACAGAAAATCTAACGGCTATAATTTCATAATTTTTATATATTTTATAGTTTTTGAGTTACTGAATAAAAATAATTGAAAGCGAAGCTTATTAGAGTACTCAAAGTTCTTCTGTTTGGGCATGATGGGGGTAAACCACATCAAAATAAATTAACTCGATTCAGTCAGCTAAAAGTTTTAAATTCTCGGTAAATCTTACAAATATATGGAATTTTAGAAAAGGTATTGTTAAAGTAAAGTAGGTAAACCAATTTAAGAGCCTACATTGGCATAGTGGAGCAAGTGGCATGAAACGTTGAAGTCTTATAATATTACTTATTTCTGTATTTAAGATAATCACAGTATGGCTTGCAATGGAGGCAGTTAAACCAAGTTAACCAGGTTCTCAAAAGTAATTTAAGCGTGGTAGGATAGATAGATAGGCTAATTACTTAAATGTTTAAAAGAAAATAAAAATAAGAATCTAAAATAATTGAAAGCGAAGCTTATTAGAGTACTCAAAGTCCTTCTGTTTGGGCATGATTGGTGTAAACCACATAAAAATAATTTAACTCGATTTAATCAGCTAAAAGTTTTAAATTCTCGGTAAATCTTACAAATAAATGGAATTTTAGAAAAGGTATTGCTAAAGTAAACTAGGTAAACCAACCAAAGAGGTCCTACATTGGCGTAGCGGGAAAAAGGTATAAATCGTAAAGGTTTATTAGATTATTTATTGCCATTTGCCTAGGATTATGGTGAATTTGGCATACATAGCATGATATATTTTGGCAAAATGCCATTTTTAAATACTCTGACAGTAAATAATGTATGTACACCTAAATAAGTTCTTATTATAGGTAGAATATTTATTTTCATGGTTTTATAAAGATTAAGGTTTTATTATTTAAATACTACTTTATATAATAAAATATAACTTTATATATTTATATAGTTGTTTACTTGTTTTGACAATAAAAAGCATTTTTAACTTTTGCTACTAAATTAATTTAAACAAAAAATTCGTCCCTGAAGAGGTAAAAGGTATTCAGTAATTTTGTATTTATCAGAAACTTATTCGCTTAATTACTTAAAACAATAATTTTGTCACTTGTACCACTTTTTCACTGACCCCCTCAATTGGCAACATTGATAAACTGCAGCTCTTTTCTGAGAGTGTCCCAGGGAGACGATATTTGACCCGTATTATGTATTATTTCTTGACATTTTATCAAATTCCATTCTTGTTTTTACAAATTTTTTAACAACAAACATAAATAAGAACCCTCCTTCCGCGTTGCCCTAGTCGGGCAAAAAATAATACAATAAGTTCATATCAAAGAACTTTTACCTCAAGAAGTAATTTCAGACCAATGTGAAGGTGAATTATGAAGGTGTCATCTTTTTGTTTGTTTATTTACTAAGAGAAACGCGATACAGCTTTGTGGTGTAAAATGTAGATGTCGCTAGTCGACTTTCAGGCTACCTAGTAGCGATGTTGCGTAGTTTCCACCTTATCATGGATTCAAATCATTATACTTAAATTAAAAATGTAAAAAACTTTATTGTGTATACTATAATTATGTTTAATAATATAGTATATTTATATCTATTAAAATTAAACTACTAGTTCATATAAAACTCATACAGAACTAATTTTTCTTAAAATTTACAATAAAATATCCAAAGTATATATTTCCAATCGACAACACTGTACCCCTGTCAGTCATTTTACGACATTAGACTGTGAGTTTACACATTCTTTCTCTCTCTTTACGCGTACTAATTGTAAACAATAGTCACTCCCCACCAGCTCCTTACCGTAGTTGGTTCACGCTTCAAACAAAGCATACGGTAGATTTCATCATGTTACTTCCTGAGGTAAAAGTTCTTTGGTTCATATGGACATGGGTTGAATATCGACTTCGAAGAGAGCTGATGTTCATCGAGATGTTCATCGTAGATATTAATTTCATTTAAATTATTTAAAAGAAATAAATGTCTAATAACTCAAAAACCCCTGATACAAATATTTTAGGTTTTTTGCACATTATGGATAAAGTTCTAGTTGAAATTACAACCCATCCAAGTATATTTATTATATCAATAAGTATGTTGATAACAATAGTATGCAGCATAATTGTCTGCAAAAATAGAAATGAAACAAATGAAAAAACTGCCTACTATACGTACAAGGTAACTGAAGCTCCTGAAGCTGAAAGGCCGGCGTCATTGCTGAGCGCATACAGCACAGATGGGGAATTTCAGTTTTTTTCGGGGAATACTTATACAGATCCGGAATTTCAGCATTTTTCAAGGAATTCTTACAACCTGAACGAGTCATTTATGTGATAATTTATTTTATTAATTATTAAATATTTATATTTTCTTATGCTTATTTTCAATAAACCATAGAAAAAATGTTATCTCTCCAAAATATAAATTTATTGTCTATTAAACAAACATTACAGCGACAATTGGTTCAAATTGTTTAACAAAGTCATTTTCAAGCTACAAATTTATTTATTTTTATTTTATTTATTTATTTATGTATAATTTACTACAGAGTAATGAAGAGCCCCAAATAAGCTTTTGGTTTGTGCTAGGGGCTCACAATTAAATAATGAAAATTAGGTTGAGAATGGTACAATTCCCTTAAAAAAACTTACTTTTTAAATATACAGCCTGTTCCAGAACTTGCGTACCGAAATTTAAGAGGTGATTCTACATCCAAAAATATGAAAAAAAGTTTCTATAAAGGTTGGTCCGGAAATGAGCCCTAAGGGAGCTACGGCCCTTCGAAGATGACGTATTGAATGGGGAACAAAAAAAAGCACCAATAAAATTTTAATGCTGCAGGGTGATTCTTCATTTAAAACTGAGCAAAAAAGTATTATACACCAAAATACCTAAATTTAATATTAAAGGAGTAATAGCCTTTTAAAAAGTAACGTTTTTGGTGGCACAAAATGTTACTTCCTCTTAATTGCATTTTTTTTTGATAACGGTTGCTCCTACAGTGTTACACTATATGATATTTTATATGTATTTTTACTCTAGAAATCTATATTTTTTACAACAAATCCAAAAAACATACACATAGAAAAGTTTGGGGCAAAAATGTTTTAAGCCTCATATATTTTGTCCGTCTGGGCACGCCTCTGGATAAATTAAAAAAATAAATTAACATAAACTTATTGCCCTTATTAATACTAGTATACATGCAAAAGCTCGGCGCTTTAGCTTAAACGGTACCCGAGTTATTAATTAAAAACCTTATTTTTATTACAATTTTAAAGGGCCCTAGATCCCTTAAGGCTCATTTCCGGACCAACCTTTATAGGAACTTTTTTTATATTTTTGGATCTAGAATCACCTCTTAAATTTTGGCATGCCAGTTATGGATCACCCTGTATAAACAAATTAACTTGAGTACACATTATTAGAATAGAATATTCCATAACTAGTATGGAATAGACAATATTCCGCACGAGCGGAAAGTTTGTCATACGAGCCGGCAGGCAAGTATGACGGTCCCGCGAGAGCGGAATGACTATTCCATACGTGTTGTAGACGTGAGACAAGGATGTAGACTTTCGACTATTCTTTTCATTATTATTATAGACTGGGTAATGAAAAACACCGAGGACCAGAAAACGGGCATAAATTGGGAAATTTTCAGGAAGCTTGAAGACTTAGAATTCGCCGATGATATATGTCTTTTAGCTGCAAACAAACAACAACTACAACAGAAAACATCTAAGCTTATAAAAAACGCAAAAAAAGTGGGCCTTAAAATAAATGCTAAAAAAACTAAAATCCTAACTAAAAACACAAACAACCAACAAAAAATTTACGTAGATGGAGAAGAAATTGTGGAAGTAGAAGAATTTTGCTATCTAGGAAGTTTGGTTGACACAAAAGGAGGTACAGAAAAAGACATCGACCGACGAACTAATTTAGCACAGAAAGCTTTTAACGCACTGAAAAAAATATGGGCAGCTTCAAATATTTCTAGACAAACATAACTAAAACTATTCAGAACGAATGTAAAAAGTGTACTTTTATATGGCGCAGAAACATGGAAACATTCACAAAAACAAAATAAAAAACTACAAACTTTTATAAATAAGTGCTTGCGCATCATTTGTCAATTTTTTTTGGCCAGATACGATTTCGAATGAAGAATTACATAACATTACACAAGAGGAGAAAATAGAAATAACAATAAAGAGAATCAAATGGAAATGGATTGGACACACATTAAGAAAAAAAGAGAGCAGCATAGCAAGACAATCACTAAGCTACAACGTACCAGGAAAAAGAAAAGTAGGAAGACCAACAAACACATGGAAAAGAACGATATCAAAGGAATTAGAACAAGTTGGGATAACATGGAATGAAGCGAAAAGGGTATCGAAAAATAGAAAAGAATGGAGAGAGTTGGTAGAAAAAATTGCAAAGATTTCAAGGGGCGATGAACAGGAGTAGCTAACCTATCATCAACATGCCATTTAGCCTTTGAAACACCATGAAATGGTGCCCTTTGCTCCACAAGGAGCTATTAGGACAATGATGATGTAGACTATACTTTTTCTTCGAATATGAAACACTGTATGGCTTTAAACTGCAGACAAGGTTAAAAACATTTTTTTTTGTGACTCGACATTGTAAATGCAACAAAACACATATTTTTAAATAAAACAATTAACGTTATTTAATAATTTTATCAAATCATTACTTAAAAAGGATTTTTATTTAATTTTAGCACATATTTAAAAATTATAATGCAAAAATTGAAGGTTATGTCAGATTGCTGTGACAGATCAGGTTTAAATATTTAACAATAGATGGAGCAGTTTTAATTTTTGGATTAAATTGATAAAAAACTGGTAAAATATTAAGAAAAACTAATAAATTTTATGTAATTGTAACGCAAAACTTTAAATTGCATTAAATTATTCAATATTTCATGGTAAAATATATATATATTTTTGCTAATTTTACTACAGTTTTCTTTACTTTTATAAAAAAGAGATAGCACTACATGTACTGATTCTAACACTTTATACGGAATATTCATACCGTATTTAGAGCTAGAATGGATTCATTCTGTGTTTGAAAAGTGTATGTTTTGCTTACATTCTAAAGCAGTCGTAGATAAATGTCATACTGACCTTAAATATATTATTTTTATGAAATATTAAAAAAATCTAAAAAAAAGAAAACTACAATATGTTAAAATTAATTAATGAAATCTAATATTTAAAACTGAATAAAAATCTGGGACATCTATCATAAACTAATACAAACTGTATTTCAAACAGACTAATTAATTAATTATCTTTAAAATTCAAAAAACGTTTTAGATTTTAAGCTTTCACGGCCATTAAGATATAAAGAACTTTCACTTTCGGGTTTAGACCGTGTTAATGGATTTTCACTTTCCGACGTTTCGTCTCTTACTACTAGAGACATCTTCAGGGATTAATCTGAAACTAAGTTTCGAATCAACTTGTGTCACTATTTATGACGAGTTGTGGTTATTCACCCGTGACGAGGTTTTTCCTATCAAAGACTTCCATATTGCAGGTAAGTGGTAACCAGTGTCCCGATTGATATTGTTAGGATGCTTGATGATTTCTATCGATTCCCGTATCTTCCTTGGCATTTTTCTGTTTTCTGTTAATATTTGTTTTGTTTCAGACAAATTGATTTTATGACCTGTTTCATGTACATGTTCGGCTACTGCCGATAAGGAAATTTGTTTCTTTCTTATATTGCGCTTATGCTCTTGAAGTCTTGTAGAAATTTTTCTCTTAGTTTCACCTATGTATGAACTCAGGGGTATTTTGTGTTTTGTTGAAGTCAAACATTGACCTAATTTTTGGTTGGACCGAAATATAGGCTTAATATTTGACTTCTTCAAAAGTTTACCTATTTTATCCGTGATACCGCTTACATAGGGAAGTATAACTTGTGTCTGTCTGTCATTGTCACTATTGTCCTGCTGTTTGGGTCTGGGATTTCTGTATTTGTATATGGTCTTATTAATGTCTTTTTTGGTATAACCGTTCATGGTCAAGGCTTTGGTTAGTTTAAGGAGTTCTGTGTCTAGGGAATTCTTGTCTGAAATCATGAAAGCCCTATGAACAAGTGAATTAACTACCAAGTCGGTCCAACCAAAAGTCGGTCCAACCAAAAATTAGGTCAATGTTTGACTTCAACAAAAGACAAAATACCCCTGAGTTCAGAAGGCGTATATAAAATACCCTGCTCCTGTGGTACGGTTTACATAGGTGAAACTAAGAGAAAAATTTCTACAAGACTTCAAGAGCATGAGCGCAATATAAGAAAGAAACAAATTTCCTTATCGGCAGTAGCCGAACATGTACATGAAACAGGTCATAAAATCAATTTGTCTGAAACAAAACAAATATTAACAGAAAACATAAAAATGCCAAGGAAGATACGGGAATCGATAGAAATCATCAAGCATCCTAACAATATCAATCGGGACACTGGTTACCACTTACCTGCAATATGGAAGTCTTTGATAGGAAAAACCTCGTCACGGGTGAATAACCACAACTCGTCATAAATAGTGACACAAGTTGATTCGAAACTTAGTTTCAGATTAATCCCTGAAGATGTCTCTAGTAGTAAGAGACGAAACGTCGGAAAGTGAAAATCCATTAACACGGTCTAAACCCGAAAGTGAAAGTTCTTTATTTCAAAAAACGTGTTTAACCACCTTTGTTGCATTTTGATATTTAAAAAAATAGTATATTTGAGGTCAGTATAACATTTCTAATAATGTGTACTCAAGTTAATTTCTTTATATATTTAAAAAGTAAGTTTTTTAAAAGGAATTCTACCATTTTTAACCTAATTTTCATTATTTGTAGCTTGAAAATGATTTTATGTTAAAAAAGTCGAAACAACAATTCTCGCTGTAATGTTTGTTTAATAGACAATAAATTTATATTTTGGAGAGAAAACATTTTTTCTATGGTTTATTTAAATCAACTCCAATATACGTAAGGATCAAGAATTTCTTAATTTTATTTTAAAAAGTTTTTCTATTTTGCGACTCATATAAGAGGTCACTACTTTTTTTTCTTTTGGGTTGGCAACATACAAAAGTCTATCTCTTGACGTTTGTCGTGCAATTGTGAACGTCGGTTTAAAGTTTAATTTTCTACAAAATTTTGTGTTTAGGTTATGTTTTACCGTGTTAAAATTGTGGCTTGGTTACTTGCAGTGAAAAAGAGAGAAATGACTATAAAAGATCAAAATAATATTCGTTCTTAGAATTTTAAACATGGCGAAAACTGTAATGCCAATTTGAAACAAAAATCCCTAAATCGGTCATCAATTTAAATGTAAGTTTTTAAAAATTTTAGAGCAAAATAGAAAAAATTGTATAAAGCACTCGTTTCATAACACATTTTTAGAGCACTAGTACTTTAGAAAACTCACCGCAAGCGGCAAGGGCGTAGATGAGGGGGGGGGGTAATGGGAGTAATTACCCCCCCATAGGCGTGGGCGCCAATTTTGTTTGCAGGGCGCCAAGTTTGGTAGAAACCGTCAGGGACAAAGCTTTTGTCTTAGGGACAAAGCTTTTTTTCTTGATGGCATTTTTTGGGAGGCAATTTTTTTTGTAGGCGCACAAAGCTTTATTTTAGGGTGTTTTTTCTTTTGCTAGGGGCGCCAAATTTGAGGCTTGAAAGGCTGGCTCTGGGTATTACCCCCCCCCCCATAGAAGAAAAAGATCTACACCCTTGTGTCTTTGTAAATATCCCTAGTAGAAATTTTACATTAGAAGAACGTTATCCCGACGTAGTTGTAATGTATAATTTGTAATATATATCCCGATTCCTAACGTTGCCGACCCCAGTAGCGCAATGGTAGCGCGTTTGATTACGGATCCTGGGGTTGTGGGTTCGAGCCCCACATAGAGCATGGATGTATAGTGGTGTAAATAGTCGGTAGATGGAACTACGATGACTAACTGTAATGTGGGTTGCAGGTGAAACTGTAAACACATTTCAGGGTGGATGCGAGTTCTGTTGAGGACCGTGCTTCGGAGGGCACGTAAAGATGGCGGTCCCGTCAATTAGGCCATAGCAGCGAAAAACGAGGTTAAACAGTAAAACAAACAACAACATTCCTAACGTTGGTAACCTAATATTTAGGTCTAATATTAATATAACGTTTATCATTACTTAGATCCTGCGAAAATACTTGCTTCATATCTTGCGTTAATAGAGCTCGTACATTGCGCGTGAATAAAAAAGGAATGAGCCATCTAATGCAGGGAACGGCGCTCGATGAAACCAAGCGTTGTCTGTCTCGTACAGTTGCGATCTTTAAAAAGTACTACACCCAAAAATTGTACCATTTAAATCTAACTTGCCTCTAAAGTCAATTCAGGACCTAACTAAGTCAGAGATATATAAAACTAAATGTAATAGTCATCTTGTTCGACACATGGTTGTGTCAAATGAGTCAACATGCAACACTTAAGCCAGCAACAAAAATCAATTTTAACAATATATTTTGGGGCTAATAAGGAAAATGGTCGAGAAATTAGAGATTCGGAGCTAAAATATATAGGAATGAAGATTTGTGGCCCTTTAAAGTTTTAACTGCTATTAAATAAGGTACCTTATTGCTTTTCGTTATTTTATTAATTATATATTTTTATTTCTGTTATTATTTTTTAGTTCTATATATTTCTATAAATTGTACAAATAGGAATATATTTTACGAGAAATGAATGTGTTTTATACCGTTTTTAAATCCACTGACAATGTACATAACCCTAAAAATTTCATGGTCAGTAAACCACTTGAAACACCTAAAATTTTAAAAATTTGGTGTACCTCCAGGTCCAGTGATGTAGTACTTTTTTTTAATTGTGTACCTGTAATTTGATACCAAAATTAAGTAAATTTTCGATAATCTGAATTATGCGGTAAACCGAACAGTGAAACATACATGCATGTACTTTGAAGTCCGAATTTCATTGTTCGGATTACTGCCTCATTCGGAGTATCGAACATTAGGGTTATCGCGACATTAACTGTATAATAAACGCGTAGGCCCAAATATATAAAAAAAAAATTGAAAAAAGAATAAATGGTCACCAGCTCGCCGACTAAACTGAAAAAAAATATTAGGTTAAAAAGTCCAAAAGTATAAGTATATTAGGTTTATGACGTTAGATAAACGTTGTTTTAGTAATAGATCCCTAACGATACAGACAAAACATTCTCCTAACGTTAGGTGGTTTTAACGTAAATTTCTATAAGGGAAGTCCCTTGCTTAAGAAAAATAATCACTTTATTTAATTTGCAATACGTTTTTCGGACTATATGGTGAGTCAATATAATCAACTATTGCATTTCAGAAAGTTCAATATCATAAAATGAAATGTTGTTTATTTCCTCTAGAGGAAAGCTTAATCATAAATGGTATTATGCAGGAGAGTTTCATCATGGCGTTTTCCCGGTAAAATGCATTGCCAATCCTAAAAATTTTGATGTTTAATTTGAAAAGGGACTCTATGGTGATATAATGATGTTTCAATTTCTTATTGGGTTGGAAATATACTATTATTCATAAAGAAATTCAATCTGCTTATCGAAAGAATTTTTGAAAACCGATATTACATTCAAAAGTTAACTTATAATTATAAGGTTTACATACCATAAGACAAAAATATGGACAGACAGATAGACATTTTTTTACTCTTTACACTTACCACCTCTAACTAGAATAGTTATGCTCTTTTCCACACCACCCAGGAGGTAAAGCACTAGGTGCGTTACGGTTAACGTGCCGTTCCCCAGTGAGAAAACCTCAGTTCCCCTCTGAGGATCCCTCAGTAGGCCTATACACGTGGAGTATAATCTCGTCAGGCGACAATTTAACATACACTATATATACCTAACCCTTGTATGACAACTGCCCACTTTGTAAGTTCGGTCTCACCGATGTCAGGGTTGGTACTACTCTCTCTTTCGAGATACCTGGCGTGTATGGGAAAAAGTCGACCATCCAGAGAGAACACCTCAAATGTCCGTCTGTTCGTTTGTCTTTTGTTCGCGATTATCCTTTCCCCCTTGAGGGAATTTTTGCGGATATTGATAACCTGTGCATGTAACCCTACCTATCCATTCCCCCTTAAGGGAATTGGTGCGGATTTTGGCTATTTAACTATATACTAAATTAAACCTAGGGGAAACTATGCCAACAACCCGGGTTCGTTTCCCGGGTGGGGAAATTGGCTTGGCTTGAATGGAAAGAAAAACCTTAACCTTAAAAAAACTTACTGTTACTAGCTGTCAATTTTACCTTAAGGAACCTTACAAGTTTTGATTATACTGTCTTTAAAAGTTGTCCTTCAAAAATCTAAAAAATAAAATAACACATTATACATAAAAATTAAAACTTAAATTAAATTCTTCTTTCTGATATATCTGAAATAAATAATATTTACAAATTAGTATTAGTCTACCCCAGGTTATTCTACACGCCCCATGCTACCTTAAAAAACATACTATGTTATTATATTAAGGATATTATCCTTAATGTTTATGTTTATAGGCCTATAAACTTCCAAAAACCTACAGTTAATATACCTAGCGTATTTTTGCATAAAGCAAGGTTTAACTATCCTATAATTTTAATCTGATTGTAGATTAATATATTTGTACCTGTAAAAAAAATAAATACCTGAAAAAAATAAAAAGCAACGAAAATATCCTATAAAACATATAAAAAAAATACATAAAATAATAACATTATAAATAAAAAACACTTTTTATCCTGAAAAAAATATACATAAATATAACCAAAATTATTATAAACGATATCCTTAACAATTAAAAAATATTAATATACCTAGTAAACTTTCAAATAAAAACTAATATTACATTATAATGTAATTAATACCTAAAAAAAAAAATAAATGTTTAGAATATTTAACCTAAGAACACTTTTTTTTTTTTCAAAAAATACCTAATATAGGCTATATATTATATAGCATTATCTGAAAAAAAAGAAAATAATAAAACCAACATTGTATAATATAATTCTTCATTATAGGGTTTCTATAGAACATAGAACCTTATCATTTTAACCCAGTGATATAATGCCTGAAAAAAAATATACATAAAAAAATATATGCGTGTAAAATAAGAACACAAACAACACAATAGAGTATATAATAAATATAGTTCTTCATTATGGGGTTTCTATAGAACTTAGAACCTTATCATTTTAACCCAGTGATATAATGCATAAAAGAAAATAATAGTACCTGAAAGAAATACCTGAAATAAAAAATAATACCTGAAAAAAAAAATATATAAAAAAATATATGTGTGTAAAATAAGAACACAAACAACACATTAATAAGAACAATGTTCTTTTTTGATTAAAGTAAAAAAATATTTATAACACCGAGGTGACTTCTGACGGGGTAGAATGACTTCGGACACTTTTTCTCAAAATCTTCTGAACCAAAGCACGTGTGTAAAAGTTGTGGGGTTGTGTGCTCAAGTTGTGGGGTTCATTTCCACAACTTTTACACACAAACGCACAACTTTTACACACGTGCTTTAGTTCAGAAGATTTGGCGAAAAAATGTCTGAAGTCACCTACTCCGCCCGAAGTCACCTCAGTTGATGGTACCTGTAAAAAATATTATTATATTAGGCTCTATACTCTTGGCGGTTTTAGATTCCAAACTATTTTGCTTTTGTGCCTTATATTAACTGTGCCTTTGGGCACAACTCTTCTATTAGTACTACTTCCACTTCCGTTGTTTTAATTGCAGTTAAAAACAAACTCACATAGATCTTGCCTATATCCTATAACATAGTAATGTTAATTACCTATAGTCCAGTCAAATAATAAATTTAAATTGCAATAAATGTACACGGGCTGATATTTTAAAGGGTAGTAGTGGATGGTAACAGAACACATCTGTTAGTTTTTCACTGGAAGATTTGCATAAGGGGTGTCCGATACCTTGAATTTTAGGGGTGAGTTGCTTAATATGCATCTAGCGATAAAAATGCATATAACCAATTTTGTTAAGGAGGAAATTTCCAAAAATTTTTATTGGGATCATTTTTTTAATATATTAATAACAATGGTTAATTTAAAAATAGTCATGTTGGACGTGGAATTGGTTTTTTCCATTTTTCAGCCAAATTATTCATCGGACGATATGAGCAAACTTGTAGCTCTTGAAATTCTCTTTAAGTTTCATATACTATTAATTTTCATAGGTACTTTGGTACGGTTACAAAGGGCGCAACCGCCCACTGTAACCGTAACAAAATACTTATGAAAAAGCATAACATATAATACTTCAAGAGCTACAAGTTTGCTCATAACCACTTTTATCCTTCGATGAATAATTTGGCTAAAAAATCGAAAAAAACAATTTCACCCCCAACATGGCCATTTTTAAATATTTATAACTCGATTATTATTAATATAATAAAAAAATTATCTAAACAAAAATTGTTGGAAATTTTCTATTTAACAAAATTAGTTATATGCATTTTTATCGTAAGATGCATATTTAGCGAGATAACCGCACTCACCCCTAAAATTTAAGATAGCGGACATCCCTTACGCAAATTACCCGGTGAAAAACTGACAGGAGTGTTCTGCTACTACTACTACCCATTAAAGTATCAGCCCATGTACATTTATTGCAATTTAACATAGGAATTTTACGTTATTTGACTGGACTACTAGGTTTTCTTACCTGTACTGTCTCTGTTTATATATGACTGACTTCTCCAGCTTATGTAGTTCTGTAACAAAAAGATTTAGTTTAAAAAAATTACCTCAAAATAACCGAGATCAAAGTTAAATAACAGTTTAAATAAAATAACTTAATAAGTTATTAATACGTTTTTGGACTTTAAATCAGCATCGGACTGGCGGCTGTAGGACATAACGAGTTCTCGGATGGGATTTTTTTTGATAAAAATCGGGCTTAATATTGCTCGCATAACAAAAATTCGTTTTTATAGGTTTTTATTTTCTCTATAACGTATAATAACGCGAGAACCGGGGTATGAAGTGTATGAATTTTGTTATTTGCGTTACGTAATACTTGAACGTTCCTTTTATAATAAATACTATATTCAAAAATATTTCAAAAAGTAACTGTTTTATTTATTCACAAGTCCACAATTAAACCCCAAAAAAAAATAATAAAATTTAATAATAATGAAAATTCTAATCCAAAATAACACAGCCACACAAAAAAAAGGTCCGGATTTTTTTTTGGAGACCATTTTATTCCTATGAATTTTGAGGCACCTCATCCAATTAGATTTGGAGATAACCTCAAAAAACCTTATTTTCTAGTAAACCGAGCATAAGGGAACGTTCAAGTATTACGTACACTCCTAGGGGGGGGGGGTCATTTTGGAGTGGTACGCCCATGTTAATGGTATATGAAAATAGCGTTACAGGAGGGGGGTGTCCTAAATGATCAAAATTTGCGTTACGTAATACTTGAACGTTCCCTAACATTTTTTGAGTTTATCTCCAAAACTAGTCGGATGAGTTGCTATTTTGACCTCAAATTCGGGTTCAGCTCCATAAAATACACGGTAATACAGGGGTCTCCAAAAAACACTTAACATTTTTTTTTGTGTGGCTGTGTAATTAAAAATTGTTCAAAATCGTTTTAAAATTACTTACATTTACTCGCGGTTTAAAAATTATTCCTAAATACACTATAGTATTATAAAAAAAACACACAAAACATACACTAATACTGTTTAGAACAAAAAACAAACAAAAACGATCCACTTTATTCGGCAGACTGTAATGAAATGACTAAAATATTTAGTTTTCAATGGCACTTGTTAAAAAATTACATAACATTATCATATGAGTCAGGAATATCGTTGCCGATTTTATTATAATAAACTTTAGAAAGTTTTGTGCAATGATACCGCTCAAAATGGGGGCCCACTTGGGCATGCTCAGGTGCAGCTTAATTTTGATATTTCAGCTGTCGTAAATTGCCCCTCCCCATTTAAAAATTTTCCGTTCGCCAAAGTTACTCATAATTGCTCAAAGTTAAAAAATATTTATCTTAATAACACTGGTCTACAAAAAAAGAAAAAAAATCTTCTCCAAAGACCAAAACCTATGCGTTAAGTATTTTTGTGTGCTGATGAATCCAAAAAAGATTACTTTTTTAGGCACGTATAACCAATGTCTAATAAAAACCGGAATTTACTCAAAATTTACGCGGTAGAAAGTTTTTTAAATTGAAAATTCGGTTTCAGCATACAAAAATACTTAAGGCATGATAGGTTTAGTCCTTGGAGAAGATTTTTTTTTTGTAGACCAGTGTAATCAAAATTACTTAAACTCGCTGTTGAAAAATTATTCCTAAGTAGTCCGACAAGCCATATACATATGTATAGTTAGTGTAAAAATACAAAACATACACTAATAACGTTCAGAACTAAAAACACAAGAAAAAACACGGAACGATCCACTTCATTCGGCAGACTGTAATGAAATGAACAAGATTAAATTTAGAATACCTTTTGTTAAAAAATTACATAACATTATATTATTATTATAAATACAGAAATACGGTTGCCAATTCTATTTTTTTTTTCGAGGGTTTAAGTTCTTTATTGTTAATGGCACCTCCCCAAAATGGGGACCCAACTTGGTCCACCCGAGCATCTGGGGCCCACAAAGACTAAATTAAACTGAATTAAATTTAAAAGTAGTTCAAATTATCTATTTTTTTTATTTATTTATAAGTCAATCCAATATAAGACAAAACAATTTTAAGTGTCCCACCTTTTTCCGAGAGAAGTGTATGATCAAGAAGAATATAAATCTTATTTGTCAACAAGATTAGCTTCTAGAGGGGAACAAACAAACATACACGGAAACATTTAATAGTAGCCATCAAACATTGGTTCGTTGGCCGCCCGTTGGAAAACCCAAATTGAGCCTACATACTGCCCCAAAGACTTATACAGCACTTTTACCACTATAGCACCAAGCTAAATTTTCTATTTATTTTATATAAAAGTCCATAATTAGTCCACCGAAAATAAAATTTAATAAAAAATTTAAACAACAATGTAAATGGTTAATGGCTTTTGTTTAAAAATTGTACAAAATCGTGTAAAAGTTGCTCATATTTCCTGAAAAATATTTATCTTAATAATCAAAATTACTTACATATATTCGTGGTTGAAAAGCGATTCTTAATAGTCCGATATAGTGTAAAAACAAAAAACGTACACTAACACTGTTTAGAACTAAAAACACACAAAAAATCACGAAAGATTCACCTAATTCGGTAGACTGTAATGAAGTGACTAAAAGATTTAATGTGAATGCCTTTTATTAATTAATTACCCCCCCCCCCATAGGCGTGGGCGCCAATTTTGTTTGCAGGGCGTCAAGTTTGGTAGAAACCGTCAGGGACAAAGCTTTTGTCTTAGGGTATTTTTTTGGGCGCCGTCATTTTTTTTGTAGGGGCGCCACGTTTCGTAGAAACCGTCAGGGACAACGCTTTTTTTCTTGTGGTACTTTTTGGGGGGCATTTTTTTTGTAGGCGCACAAAGCTTTATTTTAGGGTGTTTTTTCTTTTGCTAGAGGCGCCAAATTTGAGGCTTGAATGGCCGGCCCTGGGTTTTACCCCCCCCCCATAGAAGAAAAAGATCTACGCCCTTGGCAAGCGGCTCGTTTTTTAAATTTGTACTCGTGCACTAAAAACGTATGTTATGAAACTAGTACTTTAATATACTATATAAATATAGTACATGTAAATTTTAATTTCCTTTTTTTTACTTTTGAGCGACCTCGTAGAGAAGAAAGTATTATAGTCCAGTCAAATAATAAATGTAAGTTGCAATAAATGTACAAGGGCTGATATTTTAAATGGTAGTAGTGGATGGTAACAGAACACTCCTGTTACTTTTTCCCCGGGTGATTTGCCTAAGCTGTTTCCACTATCTTAAGTTTTAGGGATGAGTTGCTTAATATGCATCTTACGATAAAAATGCATAAAACCAATTTTGTTGAGGAAGAAATTTCCAACAGTTTTTGTTTGGTTCATTTTTTTAATATATTAATAACAATCGAGTTAATTTAAAAATTAAAACTACTTTCAGCGCCCACTGTAATCGTACCAAATTACTTTTAAAAAATCATAATATAGGTATGAAAATTATAGAAAAGTTTAAGAGTTACAAGTTTGATCATAACCATTTTTATCCTTGGATGAATAATTTGGCTGAGAAATCGAAAAAAACAATTTCACCCCCAACATGGCTATTTTTGAATATTTATAACTCGATTGTTATTAATGTATTAAAAAAATGATACAAACCAAAATTTTTGGAATTTTCTCCTTAACAAAATTGCTTATATGCATTTTTATCGTAAGATGCATATTTAGCGAGATAACCGCACTGATATGACCCATAGTATATTAAAGTACGCTTTTAGCGCGCGAGAACAAGTTTAGAAAACGAGCCGCTTGTCGCGAGTTTTCTAAATTACTAGTGCGATAAAAACGTGTTAAAAAACGAGTGCAGTATACAATTTTTTCTATTTTGCTTTAAAATTTTAAATAAACTTACATTTAAATTGGTGACTGATTTATTTATGGATTTTTGTTTCGGGTTGGCATTACAGTTTTCGCCATCTTTAAAGTTCTAAGAACCAATGATATTTTGATATATTTTGTAGTCATGTCTACTCTCACTGCAATTAACCAAGGATAACCTAAAAACAAAATTTTGTATAAAATTAAACTTTAAAGCGACGTTTGACATTTGCACGGAAAACGTCAAGCGATAGGCTTTTATCCGTTGCCAACCCAAAAGAAAAAAGACCTCTTATGGGCCTATAAGAACACTCAAAATGCGTGTGATTATGAGCTTATAATACTTATATGTTGAAAAATCATATATTTCTTTAAAATCCTTAAAACCGAACTTAGTGCCTAAAGTATTGTTTTGTTAATTTTATATTGTATATACGTTTGTTGCAATAAATTAAGTTTATTTTGCAATTTTTGTTGTTTTTCATTTGTAAATAGTTTAAAAAAAAATTAAATTTGTATAAATGGAGTAACTTTGACCCCTAATATTGTATGTATAAGCAAATTACATCGGCACTTAGTGCTACTAAGAGTGCCGATGTATTGAAATCTTCGCCGGAAAGTCAAAATCTTTGACCACGTTTTTTTCACATTTATCGACGTTTTAGACCATTCATTCAGAGTCCAAATCAGTAAAAAAAGTTTTTGCGTCTGTCTGTATGTCTGGGTGTAAACTCACTAACTCCATTTCTACATCAGACATCGACTTGCGGTTTTTTGTATATTGTTTCTTATCGTATTCCGAAGAGCTGATTATATTTTAGGGGTAAACGATTGGAGGTAAGGGGGTAAAAATAGGGTAAAACTCCTATTTTTAGCGTTTTTTGTTTATAATTAAGGCAATTATTATTGTATTTGGTTAATTTAGCACTTATATAAAAGATAATTTTAAATGGTCAAAAAATGTTATAAACAACGTTTTCCTAAAACGCATTGTTTTCGAGATATTGGCGTTTAAAGCAGTAAAAGATTTTTTTAGCATATCTCACATATTTATAACCCGATTTCAAAAAATTATATTTTAAATAAAAGCTCTTTTTAAGCCCTATAAAAAATGTTATATATAGTTTTTTGCTAGAATATAATATTTTAAAGACACAGAATTTAAAATCAAACAAAACACCTAGTTTGAAATTTGGAAACTAGATGGCTCTAGTGTACAATAGTGCCGATGTTTTGACATAGTGCTTGCAACGTTTCATCTAGTTTTTTCTTTAGTTTTGATAACTTTCAACTTTTGTTTAGGTATACTGGGTGTTTTTTTAACCTGAAACTTTCAAATATCTCTAATACTATGCATTTTAGAAAAAAAAAAATATAATTATATATATATAATATAATTTTAAATGGTCAAAAAATGTTATAAACAACGTTTTCCTAAAACGCATTGTTTTCGAGATATTGGCGTTTAAAGCAGTAAAAGATTTTTTTAGCATATCTCACATATTTATAACCCGATTTCAAAAAATTATATTTTAAATAAAAGCTCTTTTTAAGCCCTATAAAAAATGTTATATATAGTTTTTTGCTAGAATATAATATTTTAAAGACACAGAATTTAAAATCAAACAAAACACCTAGTTTGAAATTTGCAAACTAGATGGCTCTAGTGTACAATAGTGCCGATGTTTTGACATAGTGCTTGCAACGTTTCATCTAGTTTTTTCTTTAGTTTTGATAACTTTCAACTTTTGTTTAGGTATACTGGGTGTTTTTTTAACCTGAAACTTTCAAATATCTCTAATACTATGCATTTTAGAAAAAAAAATATCGGACAAAATTTGTTTATTTTAATGGTGGAAACAAAATGGCGTATTTATTTTTTACGGATATTTACGTTTTCAAGGTCATTTCAAGGTCAACTTTGTTTAAGTACAAACATATATTTTTTTACTGTTATTTAATTCCCCTCAAAAAAATAAAAATCTTTTGTAAAAAACTTTTTTTGATCGGACTTTTAGTTGCAGAGATAACACAGCCACACAAAATAAAAAAGTTGCATCTTCGACGAACTTGACTAGTCAATCCATCTGTATTTTGAGCCGCTGATCCGAATCTGAGGTCGGAATTTGAAAGTTATCTCCCATTTTCAACAGAACCTCAAAGAACATACTTTTCGCAATGATATGATATGTTTTTTGAGGTTACGGTAAAAATGAGAGCTAACTTTTAAATTTCGACCTCAGATTAGGATTCAGCTGCTCAAAATACATAGGAAATGTCAGGTCCTTCAGGAGATGCATCTTTTTTAATTTTGTGTGGCTGTGTTATCTCTGCAACTAAAAGTCCGATCAAAAAAAGTTTTTTACAAAAGATTTTTATTTTTTTGAGGGGAATTAAATAACAGTAAAAAAATATATGTTTGTACTTAAAAAAACAAAGTTGACCTTGAAATTACCTTGAAAACATAAAAATCCGTAAAAAATAAATACGCCATTTTTTTTCCACGATTAAAATAAACAAATTTTGTCCTACATTTTTTTTCTAAAATGCATAGTATCCGAGATATTTGAAAGTTTCAGGTTAAAAAAAACACCCGGTATATCGTGTCAATCTGAGAATGCGACTCTGACGTCACAGCGCATAAACTAAATACCACTCTGTAGGGTATTTGAAACTTATTTCTTAAGATGTAATAAATGATTTTTGTTTATATACATGTTCTATATAATAATTATGTATTAAGTCTTAATAAATAAGTTTCAGTTACCCTACAGAGTGCTTTTTAATTTACGCGCTGTGACGTCAAACTCGCATTCTCAGACTGACTACCCATATAGAGTATAACTACCGATTCAATTTTAAAATAAGGACGGTACAGATTTGTTTAGGGTTCTCAAAAAATAAATATTTGTTTCTATTAACCTCAAAATTTACCTCTTGTTAAGTGGTATTAAGGTCTCGATTGGGAAGTGTGACGGGGTGCACACCCCTGCATAGTGGGCTGAGATAAGAAAAAGATGGACCAAATTTAAATTATTGCATACGAGTATTTTTGATACCGCTGATTTCGAATATGATAGTAAAAAATCAAAAAAAAATCCGCGCCACTAGGGTGGTTCATGTTTTTTTTTTTTTTTTTCGATTTTGTTCAAATTTGGTGAACAGGTTCTTTTAAAACGACCCTGAAATCAATATTTTAACTAAAATGGAAAATAAACTGTATTTTTAACTTTCATATAAGCTTTGTCATATTAAGTGTTTTAATTTTAGCCCTTTTCTTAAAATCGATGACCTTGGACTACTTTACAAGCTTAATTTCGACTAGTTATGACAAATTTCTAAAACCAGCCATTTTGATTTTTGGTCTACATTAATATCCCTAAGTAGATCCTGTATAGCCAATTTGAGTAAAAACGAAAAAAAAAATAAAAAATGAACCACCCCAGTGGCGCGGAAATTTTATTTTCGGATCAAAAATACTCTTACACAAAAATTTAGATTTTCGTTAATCTTTTCAGCCCACTGTGCCCTGCTTCGCACCGACCCTGAGATTATTTACCAAATGTTTTCACAGATAATATCTTAACAATGATATTTACCCTGAATTTTCTAGAGCCTGGAAAATTCTGCCTGAGAATAATTAAGATTATCGTGGCATTAATGAGCTAAATGCGAACAATGTTCAGCCAGCATGCAATAATTTTTCTGATCCAGTAACCTGTTGCTGGATTCTGTCGCATTAGGTCAATGTCGACGCAGGGTTAGATTAGAGGCCCTGTAAATTTGACACTTTTTCGAAGGAAAAGAAACGGCATCAAAAAAAAGTCCAAAATGATCAAAATTTGCGTTACGTAATACTTGAACGCTCCCAATATGGATTTAAACATATCGAAAGACACGTGTCCTTGGTTCAATGAATCCCCTCTTTCTGTGTGTTTCAGGCAAAAGAGTTGACTTCTTTGCCATTTCTGATCTTGGGGCAACTAAGGCAACGTTCAAGTATTACGTAACGTAAATTTTGATCATTTTGGACCCCCACCCCAGTAGTATATTTTTGCTTATAAAGAAATGCCTATGTAGTCAATTTGTCATATTTAGTTTTTAAACAAAAAATAAATAAAAATAACTTTGCACATTAATGTGTCAATTATATACCAAGCAAAAACATGGGTCAAGGGCAAAGTTTCAACCTATTCCTCTTCTTTTAATGCACGGATAATATATATCTATATATCGAGGTTATAATCAAAAAACAAAATGATTGAAGGTGGATTTATTACAAAAAACACAAAAATATACAAAAAATTAAAAGAATTAAAATTGTCAACATTAGGCTTGACGAGTTTTAAATGATGCATTGTTGTCAGATTTACGATAACACAAAAATATAAAATATTTTTTATGTAATATTTATTTCTTGAAATAAACTTTGTAAACAGTTTTTTATCGTCTTTTTTCATAATTTTGCACTTTATTAAACAAAAACATATTTTTCTCATTTAGCCCAAAACTCGCCTTTAAAACAATATCCTTCTTTGATTTTATTCAAAAATTCAGGCACTCAGGGGCGTTTCGAGGTGGAACTAAAATTTTCCGACTAAAAAAAAACTCTACCCACAAAAAACTGATCACTTAAAAAAAGGTACTCGTCACTGTTAAAAAATTACCGACTACTTATAGTTTTACCGACTGAAAAACAAACAAAAAAAAAAAAACGAAAAAAAAAATCCACAAAAAACTGACTGCTTTTAAAAATTTGCCCACTTATCTACTAAAAATTCCGACTGGACACTTTCGTAAATTTTAAGGTTTACCTTGACCGGTTTTAACCTTTAATTTTTGCGAATTTCTTTAAATAAGTAAAAAAAATGTCAAAATCACACAGAACTTCTAGCCCTGTGGTCAAAATATTAAGTGTCTCTAGGTTATATTACGTCTAAATCAAAGTAACCCCTCATATTAAAAAAAAAACTTAGTTATGTGGATACTCGAACTCACCGACACAAAACCTTGATAAGGAGCTTTCCAAAAATTACGTCATGCAAATTATGAATGTTGTTCTCCCCTAGGATTAAACATTGTAAAATAGATTGCCTTTTACTTTCCCAAAGAAAAGTCTTACGTTAGTAAAAAAAAACTAAAAAAAAAAATGATTGCTTTTTTTACGTTTCTCGACGTTTTGTATTTCAAAGAGATGGTTTATGTCAAAAAAAAATTGTCTGTCTATCTGTGTGTCTGCCTGTCTGTCCGGGTTTGTGACCACGATAACTCAAGAACGCTTTTAGCTAAAGACTTTAAAGGAGGGTATCCTATTTTGGGCTAAATCTCCTGCACCGATAAGACTTTACATGCTTATAGATACATAAAAAATAAATACTTAGCCTAAATTTCAGCCTTTTTTACATCCCCGAACATACTTTAATTAATTATTTTAATTAAGAATTTTGACATATGTCAGTGCACGATTTGACAACATTGCACCTAACGAAACTTCAAGTGTCAAGTGTCATGTCAAAAAAAAAAATAACTTTGCACATTGACTACTAAAGTGGGGCCAAAGGAAGGTCTGTGTTGTGTTCTTGACTATAAAATTAAAATATTTTGTTGTGTTTTATCAGTTTTTACGGATTTAACATGCTATAACTCAATGTGTTGGACTGTTTTGACTAGTTTCTTAAGTTTCAGTACGATTATGGAGTTATTTTTAAGGTATTTATACTATTTTATACTATAATAACATTGTAAGCAAACCAGCAGCTTCAACGATAACTCAAAGCATTCAGTTCCATGGGACAGTATTGCCTCAGACAAGTAATTTAATATCGCTATCAACGTGTTAAATAAGTTTATTTCCATGGTATGATTTAAAACTAGATTATAAAAAAGTTACACATAGACTTTTAACTTAAATAAATATATTTAATTTTTGTACAGTGTTTTTATTATACATTCTACCTTTATGTTTTTAGATAAACAAAAAATATTAATTTTTTTTCAGTATGATACAGAGTCACATTTAACGCAAGAATAATGCGTTGTTGTCAGGTTTACAATAACAAATAATTCCAGACTAGTTTTTATTTTTTTTTTCATTTTGTTCTTTATTAACAAATAAACTTGGTACACAGTTTTTTATCATTTCTTTTCATCATTTTGCACTTTTTTAAACAAAAACATGTTTTTCTCATTTAGCCAAAAACTCTCATTTAAAACTATATCCTTCTTTGGACCATAGGTTGCATAGGTTAAAAATCGTTTTTCTTTTCATTTTACAAAAAAAACAATTTTTTTTGTTTTTCGAAAAAAAAAAGAATCCCTTTAGGGCAATGTATTATTTTATTGGCAGCAGTGTTTTTAGCCGTACACTGATAAAAAGGATTTATTTGGGTATGGCCAATTTAATTATTTGGCTGTAAGTAACAAATTTTATTTGAGTCAAATAAATATTAAGTTCATGTAAACAAATATTTTATTTTCAAAATGATTTATTAATGGGAACAGAATAGTTTATTTGACAGAAATAAAATTTATTTGAGTCAAATAAATATTTAGTTCATGTAAACAAATATTTTATTTTCAAAATGATTTATTAATGGTAACAAAATAGTTTATTTGACGGAAATAAAATTTATTTGTCACAACCAAATAATTTAATTGGCCATATCGAACCAAATATTTTGTTGACACAAATAAACTGTTTTATCAGTGTATTTGGGTATGGTGAGTGATGCGCTGTTGCCAAATTTGCCATGGGTTTTAAAGAATTTGTATTCGATTATTTGATCAATAATAACAAATAAAACCTAGAAATCATTTTTTATCATTTCACCATTTTGCAGTTTTTTTAACATATATATATACTTTTGTCGTTTAGCCCAATATACTTTTGTCGTTTAGCCCAATATTTCCTATTATAACGATGTATGCTCCTTTGTAAAGCCTCGGTTTCCTCCAAAAGTCGCAGTAGCTGACGACTGCACCTGGGTAGCAGCGACCGAGTCGTTGAGACATCTACAATGCATTTTAAATGTCCCTGTTTTCCTAGCTGCTGCCGAGTCGTTACTACTAACTACCGGTCGCCGTTCGTTTGGTCGCCGGTCGCTTGACCGCTCCGGGAGCAGACGCACGACTAATTCGTCATAAATTTGATGATGAAACAGGTGGTTTTGCACTGTGACAAGTGTCTTTCACTGTTTCACTCAATTAGAATTGCTTGAAATCCCTCCACCTCTCCCAGCCGAAACATCTTATCAACTTTTACCCTTTTTTATTTATTTATTTATTTATTTATTTATATACGGGACTACCCCATTACAGTTTACAATTCTATTATAATTATAATTAACAATTATCAATTATAACTAAATATTATAAAGTTTATTAAATTATTAAAATAACCTAGGCAAAATTAAATTCTTAAAGCTATTCAGAGAATGTCTAAATACATCAATGTCGCAATCGTTTAAATACTTAAGAGCTAGATTTAAAGCAGTTTTTGAACTGTAATTTGTGCGTTTCATATCAATATAAAACGTTACAGAATTACGAATACCAGCCCTAGGGACACTAAACTTTATTAAATTAAATAAATCAGGGCTATCCAACAATCCATTGACCAATTTATAAATGAAGCACAAGTGCGATAACGTTCTTCTCGATTGTAAGGTCTTTAAATTGGTTAGGTCTTGGACAATTGCATAGTCATGATCCCTTATAACAAAATTTAATTTAAATGCTATAAATCTAAGAGCTTTATGTTGCACTCTTTCTAACAGTTTAATATCATTTTGATAAAAAGGTGACCAAATAATGGAACAATATTCTAGATTTGATCTAACTAATGCTCTATATACACTTTTTATACTATTAGTTAAAAATTCCGATAGGTTTCTTGTTACAAATCCAAGCATTTTACTAGCTTTAGAGCAAACAGATCGTATATGGTCAGAAAAATTGACATTTTCATTAAATAAAATTCCCAAATCTTTAACAGAAGATTCGTACTTTAAAATTGAGTTATTTAAATTATAATACGAGTTAATTTTTTTGGAACCAGTAAAAAAACTGATAAAACAACATTTACCAACATTTAATTCAAGGCGATTTGTAACTGACCAATCAAATAATCTGTCAAGATCTTGTTGCAGTAGTAACATATCTGCAATAGAATTAACTACCCTAAATATTTTGAGATCATCCGCGAACATAAGAAATTCACAGTGCGCTATATATTCACCAATGTCATTAACAAAGATAAGAAAAAATAAAGGCGCACAGTGAGATCCCTGAGGGACGCCGGATGGTACCTCAATTAAATAAGAAATACACCCAGCTATTCTAACATTCTGTGTACGACCAATTAAGAAACTAATAACCCATTTAATGAGTTTAGCCGAAAAACCAAACAGTATTAACTTTTTTATAAGCAGACCATGATCTACTCTATCAAACGCTTTAGAGAAGTCAGTGTAAATTGAATCTAGTTGTGTATACTTGGAAAGACAGTTTATTATTTTTAACTTATACAATAGTAAATTTGATGTAGTTGAACGTCCTGTACAAAAACCGTGTTGTTGGTTAATAATAAAGGGTTTACATTGCCAGCTTAACTGGTCGTACACAAGACTGTCAAAAAGTTTAGGAATGTTTGATTGTATGGAAATGCCTCGATAGTTTTTAACGTTTGAGCGATCACCTGATTTAAATATAGGAATAATAAAACTTTGTTTCCAGATTTGTGGAACTATGCCTTCATTTATAGATAAATTAAACAATAAAGATAATGGCTCAGATAAACCACAAATACATTTTTTTAAAAGTACATTAGGAATACCGTCGGGACCAGAAGAATATTTATTTGGAATCTGTTTAATTTTTTTAAATACTTCAACTGAAGTTATATTAATTATTATTATTATTCGTGAGTAATGTTAATAAGAGGAGGAGTTTCTCCTCTTCCACTTGATAATTCAGAAGCATTAAAAGAACCGACTTTTTAGATATATTCATACTGATTGAAAGGCATAAACTCGCAAACAAAAAAACAGCTGTTTATAAAATAACAGAATGGTGACTGGAGACCTGCTAGACCAAGGAAAACAGGTAGGGTCATGACGACCTGGTCGCGGCTATCCGTTCTCAGTTGTCAGCGACTGTGACTTTTGGAGGAAACCGAAGCTTAAAAATATCGTATCTAATATATTTAATTCTAACTAGATGCAGGTTGCAAGCACCCTATCAAAACATCGGCACTATTGGGAGAACTAATAACATGCTATTAGAACAGGGTAGCATAACATAATTACAATTTTACTACTACTCCTCACTGCACAAACTAACTTGTATAATATTTATATTAAACTTTAGCTTTTCTTGTACACTTAATATATAATTAAAATAATAAAAATATGATTTTACTTGGATGCAAATTGAAATTATTAATTACAATTTTTGATTGATTTAAAAAAAAATGAATGGAAGCTTAAAATTTGTACTAGTTTGAAAATTTCAAACTAGGTATTTTGTTTGATTTTAAATTCTGTATCTTTAAGACATTATATTCTAGCAAAAAACTGTATATAACATTTTTTATAGGGCTTAAAAAAAGCTTTTATTTAAAATATAATTTTTTGAAATCGGTTTATAAATATGGGAGATATGCTAAAAAAACCTTTTACTGCTTTAAACGCCAATATCTCGAAAACAATGTTTTAGGAAAACGTTGTTTATAATATTTTTTGACCAATTTAAAATTATCTTTTATATAAATGCTAAATTAACCAAATACAATAATAATTGCCTTAATTATAAACAAAAAACGCTAAAAATAGGAGTTTTACCCTATTTTTCCCCCTTACCCCTAATCGTTTACCCCCAAAATCTAATCAGCTCTTCGGAATACAATAAGAAACAATATGCAAAAAACCGCAAGTCGATATCTCATGTAGAAATGGAGTTAGAGAGTTTAGACCCAGACAGACAGACGACAGACTGACGCAAAAATTTTTTTTACTGATTTCGACTCAGAATGGTCTAAAACGTCGAGAAATGTGAAAAAAACGTGGTCAAAGATTTTGACTTTTCGGCGAAGATTTCAATACATCGGCACTCTTAGTAGCACTAAGTGCCGATGTAGAATGTCAGTTAACCCGAGATACAGTAAACCCAGATTTATACTTTATGGTGGGAGAAATATACCATGGATTGGTTAAGATAATTATCGTTCATTTTCTAAGAAAAAATATCTTAAAATTATTGTTAGTCACTGAATTTTCCACGCTATGAAAAGCTTAGTTTTATTTCAATTTCCAACATGTTGAGAATTTTTAAAAAGCGAATTTTATTTGTCAGAATTGCAAAAGCTCGAGTTTTCATTATTGCGTGATGATGTTTGTAAAGCTGAATTAAAGAAAAAAAACTAAATATAACAACTATTTATTAAATTTTATTGAAATTAATAATAAAAATTGTGAATAATTTGTGTGGTTAAAAAAAAATACTTTAAATAAAAAAACTAAATTAAAAAACTAGTTATAACTAAACTATTTACGAAATTTTATTAACCTTAATATAAAAATACTTTTCTTTTGTATTTTAAACATGAAAATTTTGGGAAAAAGTCCAAATCTAGCGAAAAATTAAAAAAAAACTAAATATAAATAAACTATTTATAAAATTTTAATAATGCCATAATAGTACCTAATACTTTTGTTTAAATTTCCAACATGCTGAAAATTTTCAGAAAAATAATTTTCCTTGGTAAAATTCCAAAAACTCGAGTTTTCATTATTGCGTGACGTATTTGTAGTGCTAAATAAAAAGAACTAATTTTAACTAAACTTTCTATAAAATTTTATTAAAATTAATAATAATAATATTGTGTAAGAAACCTGTGAATAAAAAATTAAGTTAAATTACTATTAATGGATCACACGTAGAAAAAATGTCACAACCTGGTAAGAAAATATCAGGAAAAGCTCCCAACAAAGAAAAGAAAAATGCTGAGAAAAGAGAGGAGAAAAACTCCGAGAAAAAAGAGGAGAAAAATAGTGATGAAGGCGAAAAGAAAAATGATGTTGGTAAGAACAAAAAAAAAATAATAAATTATAAATTTATATGCCTATTGCAAAAATTACTTGGTGTAACTTTTTTTTGTTTTTGGGAAATTATTTTTAAAAGCAATATAGGTCTTATTCTCGTAGAACTTGATTTTTCCTAAAAAATTCGAGTCGATCGGATGATTCGTTCTTGAGTTATCGTTTGTTAAAAACGTACCATCGGACAGACAGACGGATATTTTTAGTCACCTATTTTTTCATGAAATAAACTTATATCCAGAAATTGTTTTGTCTAGATTTTTTTTTGGCGATTTTGAAAATTTGTAACTACCGCACTATGTTGCCAACGGGAAAAAAAGTGTCCATAAATAGGCAAATGAAATTAAGAAATAAGGAACAAAACCCATTTAAATTTATTCACTATACTTTTCTACATTAAAAAAACTCAAAAAAGTCCAAACTGTTGCTCAAAAACCTATTTTGACATGTTTACATAGAAAACATCCTAATTTCTAAAAAAACTAATATTTTTGGTTAAAATTTGGAAAAAGCATAGTATACGTCTTTAAAGATTTATTTATAAATATATACCGAAAAACATTTTTTACCTATAATTCTAGCGATAAATTTAAGGCCCTTCTTTCTACGTGTCTGTGGAACATAAAATTTGAGAATAGTTTCGTTCATCCATCGCCGTACATCATATACAGGGTGATCCATAACTGGCATGCCAAAATTTAAGAGGTGATTCTAGATCCAAAAATATAAAAAAAGTTCCTATAAAGGTTGGTCCGGAAATGAGCCCTAAGGGATCTAGGGCCCTTTAAAATTGTAATAAAAATAAGGTTTTTAATTAATAACTCGGGTACCGTTTAAGCTAGAGCGGCGAGCTTTTGCATGTATACTAGTATTAATAAGGGCAATAAGTTTATGTTAATTTATTTTTTTAATTTATCCAGAGGCGTGCCCAGACGGACAAAATATATGAGGCTTAAAACATTTTTGCCCCAAACTTTTCTATGTGTATGTTTTTTGGATTTGTTGTAAAAAATATAGATTTCTAGAGTAAAAATACATATAAAATATCATATAGTGTAACACTGTAGGAGCAACCAAAATGCAATTAAGAGGAAGTAACATTTTGTGCCACCAAAAACGTTACTTTTTAAAAGGCTATTACTCCTTTAATATTAAATTTAGGTGTTTTGGTGTATAATACTTTTTTGCTCAGTTTTAAATGAAGAATGACCCTGCAGCATTAAAATTTTATTGGTGCTTTTTTTTGTTCCCCATTCAATACGTCATCTTCGAAGGGCCGTAGCTCCCTTAGGGCTCATTTCCGGACCAACCTTTATAAAAACTTTTTTTCATATTTTTGGATGTAGAATCACCTCTTAAATTTCGGTAAGCGAGTTCTGGAACAGGCTGTATATACGTAAAACTATTTTTAACCGTTTCGCTCCGGGACTGGTCCATGTATGGACCAACAAGAAAAGCGAACGTAATAGATGTTCATAAGGTCAATTTAATGCACTAAATTTAGGAAAAGTATTGAAAAAAATCCTGGTTACTTCTTTGACCTTCAAAATTAACTTTGAAGGTCAAACAATGAAAATGAGTATTTGTGATTGAAAATTGGTATACCTACGTTTTATGAGTCGCTGAATACGATAAAATTAGTAAAAAAATTCTAGTGACTTCGTTGACCTTGAACTTTGAAGGTCAAAGTATGAAAATGCGTATTTGCGCTTGAAAACTTGAAAATTGGTGTACCCAGATTGTATCTGCTATAGTAAATAAGAATATTAGTAAATAAGTCTAACTATCTTACCGACTTTGAAGTTTGAAGATCAGTTTATTCCAAAGTGTATGGAGCTAGTGAAGGAACTTACATGCACTTTCACTGACTGAGGGACTGTGAAGTCCCATTGGGCGGTAGAACGCGTTCAATCCAAACTTCTGCACTACGGACTGTCTAGAATACCTTTTTACTAACATAAAGACTGTGACATTTTTCAAGCGCTAATACCCAATTTCATGCTTTGACCTTGAAAGTTCAAGGTCAAAGAGGTGACAAGAACTTTTTTTACTATTTTTATCGTATTTAGCGGTTTATAAAACATAGTTATACCAATTTTCAAGCTCAAATACGTATTTTCATTATTTGACCTTCAAAGTTCAAGGTCGAATATGAATCTGACATTTTTTTCACTATTTTTATTGTAATCACCACATCAAAAAACATTGAAAAGCCCTCTTAAACCTTCACTTATAATTTTTTACATTAGCCTTAACTTTCTCTCCGGGAGTGGTCCATATATGGACCAGCACTCCGAGTGGCGACTTGCCATAAGAAGTTCATTCATTTAAGTCATGAAATTCAGCTAAAATGCGAGGTCAATTTTAAAGGAAAAATCCCCGGAGCGAAAGGGTTAAGTATGTAATAGTAATAAATATTAGAGTGCCCATTTTGGCCCATTGGAAGATTTAAGCATTTATTTTGCGATATTTTTTGACTTTAACATTTAAAAAAAAAATTATATGAACAATTTCCAGCCGGCTTTTAAAGCTCAGGTACTCGTTTCTTAAGCTACGATTTCCTCCAAAAGTCGCAGTCGCTGACAACTGCGACCGGGAGCCGCGACCGAGTCGTTAAGACATCTCCAATGCATTTTAAATGCAGCTGCTGCCGAGTAGTTACTACTAACTACTGGTAGCAGTTCGTTTGGTCGCCGGTCGCTTGACCGCTCCGGGAGCAGACACACCACTAATTCGTCACGAATTTGACGGTTAAACAGGTGGTTTTGCACTGTGACAAGTGTCTTTTACTGTTTCACTCAATTAGAATTGCTTGAAATCCCTCCACCTCTCTCAGCCGAAACATTTCATCAACTTTTGCCCTTATACTTTCCCCGAGGAAAGTCTTGCTTTAGTAAAAAAAATTCGAAAATTTTTTATGGCTTTTTCCGGACGTTTTATATCCAAAAAAATATGATTTCCGTAAAAAAAATTCTGTCTATCGGTCTGTCGGTCTGTATGTGCGGGAAAATTGTGACCACGATAACTCAGTAACGCTTCGGGTTAAAGACTGGGGTAAGGGGGTAAAACGAGGTAAAAACAACTTTTTTTAAAACATTTTTTTTTATATATTTTTCGTTTTACGAAAAAGGAAACTTTTAAAAAAAAATTTTTTGAATTTTTTTTTAATTGTTTTTTTTTTAATTTTATGTCATTTTTGATTTTAATGAACCTGGGGCTATAGGGGAAAGTATTACTTTGTTGGCAGCAGTATTTTCCTAATCATGTAATGTTAATAAGAGGAGGAGATTCTCTTCTTCCGCTGGATAATTTAGAAACATTAAAGGAACCGACTTTTTAGAGATATTCATACTGATTGAAAGGCATAAAATCGCAAAAAAAACAGCTGTTTATAAAATGGCTAGCAAACAAAATGGCGACTGGCGAGACCGAAGGTCGTAAAGACTTGGTCGCGGCTACCCGGTCGCAGTCATCAGCGACTGCGACTTTTGGAGGAAACCGTAGCTTTAAAGACTAATGGGCCGGTGAAGCTAAAATTTGGTATGCAGGTAGTTCTTACCCTAAATAAGCAAAATATAATTTTTTAGACTTGTCCGTCCCCCACCGGAGGTGGGGTGTAAAAATATATATTTCAAATAAGTCAAAAAACACTCCTCAAATGAACCCTTTTAGGCCTAAAACTTCAATATTAAAAATCAAAATTGTGACAAAACTATTTTATAGTGAAAAAATAATTTTGGACACTTTTTTTTCATTTGGCGACATAGTATTACACTCTTTTAGCGATTGTACTGTGACGAGTTAATAATAATAATAATAATAATAATAATAATAATAATAATAATATGAGGTACTTTCTTGATGAAAAAAAGAACAGAGAACATTTTTTTTTTGTTTTAATAACATAACTATTTTAGAAAATGATACAAAACCATTGGAAAATGAAGAAACAGAGAGCTCCCCCGTGGAGGAAGCACCTAGTGCAGTCTCCCAAAACAGTGGAGCTACCATCAAAGATGCTATTCAAAGAATATTGCCGCTGTGTCAGAAAAATGAATGGATTAAGGTGGACCAAGTTCTTAAATCCTTGGAGAAGGCTGTCGCGTCTGGTGGAGATGACGGTATTAAAATGCCCTTGGCGGGTGTGGCTGACCCGGTATGTTTTTTTAAACCAGTTTAATTGTTTTTTAAAATAGTTATTTATGTACCAAGGGACTAAACTGGCTGTTTTAGTCCCGCTGCATTAGTTTCCTGAGCAAGCGTAGCGAGCGAGAAATGCAAGGGACTAAAACAGCCAAGTTTAGTCCTGAGGTATATACACTATTTTTTGCAGGACCAAACATAATTTAGGTAGGTAGATAAAATTAAAAACCACGCGTCTAAAATCGGTTGTTTTATTTTCGTAATTTAATCAAGATGCCTGTAAATTGCGAAAAGTCAGTTTCATGGCTATCGCGATTTCAATTTTTTTTTAATATGGTTGACACAAACGTCAAAAAAATGGACCAAGATGATAAATTTTAAGTTATGTATAAATTGTTATAACAATGTTATTTTTAAAGGTTTTCTTTGTTAAAATCAAATAAATTGGTTTGAATCGCTAATTTATTACAAAACACCACCAAACCTAATTTTTGAACCAGCAAAGCACATAGTAAGTATAATATTTTAATAGTATCAAGGCTGCCGTGATTTTTTTCCCTAGGGAGAAAAACGGCAAGTTTAGTCCCAAAAATGAAAGCGTAAAATTAGGTTTTAGTCTTGGTCGTGCAAAAAGTTAATTTTCGTATTTTTTTTTTGTTTTTTCAATTTTTAAACCTTTTTCGTCAAATATAGCTACCACGTGGAATTAGAAATATGTAGAGAAAACTTGAATAAAAGGTATAAGACTAGATTTTCGTCAAGGGGTAAACCGCTAGTTTGTACACCTGAATTCCTTTTAGGAGGTGATTCCTTAAGATTTTTTCACGATTTCCTTGATTTTGTTCAAGATTACATAAAAAAATCTTGTAAATTACCTAAAAATACACTGCCCAGTAAAAGAGCTTTCCCATTCAATTTCAGCAACTTCAAAAACTCATATACAGCAATTTTCAAAATTTTCTAAAAAAAAATATTTTTCCCCAATGTTTACCAAAAACAATCCCGAGCGAGAACTTTTGGTAACATACCTGTATGCCAAATTTCAAGTCTCTAGCTTAAAACGTTCTTAAGTTATCTTGCCTACAAGATTTCTAGGACAGACCGATCGACCGACTGACCGACCGATCGACCGAACGAGCGACAATTTTTTTTTGCTCGAAATTGATTTATATCAACATTAAACTTCATAAATGGCAAAAATACACAAAAAAAAATTGAACATTTCTGCACGAATACAAGGCTTTCCGAAATTTTGAAAATTTTCAAAATGGGGAAGCAAAAGGGTCCCACGTTTCTAAAAATTAAACTTTCTTGGGTTTTCTCGAGAGATTACCTCCAAGATTTACTCCAATTTGAATTGGTCAGCGATTTGCCCCTTGATGTTTAGAAAAATAGTGCGAAATGTTTACTGGGTTTAAATTTTTGTCTGAGGACAAGGGAAACCACCCTCGAAACGTCACGATTTAAGAAAATAGTTTGAGTATTATTAATTTCAACCCTCTTCCCAAAAAAACATTAACAAATAGAAAAAACCAGGGTAAAAAAACACTAAGCGAAATGTTTTCTATTTATTTATTTGTTTTAGTCCAATGGGATGACCCCGTTAATGTACGCAGTTAAAGAAAATAGAACAGCTTTTTTGGACAGAATGATGGACCTTGGGTGCAGTATAAATAGCCGAAACCATGTAAGTAAAAAATCGGTAGAATAAAACATTTTTTCTTCAAGCGTACTAAAATGTTCATATTTTATAACTGAACACACTAGTTAGAAGTGATCTATTTTTTTACAGTAAAAAAATGAGTTCATTGTTGTACGCCGTAAAAAAAAGTTAGTTAGCTAGTAACCACTGGCGGCAGCACTCCTTGACTTTGATGAGAGCCATACTTCAAACTTGTTTGTGTATTATGTAAACATTGTTGACTCGAGATTCTGTGCAAAAAACCTTGTGTGAAATTAATTAAAAATGATTGAAGAAGAATATATGGTTTATACACCTACAAGTCTCTCCAAAATTGCAAATGCTACATTAGACAAGTTACCATCAAAATCGCGAAAAGTGTACGATTTAGCCTACGAAAAAAATTTAAAATGTGCTAAGGAAGGTTTAAGTTTATTTCGAAAGGATTTTATTGGCCTATTTTAATGAAAAAAACATACTTTATTACTGAATAAATTAAATTCAAAATTTAATATTAAAAAAAAATATATATAGGATGCTTGAAGAAAAAATAGTATGTTTCACTCAGAGGAAAAGTGCTTTTTTTTACTCGTCTGTAGTTTCCGGACTCCGCTTCGCGTCGTCCGTAAATTCTACAGACTGGTAAAAAAGCTTCACTTTTCCTCTTAGTAAAACAATATACTTTTTTCTTCAAGCGTACTAAAATGTTCATATTTTATAACTGAACACACTAGTTAGAAGTGATCTATTTTTTTACAGTAAAAAAATGAGTTCATTGTTGTACGCCGTAAAAAAAAGTTAGTTAGCTAGTAACCACTGGCGGCAGCACTCCTTGACTTTGATGAGAGCCATACTTCAAACTTGTTTGTTTATTATGTAAACATTGTTGACTCGAGATTCTGTGCAAAAAACCTTGTGTGAAATTAATTAAAAATGATTGAAGAAGAATATATGGTTTATACACCTACAAGTCTCTCCAAAATTGCAAATGCTACATTAGACAAGTTACCATCAAAATCGCGAAAAGTGTACGATTTAGCCTACGAAAAAAATTTAAAATGTGCTAAGGAAGGTTTAAGTTTATTTCGAAAGGATTTTATTGGCCTATTTTAATGAAAAAAACATACTTTATTACTGAATAAATTAAATTCAAAATTTAATATTAAAAAAAAATATACATAGGATGCTTGAAGAAAAAATAGTAAGTTTCACTCAGAGGAAAAGTGCTTTTTTTTACTTGTCTGTAGTTTCCGGACTCCGCTTCTCGTCGTCCGTAAATTCTACAGACTGGTAAAAAAGCTTCACTTTTCCTCTTAGTAAAACAATATACTTTTTTCTTCAAGCGTACTAAAATGTTCATATTTTATAACTGAACACACTAGTTAGAAGTGATCTATTTTTTTACAGTAAAAAAATGAGTTCATTGTTGTACGCCGTAAAAAAAAGTTAGTTAGTCCAAACCACTGGCGGCAGCACTCCTTGACTTTGATGAGAGCCATACTTCAAACTTGTTTGTGTATTATGTAAACATTGTTGACTCGAGATTCTGTGCAAAAAACCTTGTGTGAAATTAATTAAAAATGATTGAAGAAGAATATATGGTTTATACACCTACAAGTCTCTCCAAAATTGCAAATGCTACATTAGACAAGTTACCATCAAAATCGCGAAAAGTGTACGATTTAGCCTACGAAAAAAATTTAAAATGTGCTAAGGAAGGTTTAAGTTTATTTCGAAAGGATTTTATTGGCCTATTTTAATGAAAAAAACATACTTTATTACTGAATAAATTAAATTCAAAATTTAATATTAAAAAAATATATATATAGGATATAAAGAACTTTCACTTTCGGGTTTAGACCGTGTTAATGGATTTTCACTTTCCGACGTTTCGTCTCTTACTACTAGAGACATCTTCAGGGATTAATCTGAAACTAAGTTTCGAATCAACTTGTGTCACTATTTATGACGAGTTGTGGTTATTCACCCGTGACGAGGTCTTTTCTATCAAAGACTTCCATATTGCAGGTAAGTGGTAACCAGTATCCCGATTGATATTATTAGGATGCTTGATGATTTCTATCGATTCCCGTATCTTCCTTGGCATTTTTCTGTTTTCTGTTAATATTTGTTTTGTTTCAGACAAATTGATTTTATGACCTGTTTCATGTACATGTTCGGCTACTGCCGATAAGGAAATTTGTTTTTTTCTTATATTGTCTATGGTCTAAACCCGAAAGTGAAAGTTCTTTATATCTTAATGGCCGTGAAAGCTTAAAATCTAATATATATAGGATGCTTGAAGAAAAAATAGTATGTTTCACTCAGAGGAAAAGTGAAGCTTTTTTTACCAGTCTGTAGAATTTACGGACGACGCGAAGCGGAGTCCGGAAACTACAGACGAGTAAAAAAAGCAATATACTATTGCTCCCAACAAAACCAATTTTGGAGTGCTGGGTCGAATTTTTTTGCGAATAAATAGAATAAAGTTAAAAAAATGGAAATACAAATAATGGGGTAGTTGCAGCAACCTAAATAAAATTTTACTACAAATCTGGGGTCCTCACTGTATATTTTTAACTTTTCAAAACTTGTAACGTTGGATATTTCCATTATTAAAGGTGGGACACTTCTTTGTTTTTCAGTTTTAATTAATAAACTTTTTGACAATTAATAAGTGTTGTATTCCTAGTTGAACAGAGCGGTCCAAAAGTCACCCCCCCCTCTTAACTTTTGAACCAGTTGAGATATCGACTTCAAATTTGGAAATTTTAAATAAGACAACTTAATCTTTTAACATATATTTAATACTTTCAGCTCTTAAAATGTAGGCAGGGGGGCATGCGCATGGGGGCATATTTTTTTTTTGGAAAGGGGGGTCGTGTAATACATCATTTTAAAGCTTATAAAATTCTTCATTTAACTCCATATTTTTAAATTAAAAAAAAAAAAAATTGGGTTTAAAATGGGGTTGAAAATGGGTATTAATGTCAAACTTCCTCTAAAAAAAAAGAAATAATTTTTTAAAAATGCCTAATTTCATCATAAAAAAATGTTAATTATACTTTTAAACTAATTTTAGTTGACATAAATAAAAATTTATAAAAAAAAACTTAAAAAATCGAATGTTTTAGCACAAAAAATTGAAAACCAAAACCTTAAAAAACATTTTTAAAAAATTTAAAAATGTTAGTTTAAATAGAGAATTTTATAAGCTTTAAAATGAGGTATCACACGACCCCCCTTTCCATTTAAAAAAATGTCCCCCCATGCCCCCCTGCCCACATTTTAAGAGCTGAAAATATCAAATATATGCTAAAAGATAGTTTAAGTTGTCTTATTTAAGAGTTCTAAATTTGAAGTCGATATCTCAACTCGTTCAAAAGTTAAAAGGGGGTGGGGGTGACTTTTGGACCGCACTGTATATATTTATTTAGCGTATGGCATTATTACCGGGGAGACCCACCGAAGTGGGTAGTTCCGGGGGCTGTTGCATCTTTAATCCAACGAACTAATAACTCTTCTCTCTAGAATAGGCATTTAATTCGTTAAAACTGAAAAAAACGTAGCCAACATAAACATTCGTCTGTCTTACTCGCACATCTTTATTCTAACAGAGACAACAATACCAGTTACTGGTAACTGTTATTGTTCAGGCCTGAATATACCTACTATTTGTTTACAAACAAACCGAGATGTTGGCGATACTTTATTTCAACGGTATGCGTATTCTAGAAAGAAGTGTTATTAGTTTGTTGCTTTAACCCTGCTTTAGGTAGTTAGTAGTCTTCTCGACTGAGCCACCACCGCTCCTAGTGCTAAATGCTCTCATAGTATTATTTATTTATTTTACAACTTAACAGGACATACGTCCCTTTTACAAAGTTGTTATAATAAACTATGAAGTAATATAAATACAATAGAGACTTATATAAAAAAGAAAGAAAAAAACAAGATTTGCATAAAATATTAATACTTAATTATATGAGAAAATATGATTTATAATTCTACAGCATAACAAGCAGATCTTAAGGAATTAATATTTGTAAAAAATAAATCTAGAACACTTCCAATGCGTTCGTAATTGGAACACATGATATATAAAGGCGAAAACATTAGAATATTGGTACGAGGTGTTTTTAGGTAAAATAAAGTTCTATTCCTAGTACTAACGGATGGAACGTGAAATTTAAGTTTATTTAATAAGTATGGACAGTCAATAATATTATGAAGTAATTTATACAAAAACGCTACACTATAATAAAAACGGTGTGAAGCCATATTTACAAAACGAAATCTCTGCAGTAAACTTTTGGTAGGAGTATTAAGCGCAGGGTACTCATTATATGTTTTTAGGTACAGATACCTTAAAAACCTTTTCTGAACCTTCTCAATGCTGTTTCTGTGAATTTCATGTTTAGGGTTCCAAATAACTGCACCATAGTCCAACTTAGACCTAACGAATGCATTATATAGCACTGTAAATGTGTGAGTATTTTAAATACCCTCAGAGTTACGAAAGATAAAACCTAATGATTTAAAATCTGCTGAAGTTGTTTTGTTTATATGATCAACAAAGGATAATTGCGGATCAAAATGTATTCCTAGGTCTTTCATAAGATCAGGTCTAGAAAGAATAGAACCAGTTATGTTATAATTATAAATTATAGGTACTTTTTTCTTGGTAAAGGTCATAACGTTACATTTGGATACATTGAGAGGAAGACGATTTCGTACACACCATTCGTGTAGTCTATTTAAATCATCTTGGAGTTCAATAGCATCATTCACACAAGCAATCTTTTTAAATATTTTAATATCATCTACATAAATAAGACATAGACTTATACAAGAACTCCCCCGTAACCCTCTTTTTTTTGGTAATATAACATAACATTTTCCCGACTTATATTTCATAACTTTATAATTCTATTGGAGCAGTGAGCACTAGGAAAAAGCTTTTTATTCGTCAAAAACATTTTTTCTTCAAGGGTACTAAAATGTTCATATTTTATAACTGAACACACTAGTTTACATCAAAAAAATGAGTTCATTGTTGTACGCCTTAAAAAAAAGTTAGCAAAACCACCACTGGCGGCAGCACTCTTTGACTTTGATGACAGCCATACTTCAAACTTGTTTATTATGTAAACAGGTGGTTGACTCGAGATTTTGTGCAAAAACCTTGTGTGAAATTGATTAAAAATGATTGAAGAAGAATATATGGTTTATACACCTGCAAATCTCTCCGAAATTGCAAATGCTACATTAGACAAGTTACCATCGAAATCGCGAAAAGTGTAAGATTTAGCCTACTAAAAAATTTAAAATGAGCTAAGGAAGGTTTAAGTTTATTTCGAACTGGTTTTATTGGCCTATTTTAATAAAAAAAAACATACTTTATTACTGAATAAATTAAATTCAAAAATTAATATTTAATAAATATGTATAGGATGCTTGAAGAAAAAATAGTATGTTTCACTCAGAGGAAAAGTGCTTTTTTACTCGTTTATAGTAAATTCTACAGACTAGTAAAAAATGCTTCACTTTTCCTCTTAGTAAAACAATATATTTTTCAACATTCTTAATAAAAAGTTTATTAAGTTTATTTATATAATTTTTATCTGTCAAAAAATGTCAATGTCAATGTAAAAAGTTTATTTATATAATTTTTATCTGTCAAAAAATGTAAATGTCTATATTTTTTTAACTAATTAAAAAATACAAAATTTACTGTTAATATTATCAAAATTTTGGAAAATGGATTGACAGAGTAAGATATAAAAAAGAAGCTAGATATAGAAATGGAGAAAGGGCGTGATGTTGATTTTGAAAAAGATATTATTGTTTACACACAGGATTTGGAATATTTGTAGCAAAATTAATGGAGAGCCCCTAGCACAAGCCAAAAGCTTATTTGGGGCTCTCCATGACTCTGTAATTAATTAAATAAATAAATAAATAAATAATTAATTCAGAAAAATAAGTCAGTTGACGTGCTTTTTTTTATTCAAATAGGTTAACCCATAATTATATCGTGACAAGTTCACATATCCTTAATATTTTTGACTGCAGTAAAAAATATTTTAATCACGCGTATTTCAAATTTACCCTTTTTCTTTAATTTTTATCAATCTTAGATTCATTCAAGATTACCTATTGAGGTTAGGCAACCGATGAATTGTTTTTTTCCTGAATAATCTGATTTTTATTATATGTAGAAAATAGGTTATTAAAATGTAACAATGGACAAAAACAACTCTACAATTTTTAATAATATCAGATATTTTTAATTTTTTTGTATTTTACATGAGGTCTGGGCGATTTATTTGTTGCGTGTTTTTCTTATGATGGGCTATTAGTGTAATAATACACATTGATAAAGAATAAAATTTAATGAATACGTCGCAAAAGAAAACAATATTTGTGATTTACAGTAGAATAGAAAAGAATAGAATAGAATATTATTTATTTCCAGAAAATGCTTAATACAATACAACAAAAATAAAAAGACACTTAAAAGAAATGTCAGAATTAACAATATTATAATTATAGATTAAAATAAATAAATAAAATTACACAATGATTAATTTAAAATAAATATTTGGTTTAAAATATATTGTTGGTTAGCGTTTTTATATTCACTAATTGTGTACGGTTCCATATCACATATATAATTAAATAATTGTCTTTTGAATCCACCTATTTTATTTTTATTATTTTTCAATAGCGAAGGTAAACTATTAAAAAAGTATACACATGAATAGTGGGAACCTTTTTCAAAGGTTGAAAACAGTATAGTCTGTTACTCTTTTAGAGGTGGACACCAGATTTTTAAATAAAAGATTCTTTTTGACTAAAAACATTAGTCTCGAATATGTACAAACCCACAAATGTCATAATTCTGTTAGAACGGAATACTCCCCGACAGAATTCTTTATAGGGTAACTTTAGGATGTTAGCAATGCTCTCTTTTGACTTACAAAAACTGACAGTAGTCGGCGTAAACTCACTTATGACTAGTACCCGGATATTTGGTATTGATTACGAGGGGCGCGCGGAAGTTTTATGAACATTCTGACATGGGTGACACTTATTGAGTACAATGACACTTTGTAATTTATGGTAAATAAGTTTTTCCCGAGCTGCAATTTAATCGTGAGGTACTTTATTGTTGAACGTGCGAAAAATATATAGGTTTGTCTTAGAAATGCAATGTTATAAAGCACTTATCATCAAAATAATGGTACTTGTCTTAGAAATGCAATGTTATAAAGCACTTATCATCAAAATAATGGTATACAAAAATGTTTTATTTTGATTTAGTAAGCCAGTTGTAACATTCCGTCAAGGAAAATTGAAAATTCTCAGGGTTTATAGAAAAATGGAAGATGTAAAGTTGCCAAGCGAGCCCACACAGAGAAAAAACTATTTGCCCAAGGCGTTCGAGGATATGAACTCAAAAATTTTAGTACAAGACAAAAATACTTTTAACAACCAAAAATGCTTCTGGTTTAAAGATTGTGCATGTTATGTTATTCCGAATTTTTCACATTGTTCAATAGTAGACCTTTTTAATGGCAAAGAAGTTGACTTTTCTAAACTAAATCTAAATACTAATATGCATTAAGAAATCATACATTCTTTAATTATGCTCTACTTATGTACTTCGGTAGACATAGAACGTTTATTTTCAGATTATAAATATACTTTCGGTAAAAGAAGAAGAAGCTTAATAGCCGAAAACCTGGAGAAAATCTTGATATATTTTTATTTTCAACAATAATATTAATTAATTATGTTTAAAAATATGGGTACATTTAGTTTTAGAACACTTACATGTAAATATTTTGTTTTATCTTTGATATTTATATAGTTATAAATCTTTTTTAATACTAAAAGTATAGATAATTCCCCGTGTCATAATATTGATACACCTGTTTAACGTAGTCGTCAAGTTACGGCATGAATAATAACTATCACGGGATGGTTAAGAAAGTGTGCCATTAATCGTTAAAAACTTTTTTTTATAAGTAATATTTGCGCAACCCTCGTAATCAATACTAAATATCCGGGATATGCTTATGACTCATCAACGTTGAAAATAAACACAGAAACATAGGCTTACGGAATAATTTTGCCGCATTATGAGGGAAATTTTTATAAAGGTCACTAAATCGAAACATTTGACGACTAATTTGTTACACACAACAATATTGACTATACATATTAACTATAAATATGTATATATATCGGTGTTTTTCGAAGAAAAAACCGATATTCTATTTTTATTTTATTTTTTATCGATAACTTTTTTTCCCACCTTACACGTCTAAATGGAATCATTAAAAAAATCAAGATAAAAAGAAATAAAAATGTAAATATTTAAAACCTCGCGTCAAAGCTAGAGTCGACTATGCGAGTACTGGAAATTCGCCGAGTACTAGTGATTTATTAGCATACTAGTCCTTAACCCTTTTTTCACAGGCTTATATTTAAGCCCGAAAAGTTTTCAATGGTGTCGTCTTTGCCAATTTTGAAAATGACTCAGGTTCCTGCCGTTCATGTCAAGTTTCAGCTGTTTTGGACAAACAACAGACAGACAGACGCCTCATCAATTTTATTATAGATTTTTGGCCAAATTAATTTTGACGAAAAAAAATTGAGAAAAATACAGTTTATTGTTGTTTATTGTTTATTATTTTCTTTTGATTTTAGGATAATTACAATGCCCTGCATCTATCTGCAATGTATTCCAAGGACGATGTGGTAAAACTTCTCTTGGGAAAAAAAGGAGTGGATCCTTACGCCACTGGAGGGGTATGACCATTATTTTTTATTTTCCTATAAGGGAACTTTCAAGTATAACGTAACGCAAAATGTACCAAAATTCATACACTTCATACCTCGGTTCTCACGTTATTCAAGGCTGTAGAGATTTCATATTTTGGCTACCCCCTCTAAAACACCCCCTATTAGGGGGGTAGCCAAAATATGAAGTCTCTATAATCTATAATAACGCGAGTACCGGGGTATGAAGTGTATGAATTTTGGTACAATTTGCGTTATGTAATACTTGAACGTTCCCTAATTATTAAATACCTAACGTCAACTATCCCTATGCAGGAATATTTTGATCCCAGGCACAGTATGGTATTTGACCCGTAAAGTTGGTCAAAAATATGTACCGTAATTAATACGTTCACTGCCAACGGCTAGTTTTGACAGCGGAGCAATGGGTATGGGCAAGGGAAAAATAGAAAGAATTGATTAATGTTGTTAGGGGCGCCAGTTACTTTAGCTTTTACTCCTTTAGGTAAGTAACAACCTAGTGTAAATACTTAAGCTTTTCAGTTTGAGAAAATATAACCCCTAAATAAAATAAGATAATTCATTTGAGAAATTTATTATAAATAAACTTAATGAAAGCACATCAAGTAATGTATTAATATATATAAAAATATGTGTAATTATATTAAGATATAATTAAAGAAATCTTAATAAAAATTACTAAATTCAGAAATCATTGACTTAAATGTATAAAGAAAACATGAAGTTCAGCAAGCACCAAGAAATGTATGTAAACAACAATCATTTCTTGCAGTGTATAAAAGTCATGCTTAAATTAGAAATCATTTAATCAAAAGTATGATATTTAATAATTAATAAATAAGATTAAATGTTTTAAAAAAAATAAGTACCTAAAAATGAACAAAAGCCAGAAGGGCATATAGTATTAATCAATACTATATCAGATCTGATAAAGTTTACAGTTATAAGAATATTGAAATAAAAGAATTTAAAAATATGAAATATTGCTTTCAAAAGTTTTCAGAATGAGTACTTAGCTGGTTTCTGCAAAATCCATGAGGTATGAATTCCATCGTCTCCATCTGTGCAAGTCTCCCCTATGCTGATGAATTCATTTCTCAAATGAAAGAAGAAAAAAAATAAGCTGTCCCATCTACTTTGGAAAAATTATCTTCCAGGATAAAATGTACGATTGAAAATGTTGTCCGGGATTAAATATGCTTTTGAAAATTATGTCCAATATAAAATTGTCTGCTAGACGGTCATATAGAATTTATCTATGCCGAAAAATACAGAACCATGTTCCAACAGAACATCACTCCATGCGGAGAACTTGTATATCAAATATACCAAAATAAACTTCAACTTAAATTAATATAATTCCATATTAATGGTATAGAAATGGTGAGTAATTAATGGTCTAGTGATTGTGCTTAATTAATGGTGCTAAAACAATAATTATATCTCAGAAATATTCTAAGAAACAGAAAAACTTAACTTACGTCTCATTCTAAGTCTTCGATGTCCATCGAAACGTTATAAATGCTTAATTTTAGAAAATAACAGTTATAATATCTTCCGCATTGTTTAAATATTCATTTTCACTAACTTTAAATAAAAATACATGAAGGATTACTTCGATGATTACAGAAAATAAACACTCGTCAAAATGAGACCACCATTGTACAGAGTTCATCAAGAAAGAGCGAAAATCGACCTTATCAACCGGTATGAACCCTTCAGGTAAATAAAATCCTATTTCTGAACTATTAGCGACATCTATGCAAGTCATTATCAACTACAGTTTTACCGTATAGGATTCCTAATAAAGGTAACTGAAACGACACCAAAAATAATAACTAATTAAAAGAATGTTTCCTAATAAATCTGTATTAGTGATATCTAACCTCAAAATATTACTCTAAGAAACAAATATAAACAATACTTATTGTTTATCAGCAAAACTAATAAAAATACGAACAGAATACTAAGTGTCCTGTGAACTAAGTATAAACAAAATACTGAATCTAAGTGAGCAGTTCCAGCAAACTATTTTCAACAAATTCTGGATTATCCCGAAGAAATAAACATACGAAATTTTCCAGAAGAGAGACAAGCTACAGGTGAAAGCCAGTGAAATCCAACCCTCAATAGACTCTGAAACATATAAAAACCAGGTAAGTCCATAGACAAATGCACTATAGAGAAATAAGTCATATGATTCTTTATTATTAAAAATCATATTCTAATTATGTTTTCTTTATGTTATTTTCAGGTAGAACTATGGAATAGAGACTCATATGGTTAGAATTCAGTTCCTGCTACAAAATAGTCCCAGATACAAAATAGTTCTGTACGTACGTAACTATTTATATACAAAATAAACATAAATTATAACGTAAGTAAACGAATAGTTTAATTAACCCTTGCTATATTACAAAGTGACGATTTATATCGTTACACATGCCCCCTCCAAAAATAATAAAAATATTTAATATACAAAAAATATTTTTATACCAAACTCTATAACTATTTAACTTAAATAGCTAAAATATATACTATATTTTATTTAATAAATCAACAAAAAATACAATACTTTATGTAAATCATTTGAAATACTACTTGATAATTAACAATAGCTAAGCTTGATAACTACGTGTATCATTCGCCTACTCTTATGTAGAACATAATTTTGGGACTTTATCGGTGCGTGTCATAAACAGGTAATTGTCATAATCAGGTAATTGTCATAATCAGGTAATTGTCATAATTAATTTTGTTTTTCTTTTTAGCTAAGTTTTATCAAGATAAAAAAATAGAAATAAGACTTGACTGTGTGCACCAGAATTCTCTTCTACAAAAAATATATTTATATATTTTTTTTACTACTATATACAAAAGTTTTGGGTACCCTTTAAATATTTTCAATACATTGATATTTTTTAAATATCATTCCGAATAATACTAAGAATATATTCTTATTTAATCAAATCTAGCCAACTGAAATGTCACTATTCGATCCAAAATATTTCTTTAGATCTTTAACATGCCAGTCGCCTCTATGACCATCTGCATTTTCCAAAATATACACTAACTTTGACTTTTTCGCAACAACTTTGCAAAGTATGTACTTTGGAGCAAGTTTTGCAGCAAAACTTTTACTAGCATCTGAGAGTACTTTGTTTCGTCTCCAAACTTTTTCACCTATATCAAAATTTACTTCACGCTTGCGCAAATCATAAGTACGCTTATTACGTTCATAAGCTTCATGTAAATATTTCTTTACATCAACAAAAATCTCTTTAAGATTTCCCAAGTCTTGGCTATACGAGTCTCTGTCACAAGGTTCTAATTTAACACCATCAGTTGATGTCATTTTGCCATAATAAGTTCCTGTGATAGGTACATTCCTCCCAAAATTAAGAAATGCCGGCGTATACCCCGTAACTTCATTTACAGACGTTCGTAAAGCTAGACCTATTTTTGCTAAATTTTTACACCATTCTTTTTGATTATCTTTTATATATGATCTTATAGCAGTAGAAATTGTGCGATGTTGCCTTTCCGTCGGATTATTTTGACTATGGTAAAGTGCATTAAACCAAATTTTCTGTACATTATATTCATCTGCTAATTTTTTAAAAACTTTACCAGCAAATTGTTTTCCATTATCGACAATTAAAAATTGACAGACTCCGTAAACTAAAAAAACTTCATTCTCAATGAATTTACATATTGCATTTGCAGTAGCTTCCCTTAAAGGATGTAATAATGTATACTTTGTAAACCAGTCTGACACAACTAAAAGATAACAAAAACCTTTAGAACTTCTGGGAAATGGTCCCTGCAAATCACATGAAATAACTTGCCACGGATAATTTACTTCTTTTTCACGACCCATCAATCCAAAACGTGCAGAATTACTAACTTTTTGTGATTGACAAATATTACAACATCTTACATACTTTAAAATATCTTTACGCATTTTTGGCCAAAAATATGTTTCTGAAATTCTATGAAAAGTTTTAAAAAATCCCATATGAGAAGCTAATACATCGTCATGACATTCTTTTAGTACTTGTTTACGACATTTTTGAGGCACTAACAATTTCCACTCTATAATATTACTTTTTACTTTTGTCTTGGTCGGTATGAACTTATAAATATTATCATCAATAACTTTAAATTGCGGATATGAATCTGGACTCTTAACAATTTTTTCCCTCAACTGAATATAATATTTATCACTATTATAATCATTTACATTAAAATTAATTAAATTTACATCTGGAAAAATTGATTTTTCTGGTTCTATTCTATCAAAAGCTCTGGATAACCCATCAGCTACTACATTTAATTTACCTCTACGATATACAATATCCATATCATATTGCTGTAATTTTAATGACCATCTAGCCAAGCGACCAGAGGGATCTTTCATATTACTCAAATATTTTAATGAAGAATGATCTGTAATTACTGTGAATTTAACACCTTCAATATATGGTCTAAACCTATCTATAGCAAACAAAACAGCTAAACATTCCTTTTCACCTACAGAATATTTTATTTCACTACGTGTTAAAGCTCTACTAGCATAAGCTATTACTTTTTCTTGACCATCTTGCGTTTGTGTTAATATGGAACCGAGGCCAACTAAAGAAGCATCACATTGTATAACAAATGGTAAAGAAAAATTGGGACTTGCTAAAGCTGGAGCATTTATTAAAGATTCCTTCAACAATAAAAAAGCTTTTTCTGCATCAGTATTCCAACTAATGGCTTGTTTTTTACCTTTGCCCTTTAAAAGTGAATTTAATGGACTAACAATTGTTGAAAAATTCCTAACAAATCTACGATACCACGAAGCTACACCTAAAAATCGTTTTATTTCTGTACTATTTGTTGGTCTAGGATAGTTTATTATTGCTTCTACTTTTTGCGGATCGGTTCTTAAACCAAAATTATCAATTACAAAACCTAAATACTTAAGTGATTTTCTAAAAAAATTACTTTTTTCAAAATTTATTGTAAGATTAGCAGATTTTAATTTTTCATGTACTATTTGAAGTAATTTAATATGTTCCTCAAAAGTTTTTGATACTATTATAATGTCGTCAATATAAACAAATATATTTGGATAAAAGGAGAAAGGAAAAAGTTTATCCATTAATCTTTGCTGACTTTGTGTTCCATTTTTGAGTCCATAACACATTACATTAAATTCAAATAGTCCCCTACCAGGTACGGAAAATGCAGTTTTTTCTTTAGCAGTTTTTGTAAGTGGAATCTGCCAAAAAGCATTTTTTAAATCTATACTTGATATATATTTTGCATCGCCTAATAAACTTAAAATGGAGTCTATCCTTGGTAAAGGATGTGAATCACCTTTTGTAATAGAATTTAATTTACGTCCATCAAAACAAAAACGGTATGTACCATTAGCTTTTTTTACTAATAAAACTGGTGAATTAAAATCAGAATAAGATGGTGAAACTATATCATCTTTTAACATTTTATCTAACTCTTTATGTAAAATTTCTATTAAATAAGGTGACAAAGGATATTAACGCATTTTAAAAGGTTTATTATTTCCTGTATCTATATCATGTTCTATTAAATTTGTTCTACCTATTTTTTCGCTATATAATTCTTTAAATAAACTAACAAATTTATCTGCTATCTTTTTCTGTTCGTCTGTCAAGTCACATAAGCCTACTGAATTATCTTTATTTATATCCTGACTATCACTGTTACTGATCACATTCAAATTATTAATTTTATTATTCCTAGATTCATCAGAAAAATCCAGAGTCATAGAAAACAATTGTAAAAAATTCACACCAAAAATAAAATTTGTTTCCAAAGAAGGAACAACCAAGACTTGTAAAATCTTAACTTCATTATCTACTTTAATAGGTAAATAAACAACACCAGTTACTAACTGTTTAGATTTATCAGCTGTAGTAACATGCGGTATAAGACATTTATCAATTTTTAAATTAAACTTCTCTAAAATTTTAATCGCGTGACCACCAGCCACTGAACAATTTGCACCTGTATCAATCAAAGCTGTTATATTTTTATCAAAAATATTTACTTTAATATATGGACGGTTATCTTTAGGTAATTTAATAAAAGAATTTTTATTAATTACAGACAAACTATACGGTTTATAAAAATTTTTAACTTTATCCAACCAATCTTTCCATTCATTCAAATAAAATCGTTTATTTGTTTCTGTTATACTTGATTTTTGTAAAGAATTGATATTATTTTTATTATAATAAATGTTTTTACAAAAAGTAGTTTTGTTATCCTTTTTTACCTGACTGTCATTATTATTTTTAGCCTTTTTATTAAGTGAATGCCGACTAAAATCATCCACTTTCCTATTTAGTTTTTTTGTACAGGAAGGGCAATTTTTAAAAACTACATCTTTATATCCACATTTATAACAAAACTTTGTTCTTTTAGCTAAACATTTGCTAAAAATATGATTTGGTTGGTTACAGTTATAACAAATTACTTGTCTACTTTTATTATTACTACTATTACTACTATTCTGTGTATTAATAAAGCTTTGATTGGTACTTTGACTAATTTGAGAAACTTGACTACTATTACATACTGAACTTTGACGAGTAGAGGAAGATGGGGTAAGTTTGGACACTGTGGTATTATGACTACAATTACATTTACTACTAAAATTTTGATTTATATCCGAACTTAGGACATTTACTTTATTAACTGTTTTATTTTTTGCCACACTTTTACCTGCTATGCTCTTTTGTTTTAATTGATAAGCTTCATCTATTCTTTTACAACTGTCTTTTAAATCTTCTAAATCATTTATTTCTATAAGTGATAATGGTGTAAAATAATGTGGTAATATTCTTTCTCTAATCGTCTTAAGTCTAGTATATAAACTTGCAGCATGAATTAAACGTTTAAACAAGGTTTCCATAGCACCTATAAAAATTGCGATAGATTCATCGGGATTTTGATATCTAGAACGGATATCATCCCATGTTCTATCATCTATGTTAGCTGGAAGAAAATCTTTTTTTAATGCTTGAATTATTTGAGACCATGAATTTAAATTATCTTTAATTGAGAGAAACCATGACAATGCTGGTTCTTTGAATAAGTCATATGCGGATTTAAATAACATTTCATCTGTAACATTTCTACTTATTTTCATATATTCAACTTGCTCAATAAAATTTAAAACATTAGACTTTCCATCAAAATTAATATTCCATTTATAAACTGGTACTGATTTTAAATAATCATTATCTTTTTTACTATAAACACTAGGACTAAACTGTGTACTATTATGTAATGAAATATTATTATTTACTTGAGTAAGATCTGAATTTTTACCAGATTTTTCATAAAGATCTAAAATATCTGCTTCTATTTCTAAACAAGTTGCTTTTGTTATTTCTAAAAATTGAATACGTCTAACTTTATTTTCTTCTACTTCAGGAAAACGTTGCAGACGATTTGTTACATGTACTAAATAAGTTTTTAATTTTCTTAAATCGGCTAAACTATAATCACCATGATATTCTACAATTTCTGAAGATATACTATCTAAAATTCTATTAATATTTTCCACTTCACTGTTAAAATTAAAAGTCGGATCTACATATTTTACTTTAGGATCTTCCCTAGCTATGGCTCTACCTAAAACTTTAATTCTAGATACTCTATTATTTTTTTCTGTTAAATGTCTTATACGAAGTTCATAATTTACCATTTCTGCAGTCAAAAATCTAATTTCCATTTTATCTAAATCGTCCATTTTGAATATTTATTTTCAAAATTAACTTTAATTTACTCAAAATATTTATTTTAATAATAAAATATTTATACTGTACCACAAATTATTTTTTTTTTTGTGTACACTGTTCAACAAAGTTTTTGCATACTTTGGAAAATTTCCCAAATATGTCAAAAAAATACTAAATTATTATTTATCTCAATTGGACAAATTAATAATTATAAATAGTCTCCAAAACTACCAAATTAGCTAATATTTATTCATATCCTTCGCATAAATAAATACCCTATTATCCATTTATTTCTATTGAATAAACGATAATTTCTAGAAAAACTGAACCAACGCCAAAATTTCTCTATTCCATGTTATTCCATAAAATTCAGAATAAACATAAAAAACACATATCTGATATTTCTTATCAGATTAACTCTAATTTGACTTAATTTTCAACAAAAAATATTTTATTCAACAGTTATATGTAGTTTTTCTCAAAATGAACTTTAAGTTACACTGAAAAAAAAATAAGCTTTAGATTTTTATAAAAAATACACTGAGAAAAATGGAGTAAAATTAAAAAAAAACAAGTGTTCTATCTATCCAAATACCACGTTCTTGAGCGCCAATATTAGTGTACCGTAATTAATACGTTCACTGCCAACGGCTAGTTTTGACAGCGGAGCAATGGGTATGGGCAAGGGAAAAATAGAAAGAATTGATTAATGTTGTTAGGGGCGCCAGTTACTTTAGCTTTTACTCCTTTAGGTAAGTAACAACCTAGTGTAAATACTTAAGCTTTTCAGTTTGAGAAAATATAACCCCTAAATAAAATAAGATAATTCATTTGAGAAATTTATTATAAATAAACTTAATGAAAGCACATCAAGTAATGTATTAATATATATAAAAATATGTGTAATTATATTAAGATATAATTAAAGAAATCTTAATAAAAATTACTAAATTCAGAAATCATTGACTTAAATGTATAAAGAAAACATGAAGTTCAGCAAGCACCAAGAAATGTATGTAAACAACAATCATTTCTTGCAGTGTATAAAAGTCATGCTTAAATTAGAAATCATTTAATCAAAAGTATGATATTTAATAATTAATAAATAAGATTAAATGTTTTAAAAAAAATAAGTACCTAAAAATGAACAAAAGCCAGAAGGGCATATAGTATTAATCAATACTATATCAGATCTGATAAAGTTTACAGTTATAAGAATATTGAAATAAAAGAATTTAAAAATATGAAATATTGCTTTCAAAAGTTTTCAGAATGAGTACTTAGCTGGTTTCTGCAAAATCCATGAGGTATGAATTCCATCGTCTCCATCTGTGCAAGTCTCCCCTATGCTGATGAATTCATTTCTCAAATGAAAGAAGAAAAAAAATAAGCTGTCCCATCTACTTTGGAAAAATTATCTTCCAGGATAAAATGTACGATTGAAAATGTTGTCCGGGATTAAATATGCTTTTGAAAATTATGTCCAATATAAAATTGTCTGCTAGACGGTCATATAGAATTTATCTATGCCGAAAAATACAGAACCATGTTCCAACAGAACATCACTCCATGCGGAGAACTTGTATATCAAATATACCAAAATAAACTTCAACTTAAATTAATATAATTCCATATTAATGGTATAGAAATGGTGAGTAATTAATGGTCTAGTGATTGTGCTTAATTAATGGTGCTAAAACAATAATTATATCTCAGAAATATTCTAAGAAACAGAAAAACTTAACTTACGTCTCATTCTAAGTCTTCGATGTCCATCGAAACGTTATAAATGCTTAATTTTAGAAAATAACAGTTATAATATCTTCCGCATTGTTTAAATATTCATTTTCACTAACTTTAAATAAAAATACATGAAGGATTACTTCGATGATTACAGAAAATAAACACTCGTCAAAATGAGACCACCATTGTACAGAGTTCATCAAGAAAGAGCGAAAATCGACCTTATCAACCGGTATGAACCCTTCAGGTAAATAAAATCCTATTTCTGAACTATTAGCGACATCTATGCAAGTCATTATCAACTACAGTTTTACCGTATAGGATTCCTAATAAAGGTAACTGAAACGACACCAAAAATAATAACTAATTAAAAGAATGTTTCCTAATAAATCTGTATTAGTGATATCTAACCTCAAAATATTACTCTAAGAAACAAATATAAACAATACTTATTGTTTATCAGCAAAACTAATAAAAATACGAACAGAATACTAAGTGTCCTGTGAACTAAGTATAAACAAAATACTGAATCTAAGTGAGCAGTTCCAGCAAACTATTTTCAACAAATTCTGGATTATCCCGAAGAAATAAACATACGAAATTTTCCAGAAGAGAGACAAGCTACAGGTGAAAGCCAGTGAAATCCAACCCTCAATAGACTCTGAAACATATAAAAACCAGGTAAGTCCATAGACAAATGCACTATAGAGAAATAAGTCATATGATTCTTTATTATTAAAAATCATATTCTAATTATGTTTTCTTTATGTTATTTTCAGGTAGAACTATGGAATAGAGACTCATATGGTTAGAATTCAGTTCCTGCTACAAAATAGTCCCAGATACAAAATAGTTCTGTACGTACGTAACTATTTATATACAAAATAAACATAAATTATAACGTAAGTAAACGAATAGTTTAATTAACCCTTGCTATATTACAAAGTGACGATTTATATCGTTACAAATATTTTAAGGGGTTTTCTGTATGTTATGAAATATGTTAAAAATATAAAGAACTTTTGGATTTTCACTTTCCGACGTTTCGTCTCTTACTACTAGAGACATCTTCAGGGATTAATCTGAAACTGAACAGTTTCAAAACGTCGGAAACTGTTCAGTTTCAGATTAATCCCTGAATATGTCTCTAGTAGTAAGAGACGAAACGTCGGAAAGTGAAAATCCATTAACACGGTCTAAACCCGAAAGTGAAAGTTCTTTATATCTTAATGGCCGTGAAAGCTTAAAATCTAAAATATGTTAAAAATGATATATATAGACAATTTTTACCTAATTATGGTCTTAGAATTTTAATGTTCTATGTCCATTTTTTTAGTGCTATAATATGTCAATAGAGTCAAAATATTTTATAGGAATATTCTACCACTAAATACGAGTAAATAGTAATAAAATAAAAAAAAATCGAAGATAGGCTATTTTGGGGATACAAAATATAAACTTCCCCGAATTGGCATGGCGGTCCGCCATTTTGAAAATGTTAGGATGGTTAAAAAGATGGTTTTTCTAGACCATAATTTAATTGTCTTTTTAAATTCATACGAATAAAGTCTCTATCTTCAATAGAAGGTGAGTTATTACGATTTTTTTACACGGTTGTATTCCTATTTTGAAAAAGGAAAAAAATTACCGACCCGAATATCTCGGCAACCAAAGATTTTTTCGCAAAATGCCATTCGTGGGGATATATAAACACTAAACACTAATGGGAGGCATAGCGTAGTGGCTAGCGCGTATGTATAGCAAGTCTACTATCGTGAGTTCGATTCTCACTGGCGCCGATTTGCCTTTTTCAGTTAATTAATAATTGAAATTTGGCGAAGGCGCTAAGTGAAACGGACACTCCCTAGAAACTGGTTCGAAAGTCAGTATAAGCCGGTGGTTCCCTCTACTACTAGCCCACACAAGTCCTAGACTTAGGGGATGCTTGATTAAGTAGAATAGTACGAGGTTAAACAAAACAAACTAAGTTATGGGGACATGCAAAATTTCAGAAAAAGTCGGAGAGATGAGTTCCGGATCGAGGGGCTAGTTGACTTGGAATTAGTCATGTGTAATTTAACATGAATTATTTTATTTTAGAGTCGAATGCAAACAGCAGTCCATCTGGTAGCTTCAAGACAAGCTGCAATAGCTGTTAATGTCCTGAAGGCCTTACTTCAAGTTACTGGAAAAGATATTAGGTTAAAGCCAGATGGGGTAAGTCCAATATGTTTTTAGATTAATTTTTAGGACAATGTGATCTATTCTGTCTTCATTATCTTCAAATTATCAGCCCGAAGACTAGAAAATAAAATTCACTTAAAATATTATTTTTGATTTTAACACAGTGCGGCAAAAAATGTGAATTATGTATGCAAAATTATTAAAGAATATATAAAACATCACACGCAAAAACAAATACAAAATAAACACACGACGGGCTATTATTATAATTATTTATTATTGATAATTATCAATGTTTGTAAAACTTAACAGTTCTCTAGGGAACTTATGACCTACTGTACACAGGTATGTTTTATAAAGATTAAAAAAAATTATTTAAATATTCCATCTGTGATCTATGATATATGATCTATTTTACAACGAACTAATAACTCTTCTCTCTAGAATACACATACCGTTAATATAAAGTATCGCCAACATCTCGGTTTGTTTGTAATCAAATAGTAGGTATATTCAGGCCTGAACAATAACAATTACCAGTAACTGGTATTGTTGACTCTGGTAGAACAAAGATGTGCGAGTAAGACAGACGAATGTTTATGTTGCCGAAGTTTTTGTCAGTTTTTACAAATGAAATGCCTATTCTAGAGAGAAGAGTTATTAGTTCGTTGCTATTTTCTAATCATTGTACAGAGTGATCAAAATTTGCTTTACGTAATACTTGAACGTTCCCTTACGGCATGTGCTATATACCGTAAGAATTTTCATATACCGTCATCCGCTTACGGAATGTTCTGTAAAGCGATAGTTATCGCCAATTTAATAATGCAAATATATTCTTTAATAGGAATTATGCATCATATATTAGCACATAATAAAAGGCTTTTATCTTTTAAAATCTTATCCAAGGCATATGCACTAAGTACCTAACTAGGACTATAGCAAGTACGGTAGTATTTGACTTATACGAGGGGTAATTTTAAAGAAGGCAAAAATTTCAGATCTGGTGTTTGTAGGATTTGAGTGCTAAACATCAATTTTAACTGTGTTTATATATTTTGCTTTCCCATGTTTACTTTCTCATAAAGAAAAATGAAAAAATAATATAAAATTACATATGTATCCAAAATTTTAAAACGCTTTCTTAAGTCTTAAGACAGACCGACAAACATATTTTTTTGATTATTTTGATTTTTCTCGACCTTTCAGGAAGACATAAGATGATTTAGGCAAAAAAATGTTTAATTTGTTTTCTATGACAATACTTTGTTTATGAGAAAGTAAACATGGTAAAGCAAAATATATAAACAATGTTAAAATTGATGTTTAGCATTCAAATCCTACAAACACCAGATCTGGAATTTTTGCCTTCTTTTAAATTACCCCTCGTATTAGTCAGATACTACCGTACTTACTAGTTAGGTACTTAGTGCATCTGCCAGGAGTTCATATTTTTGTATCTGATATAAAAATAGGACAATGATAGTTATCGCTCTCGTGTCGGTCTCGTTACGGGCGAGAGGCCTCTCGTTATCGTTACAACAATACGATATTTTTTTACCTCTCGCTATCGTTCTGTCCAACGATAACAAGACGATAGCGAGACGATAGGCCTTAGGCGGCAACACTAGATTTGATTAACATTCTAAGTCAGTCGTAGAAAAAAGTATTTCTTGCAGTGAGAAAAGTTGTGTATTTTTCATTTCAGAGAGGGAAAACCCCATTGCAGCTGGCCGTAGAAGCTGGAAACCATTTCGTGATCAGAGAATTGCTGCATTCGCAAACGGTCGAGCAGCTTAAAGCTGCAGCTGGAAGTGGAGATACGGCTTTACATTTGGCAGTTAGAAGAAAAGACATCGAACTGGTAATTTTTTGTACAAAATAAATTTCAAGAAATTGACAAAACTACAAAAAATCGAGAATTTTAGTGATGGGTATACCGGGTATGGTATACCCGTTATTAAAATTACTTTTTTTACATTTTCGTATTACACTGTATTAAAACATTGAGAAAAAGTTGATTTTTTGTTAAAAAAGAAGTTTAAAATATACGGTTTTCTGAAAAAAAAAAAGGTTTTTCTTTTATAATTTTTAGGTTCGAATTTTGATAGACTCAGGTACAGGCATAGACATCCTAAACGGAGAAGGCCAAACTCCCTTACACATAGCTGCAGCTGAAGGTGACGAAGCGCTGGTGAAATACTTCTTCAACATGAAAGCTTCGGCGAATATCGCAGACAACGAGGGCCGGACTCCTCTGCATATGGCCGCTGAAAAAGGCCATGTCAATGTTATTGGTAAATAATATCCCGATTTTCAGAAACGCAGTAAATTGATATGGATTACTGTACTATACAGTCGATTTTTACGTGGTGACATAAATATCGACTATATTGTTACCTCCCTTTACTGCGTTTCTGCTGAGCACGATAATACAAGAATAGATTCAGGAAAATATACTTTTTCTTCAAGCGTACTAAAATGTTATAACTGAACACACTAGTTAGAAGTGATCTATTTTTTTACAGTAAAAAAATGAGTTCATTGTTGTACGCCGTAAAAAAAGTTAGTTAGCAAAACCACCACTGGCGGCAGCACTCTTTGACTTTGACGACAGCCATACTTCAAACTTGTTTATTTATTATGTAAACAGGTGGTTGACTTGAGATTCTGTGCAAAAACCTTATGTGAAATTGATTAAAAACGATTGAAGAAGAATATATGGTTTATACACCTACAAATCTCTCCGAAATTGCAAATGCTACATTAGACAAGTTACCATCGAAATCACGAAAAGTGTGCGATTTAGCCTACGAAAAAAACTTAAAATGAGCTAATGAAGGTTTAAGTTTAATTCGAAAGGGTTTTATTGGCCTATTTTAATAAAAAAAATATACTTTATTACTGAATAAATTAGATTCAACAATTAATATTTAAAAAAATATATAGGATGCTTGAAGAAAAAATAGTAAGTTTCACTCAGAGGAAAAGTGCTTTTTTTTACTCGTTATCTACAGACTAGTAAAAAAAAGCTTCACTTTTCCTTTTAGTAAAACAATATACTATTTTATATTTGAGTTCTACAATAAACTTATTAAAGCATTAACACATCAGAACTGAGGGGGCTAGCACCAGCGTTATGTTTAGGAGCGTACCCAAGGGACATCGTTGGGGGAAGATTGCCAAAATTTACTAACCAATAAAACCATGAACGTAGAGAGTAAGGACTGGTAACTTGTAGTTCGATCTGGATACGTATTGACCAAAAAGCGCTGGTATCTACGAGCGAGATTTGAAGTCTTCTAGATCCTAATTTTAATTTTTAAATGGTGACAAAATAAACACAGGTTGTTTCCAAAAATTTATTTTAAAATAATTAGTTAGGTATTTTAAATCAGTAAAACTATTTTTAAGTGTACTTTCATAAATCTAGAGGGCTCCAAATCTTGCTCTTAGACTATTTCGCCATCTGGTGGATTTCAGTCATTACGTAACACGAAAAAGCTAGTTAAAACTGCTGAGTGTCTCAGGGCTGAATAAAACTATTTTTTTAACTATCGTCTAAAAATATATTAATCGAAATTTACCAACTTTTCAAATTTTTTATAGAATTTCTGGTGGATAAATTTAAGGCAAATATTTTGGACAGGACGAAAGATGGGTCAACGCTGATGCATGTCGCTTCCTTACATGGAAATGCCGACTGCGCCATGGCGTTGTTTAAGAAAGGAGTTTATCTTCATATGCCAAATAAGGTAAAATACTGCTGCCAACAAGCAGGTCCGGACAAAGCTAGCTCGGGCCCTGGGAAAACTTTTTTCTACTTTTTTGCCCCATTTTTTCAAATAATATTTTGAAAACTCTGCTATGCGACAAATGGAGTTACTGCTTTCTAGCGTAGTAGGGCAGTGTAGGGCACTTGTACGGAGGAGGTTGAATTGACGACTAACAAAATGGTCGTCAGAAACTAAGTTAGCATGCGTAAATTTTTACAAATTCTTTTGCAAATCTTTTTACAAACTCTATTGCAAATCTAAAGTTTACCCCGAAAAAGCTTCCCCCCCTGAATCCGTCCCTGGCTTCAAGGTTAAGATGTTTCTTATTCTATTTTTTTAATTTTTTTTCTCTAGAAAATTTGTATTGTCTTGTTTTTAGCAAAAGGATTTCCGATTATTAAAATTCGCCATTGCTTGTTGATTTATAACCGATAAATCATTTATTTATTATTTTTCTGAGTATGTTAGATCAATTTATAAAAAAGTTACATACATGTACTAATGTCATTTTCGCATGGCTAGTTTATGCAAAAAACGGATAGATTTTTCTCTAGATAATGCAATAAGTTTTAATTTTCTAAAGAACTATTTTTGCTGTCGACTCATTTATTGAGTTATAATAAAATTTTATTGCTATAATAATTACTTAGGTTCAAAAGTTATAGGCAAATTAATTTTTTACCGTCTTCCTCAAAAAACCCTGCAGTACTAAAATAGTTAATGACTTTTCTGAAATTATCTTTTTTTATACCCAGAGAAATGATTACTTAGGGAACGTTCAAGTATTACGTAACGCAAATTTTGATCATTTTGGACCCCCACCCCACCCCTTAACGCTATTTTCCTATGCCATTAACATGGGCGTAATACTCTAAAATGACCCCCACCCCCCCTAGGAGCGTTACGTAATACTTAAACGTTCCCTTACTTGTTGTATACAGAAAAAATAACTCTAGAATGCTTTGATCTAAAGACTTTTAATAATAATAATCACCAAAACGGGTACAAAAGTACATGTGGTATGTCAAAAGTAATAAAAAAGTAATAAAAAAGAGACTAAAACAAAATAAAATAACATAAACATCAAATATAAAATACTCCGACATTAAATATGGTTTAAAAAATATTCTAAAGTATAAAAAGCGTTGTTAATGAGGAATTCTTTTAGTTTGGTAGATTCTTTGAATTTATTATATTTTTAGGTATTTTATTAAAAAAATTTATTCTGGAGAAATATGGATCTTTTTTGTATTTCCCGCTATTGTATTTCGGAATAGTAAGCTGTGAAGCGTTTCTGGTCGATTCACTATTAATGTCGGAGTTTTTTATGAGTAAATTTGGATTATTATAAACAAATACGGCACATTTAAATATAAATATACATATCACAGTCAGTATTTTTTTATATTTAAAAGTTTGTTTACATGATTCACGGTATCCTATATTAAAAATAAGGCGAATAATTATTCTCTGCAAGACGCAATTTGAAACATAGGTCCTTTAGTATTCCATCAATCTATTTTCTAATCATCAAGTCTTCAACTTGCTACCATTCAGTCTCCAGACTAGGAGAGGTATGAGTAGTTGTCTACATCTAGAAATAGATGGAGCACAAGTCTACATCAATCTAATGGCTATATTCCTTTTGCGGGTAGTCTAAAAACGTTTTCTTAATCAGCGTGCAGAGTTGACTCTTGGCACTGAAGAGGGCAAGCAGCCCGAAACTGTCAGTCTACCAATATCACTCTGTACGATGATTCGAAAATAGATTGATGGAATACTAAATTAATATTTCTATATTTTTGTTTAAAATTAAACATTTCTGTCCTTACATAGGTTCTTTATTCAACTCTGGTGCTATAATATTATTGTTTTTGGTAGAAATTGGTTTGGTAAAAGGGGAAAAATATAACTTTTTTTTTATAGCTCAATATTCGTCTTAGGATAGAAACCATTGTATTGTTGTAAAAGGTTTGAAATATTTGAATTTTTTTTGACAATTTTTTTTTTCAAACTTTTTTTACGAAAAAAAAAATTGAAAACTTTTTTTGTTTGCAGGATGGTGCCAGAAGCATACATACAGCAGCAATGTATGGTCACGTGGGCATAATTAACGCTCTTCTGCAAAAAGGCGAGCAAGTGGATGTTACGACAAATGTAAGATTTTCATGTTTCCGATTTAATTGACTAATAAAATAACAGGGGTCGGTTTACGGAGGCAGAAGAATAACTTTTTAGACGACCACCTATGAAAACGATAAATTTTACACGATTTAGAAAGTAAGAAAGTGTCATATTTCATACGCAAAAAAAATTCGTTGGACTTTTTACTGAATTTTATTTGTTAATACATATTTTTATTTATATCGCCACCATTGGTATTTAATACTTGACTTGTGATATTAAATACTGCAATGTGTGTATTGTATACAAAATGTTGTCATACTAACATAGAGACCGTGCTGGTACATTTGAATCCTCACGCAACATGTGTTTATTAATACTAGCATGTTATAGTATAAATTGCTGTAACATTTGGTAAAGCATATCACACTTATAGTATGGTATACTTTGAGTTGTTGTTAAGTTGTATTACTAATCTAGTTTAAAGTATGTTACAGTATTCAGAAAAATTAACAATCAGTAAATAATACCAAAATTTTGATTAGTAATAATACAAAGATTTTAACCGCACACAATTACACACTGACAAAATAGTCGATCCTTTTTTTACTTTTCTATGTATTATTACTAATCAAAATTTTGGTATTTACCGATTGTTATTTTACTAAATACTGTAACATACTTTAAACTAGATCAATAACACAACAACAACAACTTAAAGTATACCAAACTATAACTGTACTATAATTCACCAAATGTTACAGTATTAATAAACACATGTTGCATGGGGATCCAAATGTAACAGCACGGTCTCTATGTTAGTATGACAACATTTTGTATACAATACGCACATTGCAGTATTTAATATCACAAGTAAAGTATTAAATACCAATAGTAGCGATATAAATAGAAGATATGTATTAACAAATAACATTTAGTATTAAATATCTAACGAAATTGTCTGAGTGCATGCGAAATATTATCATACACGTGTGGAAAAGCAAAGCTATCATGATTGTTTTTCAAAATATTTACATTTTATTAGACGTTTTTCCATTACATTTTTATGTAAGTAAGTAAGTAAGTAAGTCTTTATTTCATATTATAAGAAATTTGACATAAAAAAAAAGTACATCAAAATTTTATACAATGAACAAGTCAATAACAATTAAACATCTAAAATATCTTCTCATTAAAATATTCATCAATGGAGTAGTATGCCTTTTTTATGAGAATTTTTTTAATTCTATTTTTAAAAATATTTTGAGCCAGTATCTTATATTCTTGGCCCAATTTATTATACATATTTGTGCCCCTGTACAGTGGCCCGTTTTGAGTAAGTGTAAGTCGTGACTTCTGAATTGACAACTTATCGTTGTTTCTGGTGTTGTAGTTATGGAAACTCTTATTTCTTGATATGTTTTCCTCATTTTTATGAATATAGTTTAAAATATTAAAAATGTAAAGGCTAGGGACTGTCAAAATACCCAACTCAACAAATTTTTCCCGACATGTATGATTTTTATTAAGACCCGCCATCACTCTGATTGCCTTTTTTTGCAATGTAAAAATGTCATTAAAATTTGCTCCCATTCCCCAAAATTCAATGCCATATGATAACCTTGATTGGAAGAAAGCAAAATACAACATCTTTAACACCTCCATCGAAACCGTTGGTTTTATTTGTTTTAGTAAAAATAAGTACCTACTCAACTGAGAAGTCAGGTTATCTATGTGAGAATTCCAAAGCAGCTTATGATCTAAATGTATACCCAAAAATCTGCAACTTGATACTTGAGGAATAGTCTTATCATCTAATCTGATAAGAATACTATTATTGTTGGTAAAATTTTTGGGGACAAACCGCATAAACTGCGTCTTAGCCACATTGAGGACAAGTCCATTCTCACTACAATAGTTTTGTATTAATGTGATTACCTGGTTAGCTAAATACAGCAGCTCTTCCAGGTCCTTCGCTTTTATCAAAATATTTAAATCATCCGCGAACATAATTATTTTAAATATATTTTTGCAATATTTTACAATATCATTCACAAAAATCAAAAATAATAGGGGTCCTAATATGGACCCCTGAGGAACACCTTTTTTAACTTTTTTAAATTGTGACTTAATGTTATTTATAAAAACTTGCTGGAACTTATCTTCAAGATGTGTCTGGATATATATTTTTCCTACGACCTAGTTAGTAGTTAGTGCCTATTTCCCACCCGTTGCCTATGACAACGGTTGGGAACTGTCAATCAGCTGATTTTACATACCTGCTGTCAGAAAATTAGTTCGGCTGCGGCTGCGGCTGCGCCTCATAAAAAATGCACTAAAAACTAAGTTTGCATTCTCGGTGCGTATTACTATTTCCACTTTTCCACTTTTTTATTAGTTAGGTTAATCCTGAATTATAAATCCTTTTAGTTTTGATAAGATAACAACAATGGAGCTCTCTACAACTAGAATTATAAAACAAAAGACGTCTACCCTATCTCTATCTCATTTGTGCTACACTTTCCAGCCAACCAAATAAATACTGTATTTGTTTTTCATACAACAAATACAGTATTTATTTGGTTGGCCGGAAAGTGTAGCGGCACGAACAAACATAGCTAAGCCAGTAATGTCTTTAATAAAAATAATATAGTTACACTTTTCGCCGGGCCAAGTAAATATTGTATTTGTTCAACAAAGAACAAATACAGAATTTGTTTGGTTGGGTGGAAGTGGGAGTGTATGTATGTCTTCTATCCTTTTTGGGTAGAACTTTTGTCCCTGTCTTATCTAACGGGAGAAATCGCCATTTAAAAGTCCAAACTTAACTACTGACAGTAGTCTACTGTTAACTGTCAAAGTATAATCTAAGAAAACAAACCAAAGAGGCCAAGGTAAACTTCAATGAATTTATCAAGGTTGACGCATACAAATTCGGGAATTTTAGGAAAACTGCAGCAAAATTATTAACTTTTCTCTGAAGTACTGTTTTTTTTAATGGTTAATTTTAATCAATCTAATAGTTTTAAATAATAATAATAATAATAATTAATAAAGATAATTAAAATTATTTTAATTATCTTTATTTACAGAAAATATGTTGGGGTCGTAGGAAAAATAATGTACAGTGAAGGTACAGAAAATAATTTGTGTGACCGACCCCTATTTACATGTATTAAATTTAATTGACCAATAAAATATCAATCATTGATTGTTACAGGATAATTATACTGCATTGCACATAGCAGTGGAGGCGTGCAGAGCGGCCGTCGTCGAGACGCTTTTGGGCTACGGCGCTAACGTGCACATTAGAGGTAATTTGTTTTAAATACTCTTCAAGGTGTCTAGATGAAAATTATGTAATGGTATTCAAGTTTACTAAATCACCATCGTCAAAATTTAGTACCTTTAAATCTAATTTCTTCTTATTCTTCTTCTTCCTTTAGGTAGAATGACAATGTTGCCAATTCTACTCTGGCCTTATTAACTAAGAATATCCGGCCAACTCTGACTCACATTCCATTTTATTAAAACTTCCGGGATTGCATTTAAGCAATTCCCATATCCCGGTTGTTGTTTAAAACTTCTAACCTATGTAGGTTTTATATCTATTTCTCATAACGAACTAAGAACACTTCTTTCTAGAATAGGCATACCGTTAAAATTAAGTATCGCCAACATCTCGGTTTGTTTGTAAACAAATAGTAGGTATATTCAGGCCTGAACAATAACAATTACCAGTAACTGGTATTGTTGTCTCTGTTAGAACAAATGTGCGTGTAAGACAGACGAATGTTAATGTTGCCGACGTTTTTGTCAGTTTTTACGAATGAAATGCCTATTCTAGAGAGAAGAGTTATTAGTTCGTTGATTTCTCCTCTCAAATCTTTTATTTCCTCAGAACATAACCTCAAAAAATAACATGTGGATAACGGTATTTCAGGTTTATCCACGAAAGTACATCACTAACATCAAATCTTTATCAAACATCCAAATTAGGTTTTTCTTCATTACTAACACAATTTAACACAAAATCGTCAGGCTGGAACCAATGCCGTTAGAACGAATTTTAAATCAGGCCGCAGACATGTTCCCTCTTCCACGGATGGAATGAAACTCTCTAATCTAATCTAATTTTCTTATACAATTTTAAACCATTTTCATTTATCTTTCTATCTGCATGTCACATTAATAACTTAGAGAGAAACTTCTGATGGATAAAAATATTTAAAAAAAAATATTTCTCGAGTGGCAGAATTGTATTGTGGGAGCCACATTTTAATATAATATTTAAAGAAATAAAGAATCATCCAAAGGAACTATATTTTGAAAAGAAAATTGAGGAAAAGTCAAGAGTATACTATAAAATGTAAAGCATAATTTTCATGACTTGCTTTATTCTTAAAGTTGGCAGACATTATAAGTAAGGTAATTTGTATTTATATAAAAGTCTTTCAATGAAAGGCTATTCTTGGAAATAATAAATTAACTATAGATTTCCATTTATAGGGGAATAGGGTAAAACCCCCAATTATTGGCACTTTAAGAAATTTTCCACGTATATTTCATTATAACTTATTAAATATTTCATGTTATCAAGAATAAAATATTTTACATCATTTAGTAGTTATTCTATTTTATATATTATATAAAATTTAAACTGAGATCTTTATAATATTAAAGAATTTTTTTAATTAATTACAAGAATACACAATTTCGTATTATTGGCACCTTTTTGCTAATAATTGGCATCCAGATTTTCCTATTATTGGCACCTCATTTTTGCTTTGAAGCAACGGAAAAAAATTACTGAGTACCTACTTATGTTGAATAATAAACATTTTAGTATCAAAATAAAATATTTAAATTGGAATATTGCAGTTTTATACATATTAACTAAAGGCTGTAAACAAAAACTCAAATTTAATTAGGATTACAAAATTTTAAATATCTCTATAGTAAAATTAAAATATTAGTTACCTAATACTAATTTGTATCCATAAAATAATGCCTAGTTACCTAGGTACACTTATCTAAAAGAATTATTAGGTTTCAAGACTAATTTTGATGCGCAAGTTTTGCATACAATAAACCTGTGCCAATAATAGGAATTTAATATAATTTGGACGCCTATTATGGGCACCGTGATAAAAAATAAAATTCTAAAGAAATATTAAGTTTATAGACAAAATTAAGTGTAAAATGTATATACGCACATATTTATTGAGGAAAAACTGTAAGTTTTTCATTAAACGCTGTTAAGAACTCATTTATTTGAAATAGGTTTTTGGCAAAAACTGTATCTTTTGTATAATAGCCCACCCGCTTTAAAATATGGATTTGGTTTTATCTTATATAAGACGTGGCAATACGTATGTATATTTAACCGTACAATTAATAAATCTATTCAATTTAATTTAATTTATTCTATTAATTTAGCATTTTAACTGGTTGCCAATAATTGGAATAGGATTTTTACTAAAGAAAATCCTAATTATTGGCACCTGTGCCAATAATTAGGATTTAGTTTAATTTTGTATACCAATTGTTGGCACCGTCGAAATTAAATAAAAATGTAAAGAAAAATAAAGTTTTTAAGGCTAATTAATAAGTAGAATGCATATACTTACTAAAATTATCGAGAAAAAATAGTAAGTCCATCAATAAACGTCTTTTATTAACCTTCTATTTAAAGCACTTCCTTAGCACAAACTTTAAAAATTCACACTTACGTAGTTCACACGAAACTGCTAAGACTCTAGTGCCCAGGGGGGAAAAAAATATGTTAATCGCATTTAAAGTACAATATTTAGAAATATTGTCACTTCGTAAAAAATATAGTTAGATTAAGGTACCAATGGAGATTTTTTTTATATAAACGAAAATATCACTCCAGTGCCAATAATTAGCGGAGTGCCAACGATTGGGGGTTTTACCTATAAGTTTTCTAGTATTTAAAATAATTTTTAAAATACATAATATGCATGTATGTATGCATATTATGCAAACAATAGTAGTATAATCTATAATTTATTTGAGGCGTATATATATTTACAGTATTATTAATTTGAGCCATTTCGCCTCAATGACTATTTATATCGTAAAAAATCTAAAACAGAAAATAAAATTAAAATGTTCTTATAAAATTATGCAGAGATAACTGTATTAGCGAATGCTCTTCATCTTTACCTAATACTTGGACACCAATACTTAATGATGAAGTATTACGCGGTAACTTAACTTTGCCCTCTTTTCAATAAAAGTTTTTTCCAAATTAACTTCTCTACACGTTTTCAACAAAAACGCCGTTTCCAAATTAATTTCTCTACACCTTTTTATTGTTACAGGTGTCTTTGTTTCAATTACCTCGAAATGACATATTTTGACATTTGTCATATTTTGATTGATAAAGCCAAATATTGCACAAATTCTTTCAAAACTAATAATTTTCTTTGAAAACGGGATCAGATTAGATTCCGAAACGTAAGAAGTTAACTTTTATTCAGTTTTTCGTTCTTTTTGAATTATTTTAACGATTTATCAAGAATTTTATTGAAAATTCTTTATTTAGGCAAAAATTTTAAACTTTGGTAAGGTATTGACTAATAATATTTTTTAGGTAAAGAAGATATAGCAGATAAGTATTATTTTAAACATAATACCTTACCAGCGCATCTAGAAATAGGTGCGCCTGATAAGAACATTTTAATTTTGTTTTCTGTTTTAGATTTTTACGATATAAATAGTCATTGAGGCGAAATGGCTCAAATTAATAATACTGTAAATAGTAGTAAACATCCAAATGCTAAGTTGAAAAAACCACTCCAGATGCGTAGGGCAACAATACAACGTAGTTACGTGTAGTATTTAACGCACGCTTTTTAACTTATAAATTTACTGAAAGTTACATACATTTAATTCAAATTAATTAATTTTTTGACGTACTTTTTATCCTGTTACAGAAATAAATTCTATTCTACTAAACTCTTTTCTAAGCATAAAATTAAACCTCCTAATTTTATTATTCTTTTTTGAAAGCTTACTCCAGATAAACAAAAAAAATAAAATATATGACTATTGTTTGACATTTGCTTAGGTGGAAAGTTGAAAGAGACTCCCCTGCACATAGCAGCCAGGGTTAAAGATGGCGACCGATGTGCACTTATGCTCCTAAAATCAGGAGCAGGACCAAATCTAACAACCCATGATGGGCAAACTCCTGTTCACGTAGCGGCCAAATATGGAAACTTACAGACTTTGCTCCTCCTCTTGGAGGATGGAGACGCTTTATTTAAAAATAAGGTAATTTAAATTGATACAAAGAGCATTTTTCAATAACTTTAATAACTTTCAAAAATAAGTTAAAAACTAATAACTGAATGAGAAATAACCAAGTTTTTTGAGGCTAATTGCAATAAAAGACATATCAATACCAGTTGATATTTTTTTGTCTTAAAAAAAAAAAATAAAAAAATAACTTTATTTTGATAACTCGAATTTTTTTTTGCAAAAGTGTATTATATTTTTTGTATTTTTTTTGTACCAGAAAGGTGAAACGGCCTTACATCTAGCCAGTAAAGGCTGCAGACCTGATGCTGTGCACCATCTGATAAACTACGTGAAAGAACACAAAGGAGAAGAAAAAGCTCGAGAATACGTCAACGAAGTGAGCGAAAACGAAGAAAGTGCTCTGCACTATATTTGCACAGTCACGAAAAAAGAAGTGGAAACACCTGACTCGGATCGCGAAGTCACTCGACTACTTTTAGACAATGGCGCTGATGTCAAGTTACAGGTGATAATACCTACCATTTGATCCCTTCTTTCAACTAGCTCGGCTTTTTAATTAGATATGATTTAGTCCAAATTTTCTAATACCTATTCTTAATATTCTTTCTTCCGCCTCACACAGGTGGAATTTTCTAAATTCATGGCCAAAACCCTTATTAAGCTCCAATTTTTACCAAAATTTGTATTTAGGGGTTTCTGGGGCTGCTGAATACAAATTTAAAATTCAAATTAATTTTTACAAAATGGCGGATACAATATGGCTGCCGCCTATATCAAAATTTGCAGATTTTTTACTAAAAACCATTGTACAGGGATTTTTGAGGTCGCTGATTACGAATGTAATACTTATTTTAATTTTTACAAAATGGCGGATCCAATATGGCTGCCGCCTGTATCAAAATTTGCACATGGTGAATATCGAGGTGGGGTAAGGGGGTAAAATGTGATAAAAATATTTGTTTAAACATTTTTTTTATTTTTTCTTTTCGTTTTTCAAAAAAAGAAATTTTGTTCGAAAAAAATAATTTTTTGGGAAAAGGGGGTGTAGGAAAAATAGTGTAACAAACTCGCTAAGAGACCTCTCTCGTTTGCTGTAACGTCACTAGGCTCACGCCTCGTGAGTCTGTTCGTCTATTAGTCCCTATTTCCTACCCGTTGCCTATGACAACGGCTGAGAAGTGACAATCAGCTGATTTCCGTTATCTGCTGTCAGAAAATTAGTAAACGTCAAACACATAACCTCAAATTGACAAACTAATTTTAAGATAATTTTTGCGTTTTTTTGGATGTTTAGGTGTTAGGTCGTAGGAAAAATAGTATACGCACCTCGACGCAAACCACTTGGGTGCACATAAAAACTACGTTCGCGTACTCGGTGCGCAATATACTATTTCCTATCTGCGATCTCTATCCAGAAGAAGGTTTTTAAGAGACTTTTCCCAGGAAAATAGTTATTTATGGTACTAGTGGATAAAGTAAGATATTGCCCATGAGAAAATTAACCTTGGCGTCAGCCAAGCAGGTTAATTTTCGAGAGGGCAATATCGGTTTACCCATGAGTGCCATACAAGGTTTTATCCAATAAATAGCTTAGGAATTCATATTTTTATTAAAAATTTTAATGACATTCACAAGAAAATAATTTGACAAGTGACAGATGAGTGGGTAAAATAAATAATTATCCACTCAATAAAGTAAAAGCCGCGCGGGGGTTATTATTGAGTTTATCTATTTAAAATAAAGCTGGTAATTGTCTTATTATCTGTATGTATTGGATAAAAATAATTATTAAATATATTATTCTTCAGACTAGACAGCACGAAACAGCTTTTCACTACGTTGCCATCGCTGGAAACTTAGACGTAATGATGGAAATGATTGCTCATATGAGCGTGACTGCTGCTCAAAAAGCTCTAAACAAACAAAACGTCATTGGTTGGACTCCTTTGTCAACGGCAGCTCATTTAGGGCATGTTGAGATGGTCAGGAATTTACTAGCAAATCATGCCAGGGTGAGTTAAGTTTAACTATACAGTGCGTGCATTAAGTCTGGAATCACCCGATTAACTTTTTAGTTATAAGTCTTTTAAAGAAACGCTCGGACAGGTCGATTTTTATTTTTAATTTAGCAAATTATGGTGTAATAAAAGTTATTAAAATTTGCACCCCCTTGCACCCTCACCCCCCAACTTTTTTTTTTCAAATAGCAACCTACCCCTTGTGACACTTCGTTGGAAAGGTAATTTAATAAGCTTTCCAACGGTGTATAATAAAGCCTAATTTGGTAAAGGGCTAATGATAAAATGCACAATTTAGTTTATTATAAAGACATGTAAAGTATAACTTTAGTTCACTATAAATGTTCAAATTGATGTCCTTCAGCTCTTTGACAGTGGACAGTAAAAAAACGGGATTAAAATCGATTAAATAGTAAACATAAAATTGGTCAATAAAAAGAAAAAAAATTGCATTTTTCAACAGGGTATAAAATATTACAATAAGTTTAAAACAACCTTATTTAGATTCTCAGGAAGGTGCCAAGTAGGAAATAGGGCAACAATTACCATATTATGCGTAATATTTCACACAAACAATGTTTAAATAAAACATGCGTTTTTTCATAGACCCTTTAACAAATTAGGCTTTATCATACACTGTTGGAAAGCTTATTAAATTACCTTTCCAATGATGTATCACAAGGGGTAGGTTGCTATTTGAAAAAAAAGTTGGGGGGTGAGGGTGCAAGGGGGTGCCAATTTTGATAACTTTTTTTAGACCAAAATTTGCAGAATTAAAAATATAAATCGACCTGTCTGAGAATTTTTGTATTTTACTTGTAACTAAAAAGTTATTCGGGTGATTCCAGACTTAATGCACGCACTGTATAGTTAAAGCTATACTATGACAATTATTGTCCCTGTCACAAATAGTATATTAAAGTACTAGTTTCATAACATACGTTTTTAGCGCACGAGTACAAGTTTAGAAAACGAGCCGCTTGCGGCGAGTTTTCTAAAGTACTAGTGCTCTAAAAACGTGTTATGAAGCGAGTGCTTTATACAATTTTTTCTATTTTGCTCTAAAATTTAAAAAACTTACATTTAGATTGATGACTGATTTAGGAATTTTTGTTTTGGGTCGGCATTACAGTTTACACTATGTTTAAAATTCTAAGAACAAATGATATTTTGATATATTTTACCATCATCTCTTCTTTTTTCACTGCAATTAACCAGTCCACAATTTTAACACAGTAAAAAATAACCCAAACACAAAATTTTGTAAAAAATTAAACTTTAAATCGACATTGAAATTTGCACGCATAACGTTAAGATATAGGCTTTTGTATGTTGCCAACCCAATAGAAAAAAAAGTAGAGACCTCTTATGGCCTATAAAAACACGCAGAATGCGTGTGATTTTGAGCTTATAAGAGTCGCAAAATAGAAAAAAGATAAAATAGATTTCTCAAAATAGTTTGGATGTTTGAAATAACGCTACTCACGATTGAAAACTTTCGCATATAAGCCGAAGGCGAATGTAAGGGTTCCACGAGTGTAGAATATGCATTCCAAACGTATTCCAAATTAAACTTTTTCTTTGATTAAAGACTTTCTTTTTTGCTTCATTATTGCTTTTTTTTATATCGATAAATTTCAGTATAATTTTTGATTGTTTAAATTAATAAGTATCCAGATGGCGCCACCTGTACCTGGTTCATCAGAGCAAGAAAATAACATTCTCGCACAGTATTTCGGAATCTAGTAATTCTGTTATTGAAAATTATTTAAGAATGATACTATTCTAAAGTAGTCGTAGAAAAAATAGCAATTGTCCAACTCTGTTATTACATGAAAAAATTACATAATATTAAAATCAATTTCCACATATCACTTTTCTCAGGGAAAGTCTTGCCTTAGTAAAAAAAAATTTAAATATTTTTTTTGTTTCCATGGCGACCGATCAACATGATAGCGTCCTAACTTCGGACTCCTAAGCTAGCTTGTTCATGTCAGTTGTGTTGTTAATTTACATCAGCACTTAGTGCTACTAAGAGTGCCGATGTATTGAAATCTTCGCCGAAAAGTCAAAATCTTTGACCACGTTATTTTCACATTTCTCGACGTTTTAGACCATTCTGAGTCGAAATCAGTTAAAAGAAATTTTGCGTCCATCTGTCTGTCTGTCTGTCTCTCTAACTCCATTTCTACATGAGATATCGACTTTTTTTGCATTTGTTTCTTATCGTATTTCGAAGAGCTGATTAGATTTTGGGGGTAAACGATTGGGGGTAAGGGCGTAAAAATAGGGTAAAACTCCTATTTTTAGCGTTTTTTGTTTATAATTAAGGCAATTATTATTGTATTTGGTTAATTTAGCACTTATATAAAAGATAATTTTAAATTGGTCAAAAAATGTTATAAACAACGTTTTCCTAAAACGCATTGTTTTCGAGATATCGGCGTTTAAAGCAGTAAAAGGTTTTTTTAGCATATCTCACATATTTATAACTCGATTTCAAAAAATTATATTTTAAATAAAAGCTCTTTTTAAGCCCTATAAAAAAATTTATATACAGTTTTTTGCTAGAATATAATGTTTTAAAGATATAGAATTTAAAATCAAACAAAACACCTAGTTATAAATTTGCAAACTAGATGGCTCTAGTGTACAATAGTGCCGATGTTTTGACAGGGTGCTTGCAACGTCTCATCTAGTTTAATTTTAAAGTTTTTATAAAAGAAAACGATGAACCTTAAAGAAGAAGATTAAGTTGCCTGAAGGAATAATAGAAATGGCAAATGCAAATGAAAACTGCAACAAATTTATCATTAATGTTCAACCAAAATAGAATTGATAATAAGGGGCTGTCCATATATTACGTAACGCTAATTGGCCAAAATTCATACATTTCATACCCCGTTTCTCGCGTTATTAAAGGCTGTAGAGATTTCATGTTTTGGCTACCCCCCTCAAAAAGGGGGGTGTTAGGGGGGGTAGCCAAAATAATAACTCCCTACAGCCTTTAATAACGCGAGAACCGGGGTGTGAAGTGTATGAATTTTGGTCAATTTGCGTTACGTAATATATGGACAGCCCCTAACTAATGTTAGATTCTTTTCAATAATTGTTAATACTGTTAACATTTTAATTCTGTAGTGTTATTCTTGTTATATTTATTCAAAAAATAATATACAGCCTGTTCCAGAACTCGCGGACCGAAATTTAAGAGGTGATTCTACATCCAAAAATATGAAAAAAAGTTTCTATAAAGGTTGGTCCGGAAATGAGCCCTAAGGGAGCTACCGCCCTTCGAAGATGACGTATTGAATGGGGAACAAAAAAAAGCACCAATAAAATTTTAATGCTGCAGGGTGATTCTTCATTTAAAACTGAGCAAAAAAGTATTATACACCAAAACACCTAAATTTAATATTAAAGGAGTAATAGCCTTTTAAAAAGTAATGTTTTTGGTGGCACAAAATGTTACTTCCTCTTAAATGCATTTTTGTTTGATAACGGTTGCTCCTACAGTGTTACACTATATGATATTTTATATGTATTTTTACTCTAGAAATCTATATTTTTTACAACAAATCCAAAAAACATACACATAGAAAAGTTTGGGGCAAAAATGTTTTAAGCCTCATATATTTTGTCCGTCTGGGCACGCCTCTGGATAAATTAAAAAAATAAATTAACATAAACTTATTGCCCTTATTAATACTAGTATACATGCAAAAGCTCGCCGCTATAGCTTAAACGGTACCCGAGTTATTAATTAAAAACCTTATTTTTATTACAATTTTAAAGGGACCTAGATCCCTTAGGGCTCTTTTCCGGACTAACCTTTATAGGAACTTTTTTTATATTTTTGGATCTAGAATCACCTCTTAAATTTTGGCATGCCAGTTATGGATCAGCATATTTTATTTTTAACTCGCTCGTAGTAAAAATATTGTTCCTAACGCATGCGTAAACAGGCTTTTCCGCACTTGATTGCTTGCTTGAACTCCGCTACGCGTCGTTTAGGCAAATGCAATCTAGTGCAGAAAAGAGCCTCTTTCCACACTTGTTACATTAATGTCGAGATAGAGACAAAAACATCCAAAAAAGATTAAATCCGTCAAAAAGAAATTCTGTCTGTCGATCTGTCTGCCTGTCCGGAAAATTTGTGATCACGATAAATCGAGAACGCTTTGAGTTAAAAACTTTTGGATCATAAATTGCTTATCCAAAGTTCTAGGCTGCGATTGTTTTTCTTTATAATCAGGTTGGGGTAAGGGGGTAAAATGGGGTAAAAACTATTTTTTTTAAACAACATTTTTTTGACTTTTATGTGTTTCGAAAACAAAAACTGTTTTTGAAAAAAAAAAATAAAATTCTTAAAAAAAATTGATTTTTTTAAATTGTTTTCGTTTTTGGTTTTAATGAACAGGGGATGTATTATTTTGTTATCAGAAGTTTTCTTCTCTGTGTAGGTTGATGTATTTGACAATGAAGGCAAATCCCCATTACACTTAGCCGCAGAACAGGGGTACTTAGATGTATGTGACTCCTTATTGGCCAGCAAAGCTTTCATCAACTCGAAATCGAGAAACGGCAGAACTCCTCTACATCTAGCAGCCATGAAAGGGTTTGTCCATCTGGTGCAGTTTTTGATAAAAGATCACCACGCTGTGATAGACATTCTTACACTGAAAAAACAGACGCCTTTACATTTGGCTGCGGCCGCTGGGCAAATAGAAGTTTGTAAACTGCTACTTGAATTGGGTAAGTTGAATCCAAAAATCGTCATACACGAACTTTCACTTTCGGGTTTAGACCGTGTTAATGGATTTTCACTTTCCGACGTTTCGTCTCTTACTACTAGAGACATCTTCAGGGATTAATCTGAAACTAAGTTTCGAATCAACTTGTGTCACTATTTATGACGAGTTGTGGTTATTCACCCGTGACGAGGTTTTTCCTATCAAAGACTTCCATATTGCAGGTAAGTGGTAACCAGTGTCCCGATTGATATTGTTAGGATGCTTGATGATTTCTATCGATTCCCGTATCTTCCTTGGCATTTTTTCTGTTTTCTGTTAATATTTGTTTTGTTTCAGACAAATTGATTTTATGACCTGTTTCATGTACATGTTCGGCTACTGCCGATAAGGAAATTTGTTTCTTTCTTATATTGCGCTCATGCTCTTGGAGTCTTGTAGAAATTTTTCTCTTAGTTTCACCTATGTAAACCGTACCACAGGAGCAGGGTATTTTATATACGCCTTCTGAACTCAGGGGTATTTTGTCTTTTGTTGAAGTCAAACATTGACCTAATTTTTGGTTGGACCGAAATATAGGCTTAATATTTGACTTTTTCAAAAGTTTACCTATTTTATCCGTGATACCGCTTACATAGGGAAGTATAACTTGTGTCTGTCTGTCATTGTCACTATTGTCCTGTTGTTTGGGTCTGGGATTTCTGTATTTGTATATGGTCTTATTAATGTCTTTTTTGGTATAACCGTTCAATGTTTGACTTCAACAAAAGACAAAATACCCCTGAGTTCAGAAGGCGTATATAAAATACCCTGCTCCTGTGGTACGGTTTACATAGGTGAAACTAAGAGAAAAATTTCTACAAGACTTCAAGAGCATGAGCGCAATATAAGAAAGAAACAAATTTCCTTATCGGCAGTAGCCGAACATGTACATGAAACAGGTCATAAAATCAATTTGTCTGAAACAAAACAAATATTAACAGAAAACAGAAAAAATGCCAAGGAAGATACGGGAATCGATAGAAATCATCAAGCATCCTAACAATATCAATCGGGACACTGGTTACCACTTACCTGCAATATGGAAGTCTTTGATAGGAAAAACCTCGTCACGGGTGAATAACCACAACTCGTCATAAATAGTGACACAAGTTGATTCGAAACTTAGTTTCAGATTAATCCCTGAAGATGTCTCTAGTAGTAAGAGACGAAACGTCGGAAAGTGAAAATCCATTAACACGCTCTAAACCCGAAAGTGAAAGTTCTTTATATCTTAATGGCCGTGAAAGCTTAAAATCCAAAAATCGTCATACACGGTTTATCTAAAAGGCAAAATCATAAAAAAAATCCACAAAAACTGTCGTGAGGCATAAATCGTTTTCTATTAAAAACATGTACCGGGTGTCCCAACTCTATTTACCCAACGATTTTCTCAAAAACTTAAAGAGATAATCAAATTCTGCGAAAACCATCTTAAATAAGACAACTCAAACTATCTTTTAGCATATATTTGATACTTTCAGGTCTTAAAATGTAGGAAGGGGGCATAGGGGGACTTTTTTTTAATGGAAAGGGGGTCGTGTGATACATCATTTTAAAGCTTATTAAATTCTCCATTTAACTATATATTTTTTAATTTTTTTAAACATTTTTTTTTTGGGTTTAAAATAGGGTTGAAAATGGGTATTTTTGTCAAAATTACTCTAAAAAAATCAATTTTTTTTTTAAAAGTTACTAATTTCATGATGAAAAAAACCTTAATTATACTTTTAAACTAATTTAATTGACATAAATAAAAATTTACAAAAAAAAAACTTAAAAATTGCATTTTTTAGCACAAAAAATTAAAGAATCAAAACCTTAAAAAAATTGTTTAAAAAATTAAAAAATTATAAAGTCCAATAGAGAATTTTATTTGCTTTAAAATGATGTATCACACGACCCCCCTTTCCATTAAAAAAAACTCCCCCCGTGTCCCCCTGTCCACATTTTGAGATCTGAAAGTATCAAATATATACTAAAAGATAGTTTAAGCTGTCTTATTTAAGATGGTTTTCGCAGAACTTGATTATCTCTTTTAGTTTTCGAGAAAATCGCTGGTTAAATAGAGTTGGGACACCCGGTATATTAAAAAATAATCTATCGGTTAGTTTTTTATTCGATTGATTCTAAAAGAGACAATTTTTGTTCATGTTTTACTGGCGAAAAGTTGAACTTTGTGGCCCTAGGGTCAAAAAGTTGTTTTCGCCTGCTAACTAAAACTTGTTATTTTTAAGCTTTTTAAAAGAAGATGCTTTACCTTTACTGTAATATTTATAAAGAAATATGACCTTTAGGTCACTTTTGGTTTTGAACTAACTGTTCTTTTTGACCAGATACAGTTATTATAATAATTTCATACAAAATAAAAATTTCTTCTATAACATAACCTCAAAATATATGTTAACTGATTAGTCTCTATTCATCCACTAAAATAAATTAAAAACACAAAATTTCAATTGTAAAATCAATTTCAATATTTATAATATGCATAAAACGGTTCAGAAGTATTAATATTTTCATAACAGACACATTTTAAAAGAAATTAATCACCAAGCTATAGCTTTTTTAATTTGAAAATGAAACCGCACGCAAAAGAAACGATTGAATTGTTTTTTCAGCGATTTGATTGAATATCAATTTGTCATGCATAACTAGATAAGTGATAAGACAGTAAAAAAGAAATACTTTTTGCAATTTAAAATTAAGTATATTTTAATAATTTATTATAATTAGTAACAAACGAATAAAAAATATTGTATAATACACAGGCAAAAAGTTAAATTTCGATTTCGTAGGTGTTGTAACGATATAAATCGTCACTTTGTAATATAGCAAGGGTTAATTAAACTATTCGTTTACTTACGTTATAATTTATGTTTATTTTGTATATAAATAGTTACGTACGTACAGAACTATTTTGTATCTGGGACTATTTTGTAGCAGGAACTGAATTCTAACCATATGAGTCTCTATTCCATAGTTCTACCTGAAAATAACATAAAGAAAACATAATTAGAATATGATTTTTAATAATAAAGAATCATATGACTTATTTCTCTATAGTGCATTTGTCTATGGACTTACCTGGTTTTTATATGTTTCAGAGTCTATTGAGGGTTGGATTTCACTGGCTTTCATCTGTAGCTTGTTTCTCCTGGAAAGTTTCGTATGATTATTCCTTCGGGATAATCTAGAATTTGTTGAAAATAGTTTGCTGGAACTGCTCACTTAGATTCAGTATTTTGTTTATACTTAGTTCACAGGACACTTAGTATTCTGTTCGTATTTTTATTAGTTTTGCTGATAAACAATAAGTATTGTTTATATTTGTTTCTTAGAGTAATATTTTGAGGTTAGATATCACTAATACGGATTTATTAGGAAATAGTCTTTTTGTTATTATTTTTGGTGTAGTTTTCGTTACCTTTATTAGGAATCCTATACGGTAAAACTGTAGTTGATAATGACTTGCATAGATGTCGCTAATAGTTCAGAAATAGGATTTTATTTACCTGAAGGGTTCATACCGGTTGATAAGGTCGATTTTCCTCCTTCTTGAAGCAACTCTGTACAATGGTGGTGTCATTTTGACGAGTGTTTATTTTCTGTAATCATCGAAGTAATCCTTCATGTATTTTTATTTAAAGTTAGTGAAAGTGAATATTTAAACAATGCGGAAGATATTGTAACGGTTATTTTCTACAATTACGCATTTATAACGTTTCGATGGACATCGAAGACTTAGTATGACATGTAAGTTACGTTTTTCTGTTTCTTAGAATATTTCTGAGGTATAATTATTGTTTTAGCACCATTAATTAATCACCATTATTACTACATTAATTAATTACCATTATTACTACATTACTAGACCATTAATTAATTACCATTAATTACTCACCATTTCTATACCATTAATATGGAATTACATTAATTTAAGTTGAAGTTTATTTTGGTATATTTAATATACAAGTTCTCCGCATGGAGTGATGTTCTGTTGGAACATGGTTCTGTAATTTTCGGCATAGATAAATTCTATATGACCGTCTAGCAGACAATTTTATATTGGACATAATTTTCAAAAGTATATTTTATCCCGGACAACATTTTCAATCGTACATTTTATCCTGGAAGATGATTTTTCCAAAGTAGATGGGACAGCCTATATTTTTTTTCTTTCATTTGAGAAATGAATTCATCAGCATAGGGGAGACTTGCACAGATGGAGACGATGGAATTCATACCTCATGGATTTTGCAGAAACCAGCTAAGTACTCATTCTGAAAACTTTTGAAAGCAATATTTCATATTTTTAAATTCTTTTATTTCAATATTCTTATAACTGTAAACTTTATCAGATCTGATATAGTATTGATTAATACTATATGCCCTTCTGGCTTTTGTTCATTTTTAGGTACTTATTTTTTTTAAAACATTTAATCTCATTTATTAATTATTAAATATCATACTTTTGATTAAATGATTTCTAATTTAAGCATGACTTTTATACACTGCAAGAAATGATTGTTGTTTACATACATTTCTTGGTGCTGGCTGAACTTCATGTTTTCTTTATACATTTAATTATATCTTAATATAATTACACATATTTTTTATATATATTAATACATTACTTGATGTGCTTTCATTAAGTTTATTTATAATAAATTTCTCAAATGAATTATCTTATTTTATTTAGGGGTTATATTTTCTCAAACTGAAAAGCTTAAGTATTTACACTAGGTTGTTACTTACCTAAAGGAGTAAAAGCTAAAGTAACTGGCGCCCCTAACAACATTAATCAATTCTTTCTATTTTTCCCTTGCCCATACCCATTGCTCCGCTGTCAAAACTAGCCGTTGGCAGTGAACGTATTAATTACGGTACAGTGTATTACCCTCGGCCGGCCCTCGGCTTCTAAAAACCTACTCAATCGAAAAACTTAACTTTTTGCCCTTGTAATATAAATAACTATTTCTATAACCCGGTATAAAAAAAAATTTTTTTGGTTAACTTTTTGGTAAAGTTGAAACACTTAAAATAATGACTGTTATTCATTTAGGTGCTGATATCGATGCCAGCGATGAAGACGGTCAAAAACCCATCCACGCAGCCTGTCAAAACAACCACTCAGAAGTTGCCCAGCTTTTTCTAAAGGAACACCCAAATTTGGTGATGGCAATCACCAAAGATGGCAACACCTGTGCGCACATTGCTGCCGCTCAAGGAAGTGTTACTGTCATCGAAGAACTTTTGAAGTTCGATAAACAGGGGGTTATAACTGCGAGAAATAAAATTAAGGATTCAACCCCTCTACAAATTGCTGCTGAAGGAGGGCATGCAGAAGTTGTTAAAGCTTTGGTATGTAAAATAAATATAATGTTTTCTGGATTTAAAAGAGCGTTGCTAAAAAAATTACATAAACTTCTAAGCTTAGTTAAAACCATGAACGTAGAGAATAAGGACTGGTAACTAGTAGTTCGATTTGGCTACGTAGTGACCAAAATGCGCTGGTATCTACGAGCGAGATCTGAAGCCTTCTAGATTGTGATTTTAATTTTTAAATGGTAGTTAGTCGGTGGCTGCTAGATGGAGCCATGCGTAAACATTGACATTATAAACATATTTTCACAGTGGCGTTTATTTTTAGTGTGTGTTTTTATGAGAACATCTTCTTTGATTATTCTAAGGTAAGTTATAGATACCTGGTATATGATTTTAGAATTAATCAAGTCTCTAAATCTTTATATGTGGCACATCAAAAACTGTAAGCCATGATTCTGGTAATTTAATTTTGAATTCTTAAGTACTATATTTTCTTGTGTCAACTATAAATACGTTTAATGTTACCAAACTATAGTAAAACCATTGTTATCACAAAATATTAAAAGTAATCACATAATATCTATATAGTATATTAAAGTACTAGTTTCATAACATACGTTTTTAGCTCACGAGTACTAGTGCGCTAAAAACGTGTTATGAAACGATTGCTTTATACAATTTTTTCTATTTTGCTCTAAAATTTTAAAAAACTTACATTTAAATAAACCAAGCCACAATTTTAACACTTTAAAACATAACCTAAACACAAAATTTTGTAGAAAATTAAACTTTAAACCGACGTTCACAATTGCACGGCAAACGATTATGAGCTTATAAAAGTCGCAAAATAGAAAAAAAGTATTATAGTTTAGTAGCAACTTATAAAATATTTTGACGTTTATTTCAAACATAAACAAAATTTGAGGTTATGTGTCATAGAATTTTATAAAATCAAAAATCTAGATTGCTCCATATCTCACTCGTAGACAATTTCGCCAACTGGTGGATTTCAGTCATTACGTAACACGAAAAAGCTAGTTAAAACTTCTAAAATTAACAAGTTTTAAGGAATCATTGACGAAGTGTTGTATTGATAATAATGATAACTATCATTGATTTTTATAGGTAAAGGCAGGCGCATCAGTAACAGACGAAAACAAGTCCGGTTTTACTGCTGTCCATTTGGCTGCACAATATGGCCATTTGCAAGTTTTGGAAGTTTTGAAATCTACAAACACATTACGAGTGAGCAGCAGGAGATTGGGAGTTACGCCTTTACATGTGGCAGCCTTTTTCGGACAAACAGATACCGTAAGTCCTGACAAAAATTATACATTTTTATTCGCATTATATTTGTTAATTTTGTAATTTTTCACTTAATATTTTGTTAACTTTCAATAATAATAAACGACCATTATTAAGCATACAAAATAAAAAAAATCCATTTAAGAAATCTATTTTCCAAGCTTTTAGCTTAAAGCGTTTTTAAATAATCGTGATAAAACGATTTTGAACTGAAAGACAATTACATCGGCACTTAGTGCTACTAAGAGTGCCGATGTATTGAAATCTTCGCCGAAAAGTCTTTGATCATGTTTTTTTCACATTTCTCGACGTTTTAAACCATTCGTCGAAATCAGTAAAAAAAAATTTTGCGTCCGTCTGTCTGTGTCTGTCTGTGTCTGTCTGTCTGGGTGTAAACTCTCTAACTCCATTTCTACATGAGATGTCGACTTGCGGTTTTTTGCATATTGTTTCTTATCGTATTCCGAAGAGCTGATTAGATTTTGGGGGTAAACGATTGGGGGTAAGGGGGTAAAAATAGGGTAAAACTCCTTTTAGCGTTTTTTGTTTATAATTAATTTAAATTATTGTATTTGGTTAATTTAGCACTTATATAAAAGATAATTTTAAATTGGTAAAAAAATGTTACAAACGTTTTCCTAAAACGCATTGATTTCGAGATATTGGCGTTTAAAGCAGTAAAAGTTTTTTTAGTATATCTCACATATTTATAAGCCGATTTCAAAAAATTATATTTTAAATAAAAGCTCTTTTTAAGCCCTATAAAAAATGTTATATACAGTTTTTTGCTAGAATATAAAGTTTTAAAGATACAGAATTTAAAATCAAACAAAACACCTAGTTTGAAATTTGCAAACTAGATGGCTCTAGTGTACAATAGTGCCGATGTTTTGACAGGGTGCTTGCAACGTTTCATCTAGTTTATTTTTAAATTAGTTAGTTTTTTTTCTCATACCAGGTTAGAGAACTTCTGGCCAATGTCCCAGGAACGCTGAAATCCGATCCACCCATAGGGGAGTCCCTGATACCTATTTTGGGTAACGAATCAGGAATGACTCCATTGCATCTGGCCTCTTTTTCCGGGAATGAAAATGTGGTAAGGTTGTTACTGAACTCTGCTGGAGTCCAGGCTGATGCTGCTACCCGGGAGAACGTAAGTAAAAACCGCTGCCAACAAAATAAAATAATTATTTCCTCTTTATGGGCCTAGGTTCATTAAAACCAAAACGAAAATAAATTAACAATAAACAAAATATGTTCCTTACTGAGTTTAAATCAGTAAAAAAAAAATTTCGTCCGTCTGTGTATTTGTAAACTCGATAACTCCACTTCTAAATAAAATATAGACAAGCGGTTTTTTGCATATTGTTTGTTATCGTATTTCGAAGAGCTGATTAGATTTTGGGGGTAAACGATTGGGGGTAAGGGGGTAAAAATGGGGTAAAACTCTTATTTTTAGCGTTTTTTGGTTATAAATAAGGCAATTGTTGTTGTATTTTATTAATTTAGCACTTATATTGAAAGATAATTTTAAAAAATGTTACAAACTACTTTTTCCTAAAATGTATTGTTTTCAAGATATTGGCGTTTAAACCAGTAAAACGTTTTTTTAGCATATCTCATTTATAACCTGATTTAAAAAACTATATTTAAAATGAAAGCTGTTTTTAAGCCCTATAAAAAATGCTATATACAGGTTTTTGCTAGAATATAACGTTTTGGAGATACAGACTTTCAAACTTTAATAAATGATGCAGGTGTATTAATGGTTGCCTATTCACGTGATCCCACAACTTTCCTTTTCATAACGTTTCAAATTAGTGCCTAGTGCCGATGTTTTGACAAGGTGCTTGCAACTGTTCAGCTGGTTTTACCCAACGAATTAATAACTCTTCTCTCTAGAATAGGCATTTCATTCGTAAAAACTGAAAAAAACATTACATTCGTCTGTCTTACTCGCACAGCTTTGTTCTAACAAAGACAACAATAACAGATACTGGTTATTGTTATTGTTCAGGCCTGAATATACCTACTATGGAGCATGCGGGACTGCTCTATTAAATATATTTTTCACAAAAAAAGCACGAATAGAATATGTTCGTTACAAAAAAATAGCACTGGCCTTTTTCTTCAGTTTTTCTTGATCCAAGGGCGCCCTTGATGTGGTTTCCAGTCTGGTGTCTCACGATGCATAAAATGTTTATAAAAACAACAAATAGCGGAGATTATATCAAGAAACGAAATAATTTAAGCGGAGCGATTTTAACACGTTTCCATGTTTTTGAATTCTATACTGAACTGTCTGTTTCTGCGGTTGCGCAGCAAAATGTAAAAATGTCACAAAATGAAGCGCGGAATTTTAAAGTTTAAATATAATTTGATTTGTAACAAATTATAAAAGTGTTAAAATAAAAATATTAAAAATAGTAAAAAAAATGAAAATCGAACATTTACAAACAAACCGAGATGTTGGCGATACTTTATATTAACAGTGTGCGTATTCTAGAGAGAATAGTTATTAGTTCGTTGGTTTTACCTAAAATATGCATATATGCATAATTTTATTTAAAACCCTAATATAATAATTATACTTTTGTCTCTCTCTGTAGAACTTCTCTCTTTATCTAAACTAAATGTACCTTTGACCATTCAAGTAACCAACCGTAAAAAATAAAAAATAAGTAGGTGAAAAAGCTTCTGAATAAACAACTTCGATAAAAAAAACATTAGGTAACTTTTATAAGCTTTTTTTTATATTTTGCGACTCTTATAGGTCATAATCACACGCATTTTGCATGTTAGTAAAGGCCCATAAGAGATCTGTACTTTTTTTTCTTTTAGGTTGGCAACAGACAAAAGCCTATCGCTTGAAGTTTTCCGTACAAATGTCGACGTCGCTTTAAAGTTAAATTTTCTACCGTGTTAAAACTGTGGCTTGGTTACTTGCAGTAAAAAAGAAAAGACATGACTTTAAAATATACCAAAATATACTTTTTAAACATGATGAAAACTGTAACGCCAACCCAAAAAAAAAATAATCTAAATCGGTTATCAATTTAAATGTAAGTTTTTTTTAAATTTTAGAGCAAAATAGAAAAAATTGTATATAGAAATCGCTTCATAACACGTTTTTAGCGCACTAGTACTTTAGAAAACTCGCTGCAAGCGGCTCGTTTTCTAAACTTGTACTGGTGCGCTAAAAACGTATGTTATGAAACTAGTACTTTAATATATCTACTATTAAAAAAGCTTTAATAAAAGCGTTAAACTTCCCTATATGATCATTAACCCAATTAATCTTAGTAAACTTTGATACTATTATTAAATATTTAAAAAAATTACTAAGTATTTGATTAGCATCTATATGCATATATTTTCTTATCAGGCTTACAACCCCCTAGTCTGCCGTCATAAACCTAAAAGTCTAACACTATTTAAACAAGTTTTGTGATATTTGGCAAAATAGTAAAAACCTGTTTGCTAATTTTAGACCATAACCTCATACTACCTATTAAAACTATTTAAATCGGACAAAAATGTGTACTAACCACATGTGGTTAATTTTTTACTTTTTAGAGTCACAGAACTAGTAGATTTATAACGTCATCTAAATTAAATTATAGTTGTCCTTCCATCCCGGCAAGCTGCTTAGGTACGTCACAACGCATTAAGATAAATTTCTAAAAAATTAATTTATTAATATTTTTATTTCAGCGCCCAAGAGTCCAACCAACCTTATTTTAAACGAAATACTAGAGAAAATCTTGTTAAACTTTAGGCGTTAAGTAATAACTATGATTATAATGAAATAACGCGTTATGGTATAATCACAAATTTTATCATTTTCTCTTGGTATTTTAATATAATAGGTCCACTGTCAAATTTAGGGACATTTAAAAGGTTTTTAGCCTGCCGTATTCTTTGAGTGATCAAGTTATCCAGCTTATCCGAGTTATCCGATATTTCTATAAACATTTGGTTGATATTAGAACCAAATTAAGCTGTTTTTAAGTAAAATTACGTTAAAATTATTAGTTTTATCTTAATTGTCTAGCTTTCCCGGCATTATTCGAGAGTTAAATTAAAACAGGACCACCTCATGAATGCCCTCTTTAAGTTGCAAAAAGTTTTATCCAATTCCGTTCATCCGTTCCAAAGTTATGCGGGATCAAACATAAAAAAATAAGTCACACGTCAAATTGATAACTTCTTTTTTGGAAGTCTGTTAAAAACGATTTAGGACCTTTCTAGTTTTCGTCACGACAAATACAGTTGTGATTCTGTGACAACAAGTTATTTATGGTACTCGTGGGTAAAGTAAGATATTACCCATGAGAAAATTCAGCCAAGCAGGTTAATTTTCGAGGGGCAATATCGGTTTACCCATGAGTGCCATACAAGGTTTTATCCAATAAATTGCTTAGGAATTCATATTTTTATTAAAAATTTTAATACATGTACAAGAAAATAATTTGACAAGTGACAGTTAAGTGGGTAAAATAAATAATTATCCACTCAATAAAGTAAAAGCCACGCGGGGGTTATTATTGAGTTTATCTATTTAAAATAAAGCTGGTAATTTTCTTATTATCTGTATGTATTGGATAAAAACCATTATTATTATATTATTATTGGCGATATTGATCGTAACAATTTCCTACAAAAATATCATCACTTTTTATTTTGAGATATAGCCTTTTTAAAGGTTGTTTTTTCCTGGATGTAGGAAAAGCCATTCTCGATGCAACATTATCAAAATACCAGTTTATTTAAAATATGGGGTTTTTTTGTTATGCCGGCAGTATATGTAAATATTTTCTTTATTTCAGGGTTACAACCCCCTACACTTGGCCTGTTATGGAGGTCAAGTTTCAGTGATTGGTCTGTTGCTCAGCAGGTCTGCGGAACTCTTGCAAAGTCATGACAGGCACGGGAAAACGGGCCTGCACATTGCTGCCACCTACGGGCACTATCAGATGGTCGAGGTTTTGTTGGGTACGTATAACAATTTTTCCAAAATAAAAAAACGAAAAATAAAAATAAAAAAAAATAAAGAATTTTAGAAAAAAAGTTCAAAAGACCTTTTTAAAAGGTCTACTTAAAACTGTAGCATTTTTTTTTATTGACCAATACATACATAATAACAGTGTTTACCTCCATTGACTCTTTTAACGAAATAAAAAAAAATCTGAGAAATTTGGGTAAGAAACCTTTGGACCAAATTTGAAGACTTTAACTCAAAGCGTTCTCGAGTTATCGTAGTGATAAATTTTGCTTGATTCGAGGCGGTCTTTTAGCTTAGTGTTAAAGCATTGACTGATGTACAAAAGGTCTCAGGTTCGAATTCGTACCCAATTAGTTTTTATTTTTCAATCAACATTATTTAAGTTATCAGTCCAAAAACTAGTTTGAGACAGCCGTCTACCTAAATATATCTCTCAGAAACCAATTCTCGCATTTCCTAAAATTTCAACAACTTATACAGGGTGATTCACCTAACACAAATCACTCCTCTTTTGACAAAATAAAATTTATTCTCTAGTTATTAAAAAAAAACATTTTTAGAATTGCTAATTAATAAGGGGAATATGTAAAAAATGTCTTATCGTGTTACACTGTAGGAGCTACCGTTTCCAAAGAAAAGTGCAATTAAGAGGAAGTAACATTTTGTGCCACCAAAAAGGTTACTTTTTAAAAGGCTATTACTCCTTTAATATTAAATTTAGGTGTTTTGGTGAAGAATACTTTTTTTCTCAGTTTAAAATGATTTATCACCCTGCAGCATTAAAATTTTATTGATGATTTTTTTTGTTCCCCATTCAATATGTCATCTTCGAAGGGCCATAGCTCCCTTAGGGCTTTTTTCTGGACCAACCTTTATAGAAACTTTTTTTCATATTTTTAGATGTAGAATGACCTCTTAAATTTTGGCATGGCAGTTACTGATCACCCTGTATATAGGGTTAAGATAGGAAGACCATCTCCATATTTCTCTTCAAAACGCCCTCATTTCTGCCGATTTTTTTTATAAAGCGTTAATAGGTTTTATCAAGGTGGGCATTGAAATCGTACATTTTACAACATAGTTTGATTAAGTTTGACAGGTAAGAATTAATTTTTAAATTAAGGTTATTTATTTGTCAAATTTAAAACATATCAAAACGAAACACAGTATCCGCTTTGATTTTTTTTCTAAAAATTAAAATTAGTAGAATAAAATTTATCAGAAAAATAAAACAACCTAATTTACATAATTTTTCTAGTTATAAAGCATTATAAGAATAATTTAAATAGTACAATACAAAAAACTAACAAAAAATCCAGTACTTACTGTATTTTACCCTAGACGGTTTTTGTCAAAAGCTTAACCCAACTTTTAAAATCTCTTGTCAAAATAATATTATGTTGTAAAATTTACGATTTTAGTGCCTCCCTTGATAAAACCGATTAGTGCTTTTTAAAAAAAATCGGCAGATTTGTTATTATCAGACCCCGGATATTTGGTATTGATTACGGGGGTCGCCCAAATTTTACTTATATAAATAATAATAATAATAATAATAATAATCTTTATTTGCCCAACAGTTTGCACCAATTCTAGGGCAAAAATACATATATACAATTATATATAAAAATATACAAAATAAATAATATATATGGATACATAAATACACAATTTTAACCTATTATTGTAGGTTGTTAGTGTATAAAAGTGAGTTTAGAGAACACGCGTTAAAAAGTTTTTAAAAATTAATGGCACACTTTCTTAACCATTCCGTGATAGTTATTATTCATGGCGTAACTTGACGACTATGTTAAACAGGTGTATCAATATTATGACACGGGGAAATAACTAGACTTTTAGTATTAAAAAAGATTCATAACTATATAAATATCAAAGGTAAAACAACAAATAACTATATTATATATATTTTACAAAATATTTACATGTAAGTGTTCAAAACTAAATGTACCCATATTTTTAAACATAATTAATATAATTGTTGAAAATAAAAATATATCATCAAGATTTTCTCCATGTTTTCGGCTATTAAGCTTCGTCTTCTTTTACCGAAAGTATATTTATAATCTGAAAATAAACGTTCTATGTCTACCGAAGTACATAAGTAGAGCAAAATTAAAAAATGTATGATTTCTTAATGCATATTAGTATTTAGATTTGGTTTAGAAAAGTCAACTTCTTTGCCATTAAAAAGGTCTACTATTGAACAATGTGAAAAATTCGGAATAACATAACATGCACAATCTTTAAACCAAAAGCATTTTTGGTTGTTAAAAGTATTTTTGTCTTGTACTAAAATTTTTGAGTTCATATCCTCGAACGCCTTTGGCAAATAGTTTTTTCTCTTTGTGGGCTCGCTTGGCAACTTTACATCTTCCAATTTTCTATAAACCCTGAGGATTTTCAATTTTCATCGACGGAATATTACAACTGGCGTTCTAAATCAAAATAAAACATTCTTGTATACCATTATTATAGGATTTTGATGAGAAGTGCTTTGAAACATTGCATTTATAAGACAGATTTTTGATGAAAAAGTAACTCACCATTAAATTGCAGCTCGGGAATATTTTGAATCCAAGATTCTACGGTAGTGGGTTGAGGACGTTCACAAGCCATTTTAAAGATTTCAAAACTTATTTATAATAAATTACAAATTTGTGTCATTATAAACACACGGTTCGCAAAAAAGGTCACATAAAATAAAAAATTGCCCAAGAACTTTGAAAATAAAATTTGATTCCTGGCCCTTTCCTTAAATAGAAAAAGCAAAAATTAAAAAATTTCAACGACAAAATTTTTTTTATAGCACTTTTTTGTTTTGAGTATTATAAAATAGATACACGCTAGTTTATAATTTTCCCAATTTACCAATATTTGCTACATTTTACTTTTTTCTGCTTAAACTTTTTACCTGTAACTCAAAAATTAAAAATTAAATAATATCTAACAAATAGGACCCCTTTGGGGGGCCTTAAAGAGGACGAAAGCCTAATTTTTTAAATTTTCCTGGGTTTATCTTATATGCTCTATTTATATACCAATATAAGCTATTCTAGTAGTATATTAAATATTTTTTTTATAGGAGGGTTTGGGGGTCTTGAGCCAATTTTCAGATTTTTTTTTAGAATTTTAATGTACAAAAAATATAATATTATAAATATTTTCTAGATATTTTAAAAGAGTGTTTAAAATGTCGGTTTGGGGGTTAATTATTATATAATATATAATATATATTATTATTATTATATATTAATATAAAAAATATATAATAATAATAATATTATTATGTACGCGTACGTGCCAAATTTGGTTTATATTTCTCCTGAAAGTTGTTAAAGAAGTCTCTTATAAGAGACTTACTATATCTAATAATTATACCTACATAATTATGTACATAATATTTCTATAATACATTATGCCTAAAACTTTAAAATGTCCACTTTTAGCTTAAAGAAGAGATATCAGACGATCGGAAGGAAAAGAAAAAACATTTTAAAACTTACTTTACAAATAAATTTTTTTTTGAAAGGTTTGAAGGGATTTTTTAATTCATTAATTAATTAAATTTTTGCTTTTATTTTTTCTGTACTTTTATATTTCAATTTTGTTTAATACAAAATATAATTTCCACTTATATCTTTATTTGCTTTTAATTTATTGCCTTTCCTCTGGATTTAAAAAATACCTTCAAACCTTTCAAAAAAAATTGATTTGTAAAGTAAGTTTTAAAATGTTTTTTCTTTTTCTTCCGATCGTCTGATATCTCTTCTTTAAGCCGAAAGTAGAGATTTTAAAGTTTTAGGCATAATGTATTATAGAAATATTATGTACATAATTATGTATGTATAATTATTAGATATAGTAAGTCTCTTATAAGAGACTCCTTTAACAACTTTCAGGAGAAATATAAACCAAATTTGACACGTACGCGTACATAATAATATTATTATTATACATCTTTTTTATATTAATATATAATAATAATAATAATATATAATATATAATATATAATATAATATATAATATAATATATAATAATATATATTATATAATAATTAACCCCCAAACCTATATTTTAAACAATATCTAGAAAATATTTATAATATTAAAATATTTTTTGTACATTAAAATTCTAAAAAAAATCTGAAGACTTCCAAAAGCCCCCTATTTAAAAAAAATATTTAATATACTACTAGAATAGCTTATATTGATATATAAACCCAAGAAAATTTAAAAATTTAGGCTTTCGTCCTCTTTAAGGCCCCCCAATTTGTTAGATATTATTTAAAATTTAATTTTTGATTTACAGGTAAAACGTTTAAGCAGAAAAAAGTAAACTGTAGCAAATATTGATGAATTGGGAAAATTATAAATCAGCGTGTATCTATTTTATAATACTCAAAACAAAAAAGTGCGACAAAAAAAAATGGTCGTTGAAATTTTTTAATTTTTGCTTTTCCTATTTAAAGAAAGGGCCAGAAATCAAATTTTATTTACAAAGTTCTTGGGCAATTTTTTATTTTATTTGACCTTTTTTGCGAACCGTGAACAGTAAGTGTCACTCATGTCAGAATGTTCATAAAAAATAAACTTCCGCGCGCCCCTCGTAATCAATACCAAATATCCTGGTACTAGTTATTATTCTAACGAATTTTCCAATATTTCTAAAATTATAACTTATTCCTCAAAACAATTTTCTATGTAATTAATAATGAATTAATAAATTTTGCGAAAACCTTGGAAACTCTAAAATTAGTTTTAAGCTTTGATATTCGGATTAAATACTATTTATTACAAAATTGATTAAATCTAATGAGAGTAGGCAATTAATATTCATGTGACCTTATATTTTCCCTTTCGTGTTTGAGTTGGGAAAGAATTCTTCTTGGGGAAATTTTATCGCATTTGGTATAAATTTTTATACACAAGAAGAAATGATTACCAAAAACAAGTAAGGTGATCCAATTATTGTCAGGGGTAATATCATAAGTGATACTAGGTTAGGTATCGGTGGTTTTTTACATAAATTTTACGAATATTAATCCCAATGACGAAAATACAACGACTGCTTTAGCAGGAGTTACATTTTCCAAAAATTGGGATTAATATGAGTAAAATTTGAAAGAAAAAGCACCGGTACCTAACCTAGTATCACGAATTGATATTTAGTGAGAGAATATAATTTATATTTAATACACATACCTCTTAATTATAACGTATTAATCCACAAATAGTTATTTTCTTAACTAGTGTATTAAGTGGATAAAATCACGAGTTGAGAATTTAATTTTATCCAACACCTTTTATTTTTAAATAAAAATCTATAACTTTGCGAAAAATTATGTCAAAAATATTAAGATTAAGTTTTCTTAATACTAAAATAATAGGTAGCCATGGCCTAAGTATGCCTATTAAAAATGAACAATTGCTAGTTTTACATTTCTTACAAACGTCAAAATGGACGCGGTGATGACAGAATTTTTAATAAAAACAGTATTTTATTCAAAAACTAAAGAATGATTTGGGGTTTTCTTTAATTTTTATGGTTTAGTTAACGTGCTTCTATTTATTGAATAGTTATAATGCTTAATTAATAGGGTATGTAACTAATTTTGGGTGAGATCAAAAGCTGTACGTAAAAGAGTGGGTGAAAAATTTTTTAGTCACTAGTGGAAAAAAACTCACTTTTGACATTTAAAATAGTGCTCAAAACAAGTGTTTCTGTGAAGGTGTTGGATAAATTATATTTTATAAATTAAAAAGCAAACAATAAGCACGATTTTAGATTAGAGAAAAGAGGGGTAAAAAAAACACCGTAGGGGTAAGGTATTTTCACTTATCATTACAGCATTTGGTTTTGGTTTGGACTTTTAAAATTAAAAAGCAAACAATAAGCACGATTTTAGATTAGAGAAAAGAGGGGTAAAAAAACACCGTAAGGGTAAGGTATTTTCACTTATCATTACAGCATTTGGTTTTGGTTTATTATTTTTTTTTTTGACAAACATGTCAAATATACACATAAAGTTATACATCATTTTTTTCAAATCTGTTATAGATATAGGGTGTCCAATTAGTATATTAAAGTACTAGTTTCATAACATACGTTTTTAGCGCACGAGTAACAGTTTAGAAAACGAGCCGCTTGCGGTGAGTACTAGTGCCCTAAAAACGTGTTATGAAACGAGTGCTTTATACAATTTTTTCTTTTTTGCTCTAAAATTTAAAAAAACTTACATTTAAATTGATGACTGATTTAGGGATTTTTGTTTCGAATTGGCATTACAGTTTTCGCCATGTTTAAAATTCTAAGAACGAATATTATTTTGATATATTTTATAGTCATTTCTTTTAAATAAAAAATAACATATTGCATATTTATATTGAGTATTTAAAATACTTAAGATAATAAAATAGTACTAATACTAATTTCTTGAAAACAAGCACTCTACAAATTATAAAAATTTTAAAATTAGTTATATATTTTTATCCAATACATACAGATAATAAGACAATTACCAGCTTTATTTTAAATAGATAAACTCAATAATCACTCCCGCGTGGCTTTTACTTAATTGAGTGGAGTATTATTTATTTTACCCACTCAACTGTCACTTGTCAAATTATTTTCTTGTAAATGTCATTAAAATTTTTAATAAAAATATGAATTCCTAAGCTATTTATTGGATAAAACCTTGTATGGCACTCATGGGTAAACCGATATTACCCTCTCGAAAATTAACCTGCTTGGCTGACGCCTCGCAGGTTAATGTTCTCATGGGCAATATCTTACTTTACCCACTAGTACCATAAATAACTTTTATACTTGCAACAAGTATCTAACACAAATATACAACTTTTTCTTGTGTATACACGGTGTATTTGAAATAGCGTCGGAAATTTTAACAGATGATTCTACATCATAAAATATGACAAAAAGTTCCTATAAACATAAGTCTAAAAATGCGTCATAAGGGAGCTACGCCCCTTTGAATGTGGCGAAAAAAATCGGTTTTTATTTAATAACTCAGGAACCCTTTGAGATATATCAACGAGGTTTTGCACGTCAACTAATCCTACCAAGGCCCGTTTTTATGTGTTATTTTCATGTACTTATTTCAACCAGGGGTGTGCGAAACGGGGAGGGGGTTATCAGTTTTTTGTCCCAAACTTTTTTCTCTGTAACTTTTTTGCAATTTTATTTTTGAAATATGATTCCTCAAGTCAAAATACATAAAAAGGTACTCTTGTTGTAATACTGTAGGATTAACCGTTTTCGAGAAAAATTCATTTGAAGGTGAAATTCCACGGTTTGAGGACGAAAAATTAAATACTAAAATGTTGAAAACCAAAATTTTAATGATGCAGGGCGAATGTACATTAAAAACTAAGAAAAAAACCTCATATGCAGGTACTTCCAAAAATCAGTCCTAATGGAACTATGGTCTCCTAAATATGCACCATTTTTAAAGGGCTATGGTAGCTTTAAAAGCGTTTTTACGACCTACATGTATGGAAATTTTTTTTCTTAGTTTTTGATGTAGAATAACATTGCATCATTAAAATTTTGGTTGTTGACATTTTAGTATTTAATTTTTCGTCCTCGAACCGTGAAATTTCACCTTCAAATGAACTTTTCCCGAAAACGGTTAATCCTACAGCATTACAACAAGAGTACCTTTTTTATGTATTTTGACCTGAGGAATCATATTTTAAAAATAAAATTGCAAAAAAGTTACACAGAAAAAAGTTTGGGACAAAAAACTGATAAGGCCCCCCCATTTCGCACACCCCTGGTTGAAATAAGTACATGAAAATAACACACAAAAACGGGCCTTGGTAGGATTAGTTGACGTGCAAAACCTCGTTGATATATCTCAAAGGGTTCCTGAGTTATTAAATAAAAACCGATTTTTTTAGCCACTTTCAAAGGGGCGTAGCTCCCTTATGACGCATTTTTAGACATATGTTTATAGGAACTTTTTGTCATATTTTATGATGTAGGATCATCTGTTAAAATTTCCGACGCTATTTCAAATACACCCTGTATACCCACGTATACCTACGTTTACACATTAATATAAATATGGAAATTATAAAAAAATATGAATATGTATTAATTGATGTTATCGAAGCCATGTATTAGGTTTAATTTTTATAAAAAATGGATAAAATCAAAAAGTGTGTGGTAACCTTATTCTTTGCTTTATTAAAAAATCGTTTATTTTTATTGTGCACTAGAAAAATCTAAAAATAGTAGGTACAACCAAACGTTGTTGTAACATACAGCCTGTTCCAGAACTCGCGTACCGAAATTTAAGAGGTGATTCTACATCCAAAAATATGAAAAAAAGTTTCTATAAAGGTTGGTCCGGAAATGAGCCCCAAGGGAGCTACGGCCCTTCGAAGATGACGTATTGAATGGGGAACAAAAAAAAGCACCAATAAAATTTTAATGCTGCAGGGTGATTCTTCATTTAAAACTGAGCAAAAAAGTATTATAAACCAATACACCTAAATTTAATATTAAAGGAGTAATAGCCTTTTAAAAAGGAACGTTTTTGGTGGCACAAAATGTTACTTCCTCTTAATTGCATTTTTTTTTGATAACGGTTGCTCCTACAGTGTTACACTATATGATATTTTATATGTATTTTTACTCTAGAAATCTATATTTTTTACAACAAATCCAAAAAACATACACATAGAAAAGTTTGGGGCAAAAATGTTTTAAGCCTCATATATTTTGTCCGTCTGGGCACGCCTCTGGATAAATTAAAAAAATAAATTAACATAAACTTATTGCCCTTATTAATACTAGTATACATGCAAAAGCTCGCCGCTCTAGCTTAAACGGTACCCGAGTTATTAATTAAAAACCTTATTTTTATTACAATTTTAAAGGGCCCTAGATCCCTTAGGGCTCATTTCCGGACCAACCTTTATAGGAACTTTTTTTATATTTTTGGATCTAGAATCTCCTCTTAAATTTTGGCATGCCAGTTATGGATCACCCTGTATGTATAAAACCATTTTTACGATTAATCTAATACATTATAACGTTATATTAAATACATTTTTTCACTACCAGCCTAAAAGCACATCTTTATTACTGTTCTTTTTATTGGTAGAAATATTATTTCTCTACCTATGACGTCAGAGGTTCTAAAAATAATGAAATCGCACCATGGTTAATAATGAATTTTTATTCAGCTGTTTTGGCATCTGACGTTTCACTTAATTATTTAATCACATTGCTATTTACAAGTGTCTTTAAGCACCAAATTTATTTATTGCATGATAAATTAAAAAATATTAACTAAATTAGTACCTATAAAACATGTTTTACAAAAAAACACTTCAAAAAGTGAAAATCATTGGTCCATCATATTCAACCATAGATTATACAACCCATATATTACCGTAAGGATCATAGATTACTAGAGGTACAACCCCCATATATTGATTTTTGAGGCAACAGATTCTCCCTCACAGTTTTCGCCTGCCCTTATTTCTGGGGGAGTACCAGAATCATCACTTTGCATTTCACTTTCCATTTTTATATATTTTATTACACTTAACACGGAAACACTTTCTAACTTAATAATTTTAGCAGATCACCAGAAAATTTCTGCCAGAAATGTCAAGTTATTCATTTATTTTTTTAATGGCCGCGGACGGCCAGCGTGTTATTTTAAATTTATAAGCTTTTTCATTAAATTTTAGTAAAATAAATAAATAAATAGCTAATTAATTGTACTGGTAGTGAAAAAAATACTATATTTTCCACGTGAGTGAAGATTTAACATTTTAGACCGCGTCTTGCGGGCTTCGCACTAGCTCGCTCATCCCGCCATTTGACGCAGGTCAAAAATGTAAAACTTCTCTCACTTGGTAAATAATATACTATTTTCTATTTTGCGACTCTTATAGGCACACATCACACGCATTTTGCGTGTTCTTATAGGCCCATAAGAGGTCTCTACTTTTTGTTCTTTTGGGTTGGTAACAGACCTGGCCTATCGCTTGACGTTTTCCGTGCAAATGTCAATGTCGCTTTAAAGTTGAATTTTCTACAACATTTTGTGTTTAGGTTATTTTTACCGTTAAAATTGTGGCTTGGTTAACTGCAGTAAAAACGAGAAGAGATGACTATAAAATATATCAAAATATAATTTGTTCTTAGAATTTTAAATATGGTGTAAACTGTAATGCCAATCCAAAACAAAAATCCCTAAATCAGTCATCCATTTAAATGTAAGTTTTTTTTTTAATTTTAGAGCACATAGAAAAGATGGTATAAAGCCCTCGTTTCATAACACGTTGTTAGCGCACTAGTATTTTAGAAAACTCGCCGCAAGCGGCTTGTTTTTTAAACTTGTACTCGTGCACTAAAAACGTATGTTATGAAACTAGTACTTTAATATTTTGCGACTCTTATGAGCTCATAATCACACGCATTTTGCGTGTTCTTATAGGCCCATAAGAGGTCTCTACTTTTTGTTCTTTTGTGTTGAAAACAAACCTGGCCTATCGCTTGACGTTTTCCGTGCAAATGTCAATGTCGCTTTAAAGTTGAATTTTCTACAACATTTTGTGTTTAGGTTATTTTTACCGTTAAAATTGTGGCTTGGTTAATTGCAGTAAAAACGAGAAGAGATGACTATAAAATATATCAAAATATAATTTGTTCTTAGAATTTTAAATATGGTGTAAACTGTAATGCCAATCCAAAACAAAAATCCCTAAATCAGTCATCCATTTAAATGTAAGTTTTTTTTAAATTTTAGAGCAAAATAGAAAAAATTGTATAAAGCACTCGTTTCATAACACGTTTTTAGCGCACTAGTATTTTAGAAAACTCGCCGCAAGCGGCTTGTTTTGTGTACTCGTGCGCTAAAAACGTATGTTATGAAACTAGTACTTTAATATACCATATTAAAATTGTGATTCATATTATTTAATAATACAACAACGTTGTTGTATAATAGTTTTTTGAGGAAGGATGATAAAGATGGCGACAATCAGCTGATTCTAATAAATGTTTTACGAAAATATTGAAAGTAGGCATTTTGGACTAAAATTTAAATGTGCATAAGTATACCCAACGATAAGCATGTACATGTACATGTAATTCATTGTGATATGTGGTTTCTATGTGCACATAAATGAATTTAAAATAGATTACACCAAATTTTGAAACGGAGTAGAAAGCCGACGCACACCAGTCTCAGCTAGCAAGCCGGGCGATTAATTGCCTATGTTTTGAAGCGGGGATCGTGACATAGGAAGTAGCGGCATTCCGAACCTGCGAATTTACAAGCCACGCCACCTCGCTCTCTGCGCTACAAAGAAAAACCGGATCGATTAACATTTTGTTGTTGTAAATCAAACAACTGCACTCGTTTGTAAATACCGAACACGTTTACTTTTTTGTTGTTGTATTCTATGCAATATATAGTGGTTGGCGCGTATACAACTATTTATTGTTGTATACTATAACCTAATTATGTTATTAATTACGCTGGAAAAAAATGACAATAACATTTTTTTTTGTAATTTTATTTTACCTTTCATGTGGTTTTTAAATATTTCTTCTGTCGTAAATAATAAAAAAAAATACGACCAAAACAAAAATTTACCCCCCCCCCTTAACCCCCCAACCGATTTTGTTGAAATACGAGGTCCAAGATAATATAAAAATACATCTGCATACTAAATTTCAAGTCTCTAGCTCAAAGCGTTCTTAAGTTATCGTGTATACAGACAAACCGACAGACAGAAATATTTTTTTGCTTATTTTTATTTTTCTCGATGATTTAAGCAAAAAAAAAATGTTTGATTTACTTCTGAAAATAGCTACTTTTATTTTAAGTTTTATTTTTAGATAATTCAACAATCAAGTTTTTGTTTGAGAGAAATTCACCACTTATAAACAGTTTTAGTTAAATTTTTACGAAACATCAAAATAATTTTATAAGAAAACTACTTCTGCGCTTGGTACCCTTTTCGTAAAAATTGTGAAAAAACAGTGTTTATTTTTTGCAGGTCAAGGGGCTGAGATAAATGCCCAAGACAAAAACGATTGGACGCCGTTACACTGCGCATCCAGATCAGGCTGTTTCGACGTCGTAAAATTATTAACAGTATCTGGGGCTAATCCTAAAGCCGAAACTAACCTGGGCGCCGTGCCAATATGGTTCGCGGCCTCCGAAGGCCATTATTCAACTTTAGAGTATTTAATGCATAAAGAACATGACACGTATGACCTTATGGAGGACAAAAAGTTCGTTTATAACCTCATGGTATGTTCCAAAAAACACAATAACACACCTATAGCAGAGTTTATACTCGTATCACCAGCTCCCGTGGACACAGCTGCTAAACTTTCCAACATATTTATAGTATTATCCAATAAAGAGAAGGAGAGAGCAAAAGATTTGATTGCAGCAGGAAAATTTTGCGAAGGTATGGCTACGGAGTTACTGGCTTTGGCTGCAGGAGCGGATTCGGCAGGGAAAATTTTGACTGCCACGGATGTGAGGAATATTGAATTTTTAGATGTGTTGATTGAGAATGAGCAAAAAGAAGTAATCGCACATACGGTCGTGCAAAGATATCTACAGGTTCGTTGTTTTTTTGTTACATTTTTTGCCCCATCATCATCAAGTTACTGTTTTAAGCAGCTCAACATCCCACCATATCTATAACCTATTCTTTCATATCTCTAAAATGTATACATCCTACATTCCTATTCCTATTATTTCATATCTCTAAAATTTATACATCCTACATTCTTTGTTAGGCCTGCCTAATTTTATTTTAACCTCCAGCTCTCTTAACACTTTCAGTGCCGGGCATTTTTCCGGCATATCGGGGCTCGGGTACGTAAACTGTATTGTTGGTCGTGATGGCCCTGAAACGTTTGACGCCATAGCAATACCGTAAAACACGGAACTCCAAAATCAAGGCTACCGGCAACATATTATTAGAATCTTTCTAAGCGGTCGGAGCGAACGCAGCATCTACCTACAATGGCCGACGCACAACTAAACTGTTGTAGTTAGGCATGCTGGTGGCACACTTCGTGTGACATCGTCCCCTGGTGAAAACTGCAGATGGCACACGGTGTGTGCCACCGACACTTTTTAATTTCTTCCTGTGTACCAGCCCTGTCGTCCAAGTCTTGTAATTTACGGGGTGTGTATTGGAATGGGCGTATCTACAATTTTTTCGTTTTTGAGGTAAGGGTTTTGGAGTTGAGTTAGATTACCCAGTCATATCTATCGATAACAGTGGTTTCCTCAAACCTTGTTTTCTTTCAGATACGCCCATTTCAAGTAACACGACAGTACTCTGGACAAGGTTTTAATTTAATAAGCACACTAATCTTGTCTTTGATTTTTTTAAGCTGTTTTTCCCTGTGCTATTCCAGTATTCCTAATATCTCTCCTCATTTAGGATCTAAATGGGTCACACAAAATTTTTCAATTTCGACCCCCTCTCCCCTAGGGACAATAAATCTAGGTTTTAACTCAGCAATGCATCTGTCGCCTTGAGTGTTACGCCTATGTTAATGGTATAGGAAAATAGCGTTACAGGGGGGTCCAAAATGATCAAACTTTTCGTTACGTAATACTTGAACGTTCCCTTATGTAAAAGTGGTTTTAGTCAGTTTTGGCTGATTATTTTTTAATGTTTTTATCAACCAATCATTTAACAATATTTCTGACCACGTGTTCATTTCCAATAATATTATATTATAAAAAGTAGAAAATTCTAGTGAGAATCGTTGTAGTATTTTTTTTTCAGTATTTTTCTTTTACAACAAAATTTCATACCTAAAACTAATAAATAATTAAATATGAATATATTTGATATAAAACACCATATTATATAGGTCTCTAAAGAGTATAAATAAAATAAATTAAAAATAAATAAATATTACTATTTATAATTGTTGTTATTACTTTATTATTTACCAAAAAAATTCACAAATATTCTTTTTAAAAAATGCAATGACAGTTTTTCTAGGTTGACTCTTTTATTAAATTTGGCGCCCACATTGGCACCCCTAGCGAAACAAAAAAGCTTTGTTCCTGGACGTTTCTAAAAAATTTGGCGCCCTTACTAAAACAAACAAAAACATCCTCCTAAAAAAGCTTTTTCCTGAGCGTTTCTACATAATTTGGCGCCCTTACCAAAACAAAAAATTACCTTGGCGCCTCTAAAAAAATTGGCACCCCTAAAAAATTTTGGCGTTCCTAAAAAATTTGGCGCCCTAAAAAATTTGGAGCCCTAAAAAAATTTTTCGCCCTTAAAAAATTTGGCGCCCCTAAAAAATTTTGCATCCTAAAAAAATTTGGCGCCCTTAAGAAATTTGGCGCTCTAATAAATTAAATGCTTTAAAAAATTTGGCGCCTCTAAAAAAATTTTCGCCCTTAAAAAATTTGGCGCCCCTAAAAAATTTTGCATCCTAAAAAAATTTGGCGCCCTTAAGAAATTTGGCGCTCTAATAAATTAAATGCTTTAAAATTTTGGCGCCCCCTAAAAAATTTGGCACGCTTAAAAAATTGGCGCCCCTACAAAAATAGCACCCTAAAAAATTTGGCGCCCATAAGAAATTTGCACTCTAAAAAATTTAAAGCCCTAAAAAATTTTGCTTCCCTAAAAAAATAAACACTTTAAAAAATTTGGCACCCCTTAAAAATTTGGTGCCCCCTAAAAAATTGGCGCCCCCTAAAAAATTTTGCTCCCCTAAAAAATTTTGCTCCCCTAAAAAATTAAACGCTTTAAAAAAATTGGCGCCTCTGAAAATTTGGCGCCTCTGAAAATTTTAGCGTCCCTAAAAAATTTGGCGCCCCTAAAAATTTGGCGCCCCTACAAAAATTGCACCCTTAAAAATTTGGCGCCCATAAGAAATTTGGCGCTCTAAAAAACTTAAAGCCCTAAAAATTTTGGCTCTCCCTAAAAAATTTTGCTCCCGTAAAAAAATAAACGCTTAAAAAAATTGGCACCCCTTACAAATTTGGGGCCCCCTAAAAAATTTGGCGCCCCTAAAAAAAATTGGCAACCCTAAAAAATTTGGCGCCCCTAAAAAAAATTGCACCCTAAAAAAATTTGGTCCCCTAAGGAATTTGACGCTCTAAAAAATTTAAAGCCCTAAAAATTTTTGCGCCTCTGAAAAATTTAGCGCCCCTAAAAAAATTGGCGCCCTTAAAAAATTTGGCGCCCCTGAAAAATTTGGCGCTCCCAAAAAAATTTGGCGCTCCCAAAAAAATTACACAAAAATTACACAAAAAATTTGGCGCTCTAAAAAATTTAAAGCCCTAAAAATTTAGGCGCCCCCTAAAAAATTTGGCTCCCCTAAAAAATTAAACGCTTTAAAAATTTGGCGCTCTAAAAAATTTGGCACCCCTTAAAAATTTGGCGCCCCCTAAAAATTTGGCGCATCTAAAAAATTTGGCGCTTTTAAAAATATTGGCGCCCCTAAAATAATTTGGCTCCCCTAAAATAATGTGGCTCCCCTAAAAAATTTGGCGCCCATAAAGAATTTGGCGCTCTAAAAAACTTAAAGCCCTAAAAATTTTAGCGCCGCCTAAAACATTTGGCGCCCCTAAAAATTTAAACGCTTTAAAAAATTTGGCGCTCTAAAAAGTTTGGCACCCCTTAAAAATTTGGCGTCCCTAAAAAAATTGGCGCTAGCGCGCTCATCCCGCAATTTGACTCAGGTCAAAAATGTTAAACTTCTCTCACTTGGTAAATAATATACTATTTTGGCCTGGCGTAATTTGTTAATTTATTTTTCCCTTTCAGGAAATGTGGAAAGGCCACCTGGACACGTGGACAGCATGGAGGATGCTCATGTTATTCTTCTGTTTTATAATATTTCCTCCAGTCTGGATCGCCTTTACTCTCCCATTTCATCACAAGTACCATAAAGTTCCCATTATTAAATTCATGTCATATCTAACCTCCCACGTTTACCTGATGATCCTTATTTTGTTGGTAGCAGTGACTCCTCCCTATGCTGGGGTTTTTAGGTATAAACCAAATTATAAAATTATATCTCTTCAAAAGTTGAATTTACTGTATTTTAAATATAGGGGAGCTTTCTATTAATACTTCAGACAAATATTATTTATAAAAAAAAGTTATTAAAGATAAAGCAGTTAACCCCGCTGGACCAGTTAACCACATAAGCCAGGGTTAACTGGACCACTAATCAGAGTTAACTGGTCCACTAACAAATCGATATTGTATTGTAATTATTGTGAATAAAAACGATTTAAAATCAAATGAAATTTAATTCTAACATAAAAATAAACATAATATGTTAACTATTAGATATATCTCAGGATTAATTGGTCCGGGGTTAACTGGACATGGCCCAATCAACCCCGAACTAATTAATATTGACATAAGTGATTTTAACCATGTCCAGTTAACCCCGAATTACTTAATCCTGAGTGACACCGCTGAATGAAATCATAAAATTTTAATACTTAATAATATATTAGAAGGCGGCAATTATGCAGAATAATTAACAAAATATTCAGTATATTAGGTAAAATATTAGTCTAGATCCTCCTATTTATTATTGGGAGGCATAGCGTAGTTTGGGAGGCATAGCGTAGTGGCTAGCGCGTATGCATAGCAAGTCTACTATCGTGAGTTCGATTCTCACTGGCGCCGATTTGCCTTTTTCAGTTAATTAATAATTGAAATTTGTCGAAGGCGATAAGTGAAACGGACACTCCCTAGAAACTGGTTCGAAAGTCAGTATAAGCCGGTGGTTCCCTCTACTACTAGCCCACACAAGTCCTGGACTTAGGGGATGCTTAATTAAGTAGAATAGTACGAGGTTAAACAAACAAACAAACAAACAAAACAAACAAATAATAAAGTATTAATTTAAAAATAAAAGTTAAGGGAAATACCTACTTTTCATCGAAAAAAATGAACTTTCTTTACTACAACTTACACGTCGGTAACACGGTCCGCCATAATACTTAAACAGTACTACTAACTAAATATCACTAGAATTTGCACTAATGCGCCAATACTAATAAACAAACTTGATAAAATCCAGGTGGACCAGTTAACCCTGTGGCCTAGTTAACCCTGACTTCCCCTACCTATAGCTACAGCGGGCAGGAGACGCTTCAGGACAAAAAATAATTTTTGTTGTTTTCAAGTTGCTATACATGCGTACATTAGTTCAAGTGAATTGTCGGCAACGTACTTTTAATTAAAAAAAAATGTCAAAAAATATAACCCCAAAATTGAAATTAATTATTAACGGTCAAACAAATCCGTTATTATATACACAGATGAAAATAACAACTACAAAAAGAGTCTTCGAATGACCTTGAAGGGGAAAAGTCAGTGAACTGGCACGCAGTGAGATGACAGGCTCCTGCCCAATTGTTTTGACTTTTATAAAAATAAGTCATTTCCAAGCTAAAAATAATGAAAATTAAGTTGAAAATAATACAAGTTTTAAAAACTTGTTAAAAATATTAAATTAAACGCGAGTGTCCACTATTAGAATTGTCATACTAACCTTAAATATATTATTTTTAATGATAAAGCAAAAAAAAAATAAACAAAAAGACTACTAGATAGATCTGGGACATCAATTTAAATTTTGGATTTCATTAATTAATTTTGACAAATCCAAATTTAGTAGTAGACATTTATAATAATGCGTTTTCACGTTTAATTTGTTTATATTTTCAAAAATAAAGTTTTTAAAAGAAAATTGTATCATTTTCAACCTAATTTCATTATTTTTAGCTTAAAAATAAATTATTTTTATAAAAGTCGAAATAATTATAGCTATATGTATGTTTAAAATACTAAATACAACTTTAGAAGAGATTAGTTATTTATGGTACTAGTGGGTAAAGTAAGATATTGCCCATGAGGCTAACGCCTCGCAGGTTAATTTTCGAGAGGGCAATATCGGTTTACCCATGAGTGCCATACAAGGTTTTATCCAATAAATAGCTTAGGAATTCATATTTTTATTAAAAATTTTACATTTACAAGAAAATAATTTGACAAGTGACAGTTGAGTGGGTAAAATAACTAATTATCCACTCAATAAAGTAAAAGCCACGCGGGGGTTATTATTGAGTTTATCTATTTAAAATAAAGCTGGTAATTGTCTTATTATCTGTATGTATTGGATAAATATTCACAAGCATACAGAAAAATGTCCTTTATATGCATTATGAAAAGTTGCAAAATCTATAATTTTTAAAGTTAAAAAATCTTTTTATTTTTAACCAAGGTTAGAAATTTATTCATATCCAACCTGTTTTTTGGCTTTTGTTTATACCTCATAGATGGCGAAACGATCGCCTTGTCTGTAAAAAGCTGAGGTTTGCGAATAAAAAAACCTAACATATCTTTTATTTCCACGAAAAACAATAAGAAATAATATTTATTTATACAGGGTGATCCATAACTGGCATGCCAAAATTTAAGAGGTGATTCTAGATCCAAAAATATAAAAAAAGTTCCTATAAAGGTTGGTCCGGAAATGAGCCCTAAGGGATCTAGGGCTCTTTAAAATTGTAATAAAAATAAGGTTTTTAATTAATAACTCGGGTACCGTTTAAGCTAGAGCGGCGAGCTTTTGCATGTATACTAGTATGAATAAGGGCAATAAGTTTATGTTAATTTATTTTTTTAATTTATCCAGAGGCGTGCCCAGACGGACAAAATATATGAGGCTTAAAACATTTTTGCCCCAAACTTTTCTGTGTATGTTTTTTGGATTTGTTGTAAAAAATATAGATTTCTAAAGTAAAAATACATATAAAATATCATATAGTGTAACACTGTAGGAGCAACCGTTATCAAAAAAAAATGCAATTAAGAGGAAGTAACATTTTGTGCCACCAAAAACGTTACTTTTTAAAAGGCTATTACTCCTTTAATATTAAATTTAGGTGTTTTGGTGTATAATACTTTTTTGCTCAGTTTTAAATGAAGAATCACCCTGCAGCATTAAAATTTTATTGGTGCTTTTTTTTGTTCCCCATTCAATACGTCATCTTCGAAGGGCCGTAGCTCCCTTAGGGCTCATTTCCGGACGAACCTTTATAGAAACTTTGTTTCATATTTTTGGATGTAGAATAACCTCTTAAATTTCGGTACGCGAGTTCTGGAACAGGCAGTATATTATATGGTTCATACCGAGATTAATAATAGGAACTAACAAAGATCCACTTATTTAAATTATTATTTAGTTGAAATTTATAGTGACCTTAGAAATCTGCACAATTTAGAAAATCATTTAAAATGGTGAATTTTACGAGGTAATATGTTATTTATTTATGCTTGTGAATAAAATTCTGTTCTAACCACATAAGAAAATGACATTTCCAACTCTCAAGATGCTAATTTGGCCTAGGCTGCCATCTCTCAAGTTGGAAATGTTTCATTTTATTAGGGGCTGTCCATATATTACGTATCGCGCCTAGGGGGGTGGGTCAAAGAAATTGTTACAGTTTGTGACAGGGGGGAGGGGGGGTCTAGGTAAACGTTACGTAACGGAATTTAATAAATTTAATGTTTATTTCCTAAGCTTGGCAGATGTATTTTTATTTCAACATAAATTACTATTTAGTGGCCCATAATCCTTTTTTCACACAAAAATTGACGAAACTATGCATATTTAAATAATATTGTAATCAGTAAAAAAACTGTTGACATTGATATTAAAAATAAATCTTACGGCCCTGTTCTTGCGTGATCTTGCCGATGAATCATCGGCGATGATACATTTTCGCGCGGAATGTGTACTCACAGAACACCAATGTGTGTACTATTTTGTGTACCTGTGCATAAACAATATACGTGTGATATGTGACACTCAGTGTAAAAAGAGGTACCTAGTATTTTTTCCCTGTGTGATATTGATTATGAATATTTTTTTAAAGTTTGAGTGATTTTTTCGTGTAAATTTTTTTTAAGGTTGTTATACTATAATTTAGGTTCATGTTTGTTTGTCGAGAAAAACGAATCAATAGTGAGAATAAAGTTAAATTTATTGCGAAACAAAATTTTTATATTGTTACGCGTTACACGGGGGGGGGGGATGTTGGTAAATGTGACAGTTTGTTACACAGGGGGGATGGGGAGTCATTTTTATTTGAAAAATTGCCTTACGTAATATATGGACAGCCCCTTATTAGGTTAGAAATATAATATTTTTTAGAATAGAATAGAATAGAATATGGTTTATTGTGCAGTAAAAACAAAAAAGTAACAATAAAAAATATACAATAAATTACAATTATAAATAAAATGTAGTAAAACAATATCAAATATTAAATTATAAGTCCTATATATAATACTTATAATATTTTACAGCACAACCTGATGATGTTCGCATAGCGATCTTCCACATCATCAGTGGATGTTTAACTTTATAAGCAATGATACTTTTGCTTTTCTTCTAATGGCGATTTCTCCCGTTAGATTAGACAGGGACAAAAGTTCTACCCAAAAAGGATAGAAGACATACATACACTCCCACTTCCACCCAATCAAACAAATTCTGTATTTGTTCTTTGTTGAAAAAATACAATATTTACTTGGCTGGGCGAAAAGTGTAACTCAATTATTTTTATTAAAGAAATTACTGGCGCCATCTAGATTTTAGTAGAATTATCTTATTCTACAGATTCACATTAGCTATGTTCGTTTGTGCCGCTCAGTGCTACACTTTGCGGCCAACCAAATAAATACTGTATTTGTTGTATGAAAAACAAATACAGTATTTATTTGGTTGGCTGGAAAGTGTAGCACAAATGAGATAGAGATAGGGTAGACGTCTTTTGTTTCATAATTATAGTTGTAGAGAGCTCCATTGCTCTTTAAGTAAATAATTTTTTTTTTTTAGGTATAGTTTACTGCCATATTGGTATGAGTGGATACTGTTGGTTTGGCTAAGTGGTCTACTTTTATTTGAACTTACGAACCCTAGTGATAAATCCGGTTTGGGCTGGATCAAACTGTCAGTGTTATTGTTTGGAATTTTTGCAGTTGGTGTACATTTATTAGGGTTGCTACTCCTGGAAAAAATGTACTATCCTACCTTGATGTACTGTAGAAATCAACTTTTCGGGTTGAGTTTTGTATTGGCCTCTGTGCAGATTTTGGACTTTTTATCCTTTCACCATTTGTTTGGTCCCTGGGCTATAATCATAGGTAAAGTTGTGAAAAAAGGTTCTTTGTCTTGTTTTAAAACACGTATTTTTGACGATTCACTCACCGCAGTAATGAGAAGAATCTAGCACATGCGCACTGGTTTGCTTATTTTTGTTTTGACGGATGTCAAAAGCAAGATGGCTGGAGTTATAAATAAGTTATACTCCAGCCATCTTGGTCAAAAGTGGCTTCCGTTTAGGCAGTTGTAGTTTTATGAAATAGTTTAATTTGAGTGTGGTTACGGTGCGCATCAGGTCCACAAAAATGAACTATATTTTTGCACTGATTTCTGGTTTTATTACTAAAACTTACTGTCTTAAATATAATTAGGTGCGGAAAATCCAGTTTTTTTGTTAGAATATATAGCAAAAGATTGTTAAAATACTCACGAATTTCTGTTTGATATTTTTAATGGGGCGTTGGTTTACGTTAACAATGGTTTGGTTTGGTAGTTTGCTGGTTTGGTGTGTTTTTTTTTTTTAATGGGAGGCACTTTTCAGATACAATATTTCAGAATTTAGAAGGCGATATATTTTAAGAATCAAATCGATACCCCCAAGCAACAAAGCCGTAACTCATATATTGTCATTTTTCACGACAGCTAAATTTCTAAAATATTTTTTTTTGTTATTTAAGGGTGGGTAAATGATTGAAGTGGAAAAGGAAGACATGCGATACGTCATTTGAAAGCTTATAAAATTCTCTATTTAACTGTATAAGTATTTATTGTTTATTTATTGTTTGTTTCTGATAATATTCAAGTTTAAAATTTTTTACTTTAGTAAAACTTTAGTACCACCAGGTGTGTCTTTTTTCAAGGCGTTTACCTATGAGTATAACTCAAAATGGGTCTAACTTGAGTTGCGTCCTTGTTGCTTGGGAGTGTCGAAATGTTTATTAATGAATATTCTGCAATTTTTTTTTACGAAAATACTATTTAAAGCGAGTACTTTTAGCCAATTAAAAAAAAACTGTTAGCTCGCAAAGAAAAAAGTAGATATTTTTGTAAAAATCTGCAAAAGAATGTTACATAACCTTAAAATAATTTTTGGCATACGTCAAAACAAAATTAAGAAAATCAGTGCGCATGCGCTGGATTCTCCTCACTACTGCGTTTGTTTTTTGTTTTTTGTTTTTTTTTTTGTGAAAATATATATAAACAATGCCAAATTTTGTATTTTAGGTTCAATTACAGGCTTTTTTCAATAGTTTTTATTAGTTTTTATGTGACATAACCTCAATTTTGTAATCTCTCAGGCAAAAAAACAAATTTTATTAGGTCTATGTTTTTAACGCCTGACCTTGAAAAATTCGCCGTATGAATCTCTATCAATACAAATCGAATGGAAAAGTTCCCAAAGTAAAGTGCATTTTTTGTAAAACATTGGTGTCAAACAAAGAACTTTTACCTCAAGAAGGAACATGATGAAATCTACCGTATGCTTTCTTTGAAACGTGAACCAAATACGGTGAGGGGCTGGTGGGGAGTGACTATTGATTACACTTAAGAAAGAAAGAGAGAGAAAGAATGTGTACACTCACAGTCTAATGTCGTAAAATGACTGACAGGGGTACAGTATTGCCGATTGGAAATATATACTTTGGATATTTTATTGTAAATTTTAAGAAACATTAGTTCTGTATGAGTTTTATATGAACTAGTAGTTTAATTTTAATAAATTTAAATATACTATATTATTAAACATAATTATAGTATACACAATAATAATAATAATAATAATAATAATAATATTTCTTTATTTCAAGACATATCTCTACAATACATTATCATATAAAATAAAATAAGCACTATAAAAACAGGAAGTGAAATGACGTCATACATATATCCAAATACATACATGCTTATACATATAGTATGTATAATTCTAAATATCATTTAGGTTGGCATTAAAATATTCTATAAGGTATTTTATTGAAAAATCTTATACACATGTAGTGCGGGCTTTTTTCAGTTTTAGCTAGAGAATGTTTTGGGTATGGTATATCTAGGGTTCTGGTTTGGTAAGTATTTACATCATTTGAAGTAAACGAACTTTTATGTTTAAAAAGATACATTAGACATTCATATATATATAAAGCGTATATTGTCAAAATCTTGTTACTAGAGAATTCACCTCTACATGTTTCTCTAAATTTTTTATCTAAAATATTTCGTAAGGCCGTTTTTTGTATAACAAATATTTTTTCAATATTACTATTACTACCCCAGAATATTATGCCGTATCTTGCTTTTGATTCAAAATTTGAAAAATATATAATTCGTCTACTCTTAAGATTCAAATACCTACAAACGACCCTCAACCCATAATTGATTTTATTTAATTGTTTACATAAACTATCTATGTGGTGGTTAAAAGTTAGAAACTCGTCGATATGAATACCTAGAAATTTTGTATCGCTGACTACCATGTGTTCTTGATTATTCAATAAAACCCTATCCGATACTTCTTTTCTGGATTGTTTAGTCCTAAATAATACTATGCTCGTTTTATCCGTGTTTAGAATAAGCCTATTTTTGTCATACCATTTTTTTGCTTCGGAAATTAATTTCTCAAACTCTGTTAGTAGCTCTGGGAATGACGCTGCCCCAACTAAAAAGTTGTTGTCATCCGCAAAGTTTGTAGAGCTTTGATTTTTGCTAGCCGTTATATAACATAGATCTATGACAAAAATAATAAAAAGAATTGGTCCTAGGATACTCCCCTGGGGGATTCCCAGGAGAATATCCAGGAGTTGGGATAGAAAATTCTTTCCATCCTTTTCTATTTTTACCCCCTGTAACCTGCTTGAGAGATATGAACGGAGCCATTCTAAAGCCACACCCCTGATGCCATACCTTTCCAGCTTTATCAACATGATCGTCGGGTCAAGGCAATCGTAGGCCTTAGAGAGATCCAGAAAAATTCCCAATGAAAGAAAACCCTTCTCTAAAAAAGTAACTATGTTTTGTGCAAACTGAAAAATCGCTGTCTGTACCGACCGTCCTTTTATAAAACCATCCTGAGATACACTGAATAAATCACAGGAAGTTATAAAATTAACTAGACGATCGCACATTGCCATTTCAAATAATTTCGAAAAACTAGGTAGTAGACTTATTGGCCTATAATTCTCTTGTTTTCCTGGATCTCCCTTTTTAAAGATTGGTTTTACAACCGCAATCTTCAATAAAGCCGGGAAAATACCAAACTTGAAGGAATTATTTATTATAAAACATATTACGTCACGTATTTGTTCAATACAAAACTTTATTAAACTAGTTGGGATCTCATCGATTCCACTACTGTGTTTATTTTTAATTCTTTTAGCTAAATTTGATATTTCATCAGGGGTCACAGGCTTCAGAAACATGGACCGATCATTTTGCTCAATATTGCATTCAAATGGTATTTTTTCGGCATTTTCTAAAAGGCTTGGTGCTATATTTATAAAAAAATTATTAAAATTATCAGCTATTTCCTGTGGGTTTCCTTTAATTTCATAGTTATCGTTTTTTCGATGTTTACCAGTTACCTCATTGTGTATACTCCATAGGCATTTACTTTTATTATCTGACCGATTAATTTTATTTTCGAACCTACGTGCTTTAATTTTAGTGAACAAGTTGTTATATTCTTTTTTGCAATTATTGTATTGAACTTTAAAATTTTTGTCATGCTGGTATAAAACGAGCATAGTATCTAATCTATTTTTACATATTTGCACTTCTGTGTTATTATAAAAAATATCGGATTTTTTCTTTTTTAAGTTAACTAATTTTTGGGGAAAGCAAGCATTAAAATTTACCGTGAATGTATTCATGAAAGATTCCCACTGTTTGTTTACATCCTTAACGTCACAGCTGTATACCCCCTCCCAATTTTCATTTTGCAAATGCTCCAAAAAATTTTGTCTATTTTCTTCATTAAAAAAACGTTTGTATACTGACCTATTTTCTATACATTTTTCAATTTTAAAACTAATTATTTGTGTTGTATGGTCTGAAATACCTTCATTTAGAACCCTTGCATGATAAAACCCCTCAAAATTTGTAAAAATATTATCTATACAGCTTTTTGTCGTTTCTGTGATTCTAGTTGGTTCATTTATTGTTTTAAATAAACCGAAAGAGGCCAACAGTGACGTTAATTCTGCATTATGTTTATTACAGTCATCATCCTTCATAAATATATTAAAATCCCCAGCTATAATAATTATTTTACCCTCCTCAACAATTTGTTCTAGTAACTTTTCAAGTTTTCCAAAAAAAATATCCTTATTACCCTCACATGGCCTATAAATTGATACTACTATTATTTTATTCTTGTTTATACAAAATTCGCCTGCGGCACACTCAAAATGATTTTTACTTGTAAGTTTGTTTAGTTTTTTCCTAACATAAGATTTAATATCTGACCTTGCATATACTGCCACGCCTCCATGTTCTCCCTCATTTCTGCAAAAACTGGATACTAAACTAAAACCTTTTATACCATGACTTGCTAACTGGGATTCAGATTTCCAGTGTTCACTTACACACAAAAACTTGCACTCTGGATTTAGTTCTATCACAGCCTCTAATTCACTAATAATATTCCCTATTGATTGAGCATTCTGATGTATTAAGCTAATCTTTTCTGTCGTATTAGCTTTGGATTGCTATATTTGTTGGTTCTCGTAGTTTGTATTCTGTCGAACATTATCCATTATTTTCTTGTAACATGGGCAGTCTGTAAATGTAGTTTCATGGTTTATATCATAGCTAGTTTTATTTTGTTTATTGTTTCTTATGCAGTTTGCACATTTTTTTATGTTTTGTTCTGTACATAATCGCGTCTCGTGTCCACCTGCACACTTTGAACAGACACTTGTATTACTTTTACATTCACTGGCTATGTGAAAGAAATCACAGCATTTGTAGCACCGTTTAACGAATAAAGAGTCTTTTACTGTACAAATTTTCCAGCCTATACTTAAAGTATTTTTGTTTAGCATGTTGAATCTTGTTTGTGGGTCTACTGATATGATAAGGTTTGTTAACGCATAGCCTTTTTTTCGTAGATCTTCTCTTACGTTTATTTTCCGTACTACTTTAAATTCAAAACTTTCATTATTTGTCTGTATTTTATTCTGCTTAATTATTTTTTGCGAAAGCTCTTCATAATCTTCTGTCACATCTTCAGTTCTAGCCTCTCGTATTACCAGTTTTGGGTTAATTTTCTTTAGCTTAGACATCTCCCAGTTTTTTGCCTGTACCTTTCCTTCTAAATTAGATTTTAGCTTCTCATAAGAGTCTTCATCTTTGCACTTAACACTTACACCCTGTTTATTTTTCTTTATATTTACAATGTCTATTGATAGTCCGGCTGGGTCCACGATGCTTTTTAATTGTGTGTATATATTTTCCGAGCTGTTCTCGTCTTCTTTTGCCTTAATTAATAGTGTATTCTTATCGTAATCATTCATTTTAATGTTTTTATTCATAACTTGTTCGTTTTTATTTATAACCTGTGTATTTTGTTTGACATTTGCGGTTGTTTTGATTGCTTGTGCTGCCCTCTGACTGTAAGTAGCTGTACTCGGCAGGGTTGCTTGAATTGGTTTGTCACCAGGATTGCTTGCCGCGTTTTTTGCTAATTCCATATATGGTAATAGGTTTTGGTTATGTTTTTTAATCTCCAAGTTAGATTTCTCAATGTTTTTTAATGTTCCCTTTAGCTTTTCAACGGCGTTATTGACTGCTACCTGAATTAATTCATTTAAAATTGGCTTTAGCTCACCTATAATAGAATTGCCCATCTCTGCACATAAATCACACTTCCATGCTAGGTTTTTGCTAGTAGACAACGTTTTATGTGTCGTTTTATTAATTCCTGCACAACTTAAGTGGTATATTTTCTCACATATGCCACTGCACTTAATATAATATTGATCTTCAATGTTTTTTTCACAATAATAGCACAACTGGTTTGGCGGGTCACCTTCCGGTTCCGCCATCTTGGTGTACCTTGGGTTAAATATATAATAAAGTTTTTTACATTTTTAATTTAAGTATAATGATTTGAATTCATTATAAGGTGGAAACTACGCAACATCGCTACTAGGTAGCTTGAAAGTCGACTAGCGACATCTACATTTTACACCACAAAGCTGTATCGCGTTTGTGTTAGTAAATAAACAAACAAAAAAATGACACCTTCATAAACATTGGTCTGAAATTACTTTTTGATATAAAAGTTCTTTGGTGTCAAAAAATGAGACCAGAATAACAGCCCATATACAAAGTGTCTTATATGTCCAAAAGACAAAAAAGGAAAACCTGAGAATCAGGAAAACATTGTTTTTTCTGAAAATGTTTTTTTTTATAATTGCATAAAAATAAAAAAAAACAATAATTTGATTAAATTAATTTTTATCCATCATGATAATTAAAACAAAAAACTGTGTTTGTTTTTATAGAAAAAATATTTTTCTCTTCCAAACCAAGCGTACTAAAATGTTCATATTTTATAACTGAACACACTAGTTAAAAGTGATCTATTTTTTACAGTAAAAAAATGAGTTCATTGTTGTACGCTGTAAAAAAAAGTAAGTTAGCTAAACCACCACTGGCGGCAGCACTCTTTGACCTTGATTATGTAAACAGGTGGTTGACTCGAGATTCTGTGCAAAAACCTTGTGTGAAATTGATTAAAAATGATTGAAGAAGAATATATGGTTTATACACCTACAAATCTTTCCGAAATTGCAAATGCTACATTAGACAAGTTACCATCGAAATCGCTAAAAGTGTACGATTTAGCCTACGAAAAAAATTTTAAATGAGCTAAGGAAGGTTTAAGTTTATTTCGAAAGGGTTTTATTGGCCTATTTTAATACAAAAAACATACTTTATTACTGAATAAATTAAATTGAAGAATTGAAGAAAAAATCGTATGTTTCACTCAGAGGAAAAGTAGGGGAAAGTGTTGTACCTTGGTACAATTTTCCTGATAAAATTTTATTCTCAAAAAAAAATTAAGAAAATTAAACTTTTAAAACTTTACTTCAAAGATAATTTATTTTGCTTTCTTTTAAAGTATTTACGAAAGACTAATTACTTTTTTTTTAATTATGTTTGTATATATTCTAGATATGTACAAATCGTACCAAGGTACAACCATGTCTTGTACCTTAGGACAGTAGTTATTGTACCTTGGGACTGTAAAGATTTATATAAAAACAAATGAGCAAGCTTAGTTAAACATATATTTTGATATCGAATTTATAATATTTATGTAAATATGTATATTATAGTTAAAATAATATCCAGTATTACATATATTGTAAGATGCAAAATCTAAAGAAAAAAATAACTGGTCCATTCTGCGCCTTGATCCTCCAACTACTTGGGGCTTAGGAATTTTTCTTTTTATAGCTACATAAAAAATTATGTAAATTTTGTCATCCTTGACAAATTTATTATTAAAAACTTTTTTCAGATATGTAACCTCAAAATTTCCGTCTTCTAAACACTTTTTTATTTCTGCCACATAATGGCGCACAGACTTTTTCCCCTTTATTTCGACAAGTACGAAGTCTCCTTCAATTAATGAACTGTTTTCTAGCTCTTCTTCGATCCCTATTTCTAAATTTTCTAAATTAGACTCCTCAATTATAGTTTCTAAATAGTTTTCATCCTCACTGCTATCGTGAATGTCCATCTTAAAATATTCGTCTTCGGAACTGTGATCTTCAATACTTAAATTTTTAACTTAAGCTTTAGTTTTAAGTTTTTTTCCCTTTAATTACATTTTTACCAGGTGAATTTATTTCTTGTAAAACTTTTCTATTAACACTTTTTGTTTTGGTTTTATACTTTCTGTTTAATTCTTCCTGTTCTATCTCTAACTCTTAAGGAGTTGATGTTAAAATTCTGGTCTTTCCTTTTTTTCCAGTTTTACTTCGAGGCATTTTTCTAAGATAATAAGAAAAAACATTAAATAATAAAGTTTTACAATCCTAGTATGCTTGTACCTTGGGACAGTCCCAAGGTACATGCAAACTGCCGTCCCGAGGTACAAATTTTACAAGTTTCGAAACATTTGCTTTTAAATTTTTTTAGGTTAGAAATTATAAGATTCACATATAACCATTAAAATCAGAAAAAAAATAGTTATTTATCTCTATGATTAGATCAAATTAATGTTTTATTTTTGTTCTCTAACACACTTACCTTTATATGTGGAAAAATAACTTCTATGGTCACAATTATAGTATTACCCACCTTAACTTGTATCGCATTTGAATTCTAAATAAACTGAAGTTCTCTATACCGTTACGCCAGTGGAAATTTTAGTAACAAAGTATTTCAGCTTTTTACTCATAGATAGCAGATATATTGAACATGTCCCGAGGTACATGCGTACCAAGGTACAACACCTTCCCCTACTTCTTTTACTCGTCTGTAGTTTCCGGACTCCACTTCGCGTCGTCCGTAAATTCTACAGACTAGTAAAAAAAAGCTTTACTTTTCCTCTTAGTAAAACAATATACTACTTTTTTAATATCATAAAATCTGGCATTTTTTTAAAACGCTTTTTTGAATTTATTATTTTTAAACAAATGTTTTTTTTTTTTTAATTTACAACTTTAATCATAGGTAACTTGATGAAAGATTTGGCCAGATTTTTGGCGGTTTTGGCCATTTTTGTTTTTGGATTCTCCATGCAATTTGTGGCGTTGAATCAGCCTTTTCATAATTTGAATGTGGATGAAATTAGAAGATTACATCGATCTCCCTCTAGAGCCTTATTTAAAGACGGTACGTACAAACTATTATCAACAAGTTACACAGGCCCACAAAAAAAAAATTTGTGAGTCTTGGATTCCAATATGATTGATATTCCTATTCCTACCGCTGAAACTGAATCCGCAATCCGTTTAACCCCTACACGTCAGGATTTGGACATAACCTCAAAAAACACCCGAAAAACTACTGAAACCGCTAAAATTATCTATGCCATACCACTGTCACCCTCCTGTCTCCAAATTACCAATTCTATAACCCCAGAATCCCATAATCCCCTAACCTCATAATACCATAGCCGCATAACCTCAAAACCCTGTAACCTCATTAAGTAGAAAAATCTGGTTTGGGAAAACAGAACAATTACTTGAAATTTTCTTGTAGAACATAATTATGAATAAGTAACTGTATAACCCTAAAATGCCATCACACCTCCTAACCCCTTCACTCTGTAACCCCATATATTATAACCTCTTAACCCCATCATCCTATTCTGTGGAAAAGTCCGGTTCCCGAAGTCATAAGAGTTTTATGAGTGAAGTCATGAATCAAGGTCTACTTCATTATTTTTTTAACCGGACTTCTCCACAGAATAGGATAACGGGATTAAGGGGATATAGTATATGGGATTACGAAGTGAAGGGATTTTGAGGTTATGGTGTTAGGGAATTTTGGGGTTATAGAGTTACCTATGACTATGTTCCACAAAAAAAAACTGAAGAATTTGTTCTGTTTTGCCAAACTAGATTTTTCTATGATACTTAATGAGGTTACGGGGTTTTGAGGTTATGCGGCTATAGTATTATGAGGTTTGGGGATTATGGGGTTCTGGGATTATAGAATTGGTAATTTGGAGACAGGAGGGTGACAGTAGTATGGCATAGATAATTTTAGAGGTTTCAGTAGTTTTTCGGGTGTTTTTTGAGGTTATGTCAAAATCCTGACGTGTAGAGGTTAAACGGCTTGCGGATTCAGTTTCAGCGGGAAAAAATACGTAGGAATATCATATTGGAATCCAAGACTATATTTTTTTTTGTGAGCCTGTGTTATTTGAGGGGTTCAGAGCAGAAGTGGATCAAGTCCATAAGGACCTGATCTACTTCTGCTCTGAACCCCTTATTTATTACAACAATTATAATAATATCGGATTTTTTTTTATAAATCCACTTTTTTGTCAAGCCAAGTAATAAAAGGAATGTGAAAAACAATTCTGCTAAAAAGTTCAAAGATTTAAAACATAATTTATCGTTAATTCTTTAAATGTAGGGCAGTAAAAATTGTGAGTAAACAAACCAAAGCAAAACGATTTTTATTTGTTATTCCTCACTTCCTTTAGTGTTAGTATTAAAACTACGGTCTGTTTCGTTTCACCAATCAAGATAGTAAAATAAAAATCGCATAGTAAATTTTTACAATAGGTTTGAATAGTATATGTTTGTGTATAGAATATAGTTATTTTTTATAAAATGAACTACGCTGTATATTAGCATATCCAATATTTGAATCTGTTTTGAAAATATTCACTGTGCGATTTTTAATTTACTCTCTTGCGTATTTTAGATTTTAAGCTTTCACGGCCATTAAGATATAAAGAACTTTCACTTTCGGGTTTAGACCGTGTTAATGGATTTTCACTTTCCGACGTTTCGTCTCTTACTACTAGAGACATCTTCAGGGATTAATCTGAAACTAAGTTTCGAATCAACTTGTGTCACTATTTATGACGAGTTGTGGTTATTCACCCGTGACGAGCTTTTTCCTATCAAAGACTTCCATATTGCAGGTAAGTGGTAACCAGTGTCCCGATTAATATTGTTAGGATGCTTGATGATTTCTATCGATTCCCGTAACTCATAGACAATGACACATACGAAAAACTCGAGACCGATCCTACTGGAAAATTTGAACGAAAAATCACACAATTACTTAAACAATCCTCCCTTACACCTCTTGAAATTTATAATCTAACACCCCGAGACTCCCGCGTACCAAAATGATATGGTTTACCTAAAATTCACAAGGACGGTGCCCCTCTTAGACCAATTGTCAGCACAATAGGTTCCCCTACGTATAAACTTGCCAAACACCTTGCCCAAATCTTAAATCAGTTAGTTGGAAAAACGAGGTCTTATGTAAAAAATTCCACACACTTTGTACAAACCTTATCGACAGTGACCCTGGACCCCTCGGACATAATGGTTAGTTTCGACGTAGAATCTCTATTTACTAACGTTCCCGTTCCCGATACAATAAATATTATACGAGACCTACTTACAACTGGAAATCTTGACCCTAAGTTATGTAAATTATTTGAAGCTTGTCTGACATCTACATATTTTCTGATACAGGGAGAGTTCTATGAACAAGTGTCAGGCGCCGCAATGGAATCCCCATTATCACCCCCTGCGGCCAATGCTTTCATGGAATACTTCGAGAAAAAAGCTATTGAGTCATTTCCATTAAAACCTAAAATTTGGCGCAGATACGTAGACGATGTCTATGCTATTTGGCCCCATGGCATGGAAAGCCTTCAAGGTTTTCTAAATCACCTCAATTCCCAACATAAATCTATACGGTTTACGATGGAAATTGAGAACAACGGATCACTTCCCTTTTTGGACGTTTTGGTTTACAAAACGGAAAATGGCTCAATAGGACACTCGGTATACAGGAAGAAAACCCACACTGACAGATACCTAAACGCATTTTCACATCACCATCCCTCTCAAAAACGCTCGGTAGTTAATTCACTTGTTCATAGGGCTTTCATGATTTCAGACAAGAATTCCCTAGACACAGAACTCCTTAAACTAACCAAAGCCTTGACCATGAACGGTTATACCAAAAAAGACATTAATAAGACCATATACAAATACAGAAATCCCAGACCCAAACAACAGGACAATAGTGACAATGACAGACAGACACAAGTTATACTTCCCTATGTAAGGGGTATCACGGATAAAATAGGTAAACTTTTGAAGAAGTCAAATATTAAGCCTATATTTCGGTCCAACCAAAAATTAGGTCAATGTTTGACTTCAACAAAAGACAAAATACCCCTGAGTTCAGAAGGCGTATATAAAATACCCTGCTCCTGTGGTACGGTTTACATAGGTGAAACTAAGAGAAAAATTTCTACAAGACTTCAAGAGCATGAGCGCAATATAAGAAAGAAACAAATTTCCTTATCGGCAGTAGCCGAACATGTACATGAAACAGGTCATAAAATCAATTTGTCTGAAACAAAACAAATATTAACAGAAAATAGAAAAATGCCAAGGAAGATACGGGAATCGATAGAAATCATCAAGCATCCTAACAATAATAATCGGGACACTGGTTACCACTTACCTGCAATATGGAAGTCTTTGATAGGAAAAAGCTCGTCACGGGTGAATAACCACAACTCGTCATATATAGTGACACAAGTTGATTCGAAACTTAGTTTCAGATTAATCCCTGAAGATGTCTCTAGTAGTAAGAGACGAAACGTCGGAAAGTGAAAATCCATTAACACGGTCTAAACCCGAAAGTGAAAGTTCTTTATTACTATCTTGCGTTTTCAAGCAAAAGAAGATCATCCATGGTAGTTTTGTATATAAATTGCATCATCTTGGACTTCTCTACCATTTTTAAATTGGCAGCTATTCTTGCTCTATTATTAAGTTAAATGGGTCACGTCAAGCAAGATAGTAAATTAAAAATCCCACAGTAAATATTTTCAAAACAGATTTGAATATTGGATGTGCCAATATACTGCGTAGTTTATTTTATAAAACATAACTATATTCTGTTACCAAACATATACTATTCGAACCTGTTGTAAAAATATTTACTATCTTGCTTGATGAAACAGACCATAAATATATTTTTATAAAATAAATTGTACTTGTTTATAAATTTCTAATGATATTGATAGAAAAGATAAGATTAGTACATTTTTTGATATTTACATTTATCTATTTTTTTCAAGCAAGATAGTAAATTAAAAATCGCACAGTAAATATTTTTACAACAGGTTTGAATAGTATATGTTTGTGTATAGAATATAGTTATTTTTTATAAAATGAACTACGCAGTATATTAGCATATCCAATATTTGAATCTGTTTTGAAAATATTCACTGTGCGATTTTTAATTTGCTATCTTGCGTTTTCAAGCAAAAGAAGATCATGCATGGTAGTTTTGTATATAAATTGCATCATCTTGGACTTCTCTATCATTTTTAAATTGGCAGCTATTCTTGCTCTATTATTTTTAAGTTAAATGGGTCACGTCAAGCAAGATAGTAAATTAAAAATCCCACAGTGAATATTTTCAAAACAGATTCGAATATTGGATGTGCCAATATACTGCGTAGTTTATTTTATAAAACATAACTATATTCTAAGGACAGAAATTTTTAATTTTAAACAAAATTATAAAAATATTAATTTATTATTCCATCAATCTCTTGGTACTGAAGAGGGCCAGCAGCCCGAAACTGTCAGTCTACCAATATCACTCTGTACGATGATTAGAAAATAGATTGATGGAATAATAAATTAATATTTTTATAATTTTGTTTAAAATTAAAAATTTCTGTCCTTACTAATTTTACGTCTAACCACCCGTTAGTGGTACTATGTGCTTGAGACACACAAGTCTTCAACTTGCTACCATTCAAAGTCTCCAGATAAGGAGAGGTATGAGTAGTTGTCTACATCTAGAAATAGATTGCGCACAAGTCTACATCAATCTAATGGCTATATTCCTTTTGCGAGTAAAGTCTAAAAACGTTTTCTTAATCAGCGTGCAGAGTTAACTCTTGGTACTGAAGAGGGCCAGCAGCCCGAAACTGTCAGTCTACCAATATCACTCTGTACGATGATTAGAAAATAGATTGATGGAATAATAACTATATTCTGTTACCAAACATATACTATTCGAACCTGTTGTAAAAATATTTACTATCTTGCTTGATGAAACAGACCATAAATATATTTTTATAAAATAAATTGTACTTGTTTATAAATTTCTAATGATATTGATAGAAAAGATAAGATTAGTACATTTTTTGATATTTACATTTATCTATTTTTTTCAAGCAAGATAGTAAATTAAAAATCGCACAGTAAATATTTTTACAACAGGTTTGAATAGTATATGTTTGTGTATAGAATATAGTTATGTTTTATAAAATGAACTACGCTGTATATTAGCATATCCAATATTTGAATCTGTTTTGAAAATATTCACTGTGCGATTTTTAATTTACTATCTTGCGTTTTCAAGCAAAAGATCATCCATGGTAGTTTTGTATATAAATTGCATCATCTTGGACTTCCCTACCATTTTTAAATTGGCAGCTATTCTTGCTCTATTATTTTTAAGTTAAATGGGTCACGTCAAGCAAGATAGTAAATTAAAAATCCCACAGTGAATATTTTCAAAACAGATTCGAATATTGGATGTGCCAATATACTGCGTAGTTTATTTTATAAAACATAACTATATTCTGTTACCAAACATATACTTTTCGAACCTGTTGTAAAAATATTTACTATCTTGCTTGATGAAACAGACCATAAATATATTTTTATAAAATAAATTGTACTTGTTTATAAATTTCTAATGATATTGATAGAAAAGATAAGATTAGTACATTTTTTGATATTTACATTTATCTATTTTTTTCAAGCAAGATAGTAAATTAAAAATCGCACAGTAAATATTTTTACAACAGGTTTGAATAGTATATGTTTGTGTATAGAATATAGTTATGTTTTATAAAATGAACTACGCTGTATATTAGCATATCCAATATTTGAATCTGTTTTGAAAATATTCACTGTGCGATTTTTAATTTACTATCTTGCGTTTTCAAGCAAAAGATCATCCATGGTAGTTTTGTATATAAATTGCATCATCTTGGACTTCCCTACCATTTTTAAATTGGCAGCTATTCTTGCTCTATTATTTTTAAGTTAAATGGGTCACGTCAAGCAAGATAGTAAATTAAAAATCCCACAGTGAATATTTTCAAAACAGATTCGAATATTGGATGTGCCAATATACTGCGTAGTTTATTTTATAAAACATAACTATATTCTGTTACCAAACATATACTATTCGAACCTGTTGTAAAAATATTTACTATGTTGCTTGATGAAACAGACCATAAATATATTTTTATAAAATAAATTGTACTTGTTTATAAATTTCTAATGATATTGATAGAAAAGATAAGATTAGTACATTTTTTGATATTTACATTTATCTATTTTTTTCAAGCAAGATAGTAAATTAAAAATCGCACAGTAAATATTTTTACAACAGGTTTGAATAGTATATGTTTGTGTATAGAATATAGTTATGTTTTATAAAATGAACTACGCTGTATATTAGCATATCCAATATTTGAATCTGTTTTGAAAATATTCACTGTGCGATTTTTAATTTACTATCTTGCGTTTTCAAGCAAAAGATCATCCATGGTAGTTTTGTATATAAATTGCATCATCTTGGACTTCCCTACCATTTTTAAATTGGCAGCTATTCTTGCTCTATTATTTTTAAGTTAAATGGGTCACGTCAAGCAAGATAGTAAATTAAAAATCCCACAGTGAATATTTTCAAAACAGATTCGAATATTGGATGTGCCAATATACTGCGTAGTTTATTTTATAAAACATAACTATATTCTGTTACCAAACATATACTATTCGAACCTGTTGTAAAAATATTTACTATGTTGCTTGATGAAACAGACCATAAATATATTTTTATAAAATAAATTGTACTTGTTTATAAATTTCTAATGATATTGATAGAAAAGATAACATTAGTACATTTTTTGATATTTACATTTATCTATTTTTTTCAAGCAAGATAGTAAATTAAAAATCGCACAGTGAATACAGGTTGAATACTATATGTTTGTGTATAAAATATAGTAATGTTTTATAAAATAAACTACGCAGTACATTCGCAGATCCAATATTCGAATCTGTTTTGAAAATATTCACTGTGCAATTTTTAATTTACTATCTTGCTTGACGAAACAGACCATAGTTTAATAACTAGCTTTCAATTTAACTGCTGCCAATATAACAAAATTTAAATTCTTTCCGAGTAACGAACGTCACTCTACCCATGATATACATTTTCGTCATTTCTGATTATACTGTATATAAATTGTATGTAAGATATCTTGTATGAACAAAAAAAAAATAGTTGGTAATACTGACTATTGTTTGACACACGATTCTAAAGCTATCGAAAGAATGCGGCAAAAATGAGAAAAATATAATTGAATATAAAATCTAACTACAGGGTGGCCCAAAAAAAAAAACGGACAATTTTTAAACCGTAATCTTTTTTGCCTTTGACGGATTTATACCAAATTTGAAATGAATATACTAAAAACATGTAAGATTTGGAAAATAATTTTATTTGTTAAAAGTATTATCATATTGTTCAGTAATAAAGCTTTTTCCGAAGGGGTTGTTTTAAAGCGTTTGGGTTTAGAGCAAAATGTATAATATGAAACTTTCTGACCTAACTATGTTCAGTGATCTTTTTTCAATAGATAAGTATGTTTAAATTTTAATTTAAAATTGTAGTTTATTTTTTATTCATATTTTTCCGAAAGGTTACATATTGCAGTAAATTGATTTTTAAACGTAAAAAACTGATTCAGTAGGCGTATTATTTATCTGACATGTCTTAAAAAATAATCTCTTAATTTAAAAAGTATTTAAAATCAGCAAAAAAACTGAAAAAAATTCGAATTACTTTAAAAATCAAGGGGAAAATGTGAAAGCTGAATTCTAGATGTATATTTTAAGAAAAATGGGTATTAAATAACACAAAAATTATAAATGGCGTATGGAAATTCGAAACTTTTACTACAAACATGAGAAATAATAAATCGCTAAAATAAAACAAGATTTAAGTATTTGCTAAACGAACAAAGAATTTAAAGAAAAAATATATTTTTCTACGATTGCTTTAGAATGTAAGCAAATACACACACTTTTCAAACACAGAATGAATTCATTCTAGCTCTAGATACGGTATAAATATTCCGTATCAAGTGTTAGAATGAGCACATGTAGTGCCATTTCTTGTGTATAAAAGTAAAGAAAACTGTAGCAAAATTAGCAAAAATATATATATTTTACCATGAAATATTGAATAATTTAATGCAATTTAAAGTTTTGCGTTAAAATACATAAAGTTGATTAGTTTTTCTTAATATTGGACCAGTTTTTTTATCAGTTAAAAAAATTAAAACTGCTCCATCTATTGTTAAATATTTAAACCTGATATCAGTCACAACAATCTGACATAACCTTCAATTTTTGCATTATAATTTGTAAATATGTGTTAAAATTAAATAAAAATCTTTTTTAAGTACTGATTTGATAAAATTATTAAATAACATTAATTGCTTTATTTAAAAATATGTGTTTTGTTGCATTTACAATGTCGAGTAGCAAAAAACATTGTTTTTGACCTTGTCCGCAGTTTAAAGCCATACAGTGTTTCATATTTGCAGTCGAAGAAAAAGTATAGTCTACAACACGTATGGAATAGTCATTCTGCGCTCGCGGGACCGTCATACTCGCCTGCCGGCTCGTATGACAAACTTTCCGCTCGCGCGGAATATTGTCTATTCCATACTAGTTATAGAATATACTATTTTACTACAAATAAATTAAATTATATTAAACACTGTCTTATTTTTTAACAATAATATAAAAGCACATTATGGTACAGGATCTTGGTTGGTTATTTGTAGTAATAATGCCATATTGGTTTACAAAAATTCCCATCATCCTTTATTTTAAGTTAAGCACTTTTTTTCGTTTCGACATAACCTAGACTTATTTCTTATTTTTCTACACAATTTTGTTTTTACATACAGGGTGATCCATAACTGGCATGCCAAAATTTAAGAGGTGATTCTAGATCCAAAAATATAAAAAAAGTTTTTATAAAGGTTGGTCCGGAAATGAGCCCTAAGGGATCTAGGGCCCTTTAAAATTGTAATAAAAATAAGGTTTTTAATTAATAACTCGGGTACCGTTTAAGCTAGAGCGGCGAGCTTTTGCATGTATACTAGTATTAATAAGGGCAATAAGTTTATGTTAATTTATTTTTTTAATTTATAGAGAGGCGTGCCCAGACGGACAAAATATATGAGGCTTAAAACATTTTTGCCCCAAACTTTTCTATGTGTATGTTTTTTGGATTTGTTGTAAAAGATATAGATTTTAAATTAAAAGGTAAATACACAAAACTATTGAAGATAGACCATTTAACATAATGCAGACGAAAAGTTATAATTTTTTACATTTTGCTCTAATCCCTATGGGTCTAAAATAACCCCTCCAGAAAAAGCTTTCTTACTAAAATATATAATAATAATTTAAATAAATAAAATTATACACCGAATCTAACTTTTTTTAAGCCTATTTATTTCGAAGTAAGTAAAGATCGCTCAAACGACAAAAAAGTTATAACGGTTTAAAAAGATTTTTTTGGGTCACCCTGTAGGAACACGTTCACGTTAAATTCGCTTACTCGAAGCAGTTTTTTGCTCGTACCTCCCCCTTTATTTGTAGATATCTGACCGTGTGTCAGACTATATATAGTGTAATTTTCCCTCTCAGTGATATTGCACCCTCTTCACGCCAACGAGCTCTTGTTTTTCGCCGTTTTTGGCCAAACTACCACTGACGACTTGATTGTGAAGAGCGAGCGACTCCCGCACAGACCCGAATGGACCACCGTACTATTCAAACTCATGTTTGCTATTTATATGTTGGTATCAGTGGTCGTTCTCATAAACCTCTTGATCGCTATGATGTCTGATACATACCAAAGAATACAGGTAATAGGCCTAGTGCATTTGAATTCCTAACTGCCATACAAAAAATAAAGACGGAAAAATAATTTGTCGACTTTAAAGGGCCGTATAATTGTAATTTTATTGAATTTAGAATTGGAATAAACATTCAAAATTATCAAAATTTACGTTACGTAATACTTGAACGTTCCCTAAGGCCTTTTCCAAAGAGCTCAGACAAAATGATGCTATGTCGCTTACGCCCTTATTGTTTATCGAACCCAGACTTGTGATACATCAATCTCTTCGTCTTGTTTTGTAGATTCGATTTCTGGTCAAAAATCCCGCCTAGAGCCTAATTTGAAGGTAGCATCGTTTGTCAACCCCAGATATCAGTACGTTGCTCCTCACGTGTTTTTTTACATTTTCACAGATGCCGGGAATAAAAGGGATTTGTCCCGGGAAATTTTAGAACGCACATGTAGATTGATAAATGAGGAAGCGATTTTGTGCAAAAAACCCCCCGAAATTCGAAATTTTGGGCCAGTTCTACCTATTTGAAAATGAAGGTATCGTTAAATGAAATCTCAGAAATTTGCCTGACAATCGCACATTTCTCCGCGAGCTTTCTGATAGGCCGAAATTTTTAGCCTCACTTTTTCAACTTTAAAATTATTTATCTCGTTTAATATAAATCCTAGGGACTCGGGACCTGGACAGGCGGATCGGAAATTTAAAAATCTAGGGGAACCCCCCGTCCTCCAGCCGCCCCCCCCCCCAACCCCTCCCCTCCGACGTTTCGTTCAAAAGTTATTAACAAAAATCGGCGACGGTGCAGAATAAGTCCCGCCTCTTTCTTCTTTCTTCATCTCATTCTCGCTCACTCACTCACTTTTAGCAACCTTGAAAATATACCAATATTCACGAAAACTACCCCCCGCCTTAATTTTATGACAAAAGACTGCAAACACCGTGTATTAAAATCAAATGACAATACTATTGTACAGCTCTTTAAAGTCCAAAATAGGGGTTGTTGCCGTAGGGTTACTTGATTGGTTATTGCTTTGCTTTGTTGTTCTTTTTTGTATTTTTTTAATCGGTTTAGGAACTTAATAAGATCTCTTCAAAACAAAATGCACAAACCGATAAACAATAAAACACAAAAAAAGAACAATGTAATAAAGCCACACCTCACACGCCCCCCCAAATGGAAATAGATTTAAAAAATAGCAAGATTAGATGACTATTAATTATGTTAGCAAAGGGTCTGTAAAATTCAAAACCTCTGAGAATGAAATCCTAATGAGCACTAGTTCTTAAATAGTGGTAAAAGTTCTTCCGCAGACTGCATGCTAAACAACAGTAAGAAACTGCAATTTCTTTTGCACAATTCTAATAGTGTTTTTGTTCCTGATTTCGATTTTGTTTAGATCAAACCTCTATATGTTCCCATTTTTGAGAAAAACCATTCCAAAATGTTATAAAAATTAAAATACGTCATTTTTGGAGGCCCATATTTAAATTATTATAGCAGCTACAAACGTTATTTCTAGTTTAAATTAAAGTTACATCTATGCTCTATAAATTAATTAAGAAAACTGTCTGAAAATTATTTTAAAAGTTCAGTTAATGAATAGCTTTTGAAGCCTCTGCAATGCTGCTTAAAAGAAGGTGATTTTGTTAAGCAGTTTTATAAATTTAATGTCAAATTTATTATATTTGTCAAGCCTATGTATTTGTCAATTTTGATAAATATGACATATACTGCCCAAAATAGTCTTAAACAGCAACACTGAATCGTCATTGCAGATGTCTTAAAAACTAGTCTTCCGTTGGACACCGGAAATAAAATCCAGATACTTTTCTAAACGGTTTATAGAGCAAATATGTAACTTGAATTCAGGCTATAGAAAACCTGAGTAGTAGTGGTAATATTTTTTTGGGTTGGCCAAAGCCGGACAACTAGGCAATTTCTGGCTCTTTTTGTCACCCCAGGCAATCCCAGCCATTTACTAATTTGAGTCCTCCTTGAACCTGCCCGTCCTTTCAATAAAGGTCAGGATATTGGCCCAGGGGAGATCTCTTAGTTCCTCTAGGTTGAGTCTTTGAATTTCAAAGACTTGCAAGCTGATCCTGTCGGATCTGACACACTCGGCTAAGTAATGAGAGGATGTTTCATCCTCTCCGCACTTTGGGCATAGCGGACTCTCTAGAATCCGCATTGTTTCCAGGTGCTTCCTTAGCTTGCAGTGGCCCGTGAGGACCCCTACGAGTTGTCTGAGTGCAGTTCTTCCTTTTTTCAGCAACTAGTCGGTCTTTGATTTGCTTGGGCCAGCCAGGAAGTCCCTAGCTTGCCGGGAACCGTCGACCGCCCTCCATTGCTCCTTTAGCTTGGTATAAGCCCACTCATCGAGAGCGGTCTTTATTTGCTTCCTTGTAACACCTAATATAGGTTCGATCCGAGTCTTGCAAGTTCATCTGCCTTCTCGTTTCCAAGAATTCCACTATGACCCGGTATCCATACCAGTTGAACGTTTTTGGTCCTTGCTAACACTTCCAAGGCTTCTGCACACTCCCTGACTAGGAGTGACCTAGTGCTGGGATTGCCTTTAGAGCGGCTTGACTGTCCAAGCACATGTATATATCGTGCCCCGAATGCTGCCTTATTTCCCTGCAATTTGCCGCTTCCTGTATGGCATAGACCTCAGCTTGGAAGACAGTGGAAAAGCGACCAGGTGGAAAACTCTTTTGCAAGTCCAGGTCCTCCACGAAGAATTCTGCCTCAGAGCTTTGGATGCCTTCCATACGCGAGCCGTCTGTATAGCACACCAAAGCGTTTGGCGCAAATTGTATTTCTTTCTTTTCCCATTCCTCCGTTGTCGGAATCCTGAGAGAGAAACTTCTATCGAACCTTAATCGGTCCTCTGCTTCAATCACTTTGATACTACTAATTGGGATATCCCTTTCGGAAATATCAGCGATTTTGCCATGACCGTAGTTCGCCTTCCCGCCCAAAGTCCAAACCTGAGTAGGTGCTTCCATAATTTATTTATTTTCCACCTAAAATGCCATTTTTTAATTTTTTAGAATTTTCGGCAGGGTACTTCTAAAAAACGGAAAGAGATACAGATTTGATCTGAATAGAATCGAAATCAGCAACAAAAATACTATTAGAATTGTGCAAAAGAAATTGAAGTTTGTTACTGTTGTTTGGCATGCAGTCTGCGGAAGAACTTTTACCAAAAAAACTGGCGCTTATTAGGATTTCGTTCTCAGAGGGTTTGAATTGTACAGACCCTTTGCTCACATAATTTATCACCTAAGTTTGCTATTTTTTTAAAACCTATTTCCACTTGGGGGGACGTGTGACCTATTGAGTGGCCTTTCAGTTTCGTGCTGTAGCTAAGGATTCCTTAGTAGATAGTAGATATGTAGATCGAAATATATTTGGTATTCAGTACAACTCTAATTTTGATTGAGATAAATGTAGGGTCTAGAAGTATTCCTCGTGCCAACATTTCCAAAGTTTTTGCTAGCTTTAAGCAAACGCTTTTAACGGCAACGTTGCATATTAAGCTTGACGTAGAAAAGCATGGCAAACTTTGAGGAAATGGGAATCTTTACGATGAGACTAAACTTCCCTAAACTAAATCGAGGTGGGTATTACGGCCGAAGATCATACGGCCGAAAGCGAGGTTTGTAGTAGTGGCAGCACTGATTTCAGTGGCTCTTAAAGCGTAGGCAAGTATTTATACATTGAGATATATAACTGGTTGCTTAATACTATTCTCTAAAAATTAATAAATATAATAAAATAATTGTTGAAATTTTTATAACAAAAAATTGTTAAAATACTCACGAATTTCTAAAGTAAAACGAATTTGTATTTCAGCATATATATGTATTTAAAATAGGCCTAGCGCTTTCGATCAAAAGATCATCTTCAGGGCTTAGCTCTGAAAAGTAAGATAACAAAAAATTAGGGGGCTATGAAAGTAAGGTTAGGAATAAGTAATAAATAAGTAAATTTACAAAGGGTACTTACTCGTCAGAGCTGATTACAACAGAATGAGAGGTAGATTAAAAATATGGGAACATCACAGTTAAAAAGTTCCACAGATTAAAATAATAAATATATAAATACAGGCGCGTAGATATGGGGGGGGGGGGTAGAGGGGGTATATACCCCCCCCCAAGAATCTTTATTTGTTATATTTTAAATAAAAAAAATAAAAAATAAAAATAACAGCGGGTGTTTTATTGTTTGGGTAGGGGCGCCAATTTTTGTATGTAGAAACTCTCAGGGACAAAGCTTTTTTTTTTTTGAGGGTATTTTTTTTTTGTTTTAGCAGGGGCGCCAAATTTTGTAGAAACGCTCATCGACAAAGCTTTTTTTTTTCGGAGGGTGATTTCTTGTTTTGGTAGGGGCACAAATTTTGTAGAAACACTCAGATACAAAGCTTTTTTTCGGAGGGTGATTTCTTGTTTTGGTAGGTGGCGCAAAATTTGTAGAAACGGTCAGGGACAAAGCTTTTTTGTCGGAGAGGGTTTTTTTGGTAGGGGCGCAAAATTTAATAAAAATTCTACCCCTCCCAAGAAAAAATCCTATCTACGTGCCTGTATAAATAACAAAATCTTTTGACATAATGACAATTAAAAAGTATATAGAAATAAAAACATTACAAATTTAAAACACTAGAAATTTAAGCGGCAAAGTTTAAAACATTTTAAATTAAATTTTTGAAAATTGGTTTGAATTTTTGATTTAATTCAGTTTGATTGTTTAGACAACACCTAACACAGTAGACAAAATAATAAATAAAATGAAATTTAAAAACTTACTTAAAGTAGCCTACCCCTGCACCCAAAATGATATTGTCAAAAAATTTGCCTCCCTACCATACATCGGCTCATTTTCGTATAAAATATCCAACATATTTAAAGACTGCAACAAAAAAATTGCATTTAAAACTTCCAAAACTTTAAGTCATAATCTAGTCAACACAAAAAACCCTATAGCTTTGTTCGGGATACGCTAGAATCAGTTCTGGACTACTGTTTATTGGTTATTTAAAGTCACATGGTAATAAGGATTAAACCTCCATTGGTCAGAACCAGTTCTGAACAGTTCTGAATCTCGAACAAGCCTTATACCTCTAAGTAAAAAGTCTGGTATATATAAACTAACTTGCCCAATCTGTCAAAAATTTTATTTAGGGAAAACTTCTAGATGTTTCAAAATACGCTGTAAAGAACATTTAACTAGAACCAACAAATCAGTTTTTGGTCATCATCTAGAATATAATAATCACGTTTTTAATATTGATAATGATAGTAAAATCCTCCATTTTTTGACCTGCCATAAATACGATCTAAAAATGTCATTACTAGAAGATTTGGAAATATATTTGGGCATTAAAAATAAAAAAGATCTTTGTCTAAACAATCAAACTGAATTAAATCAAAAATTCAAACCAATTTTCAAAACTTCAATTTAAAATTTTTTAAACTTTGCCGCTTAAATTTGTAGTGTTTTAAATTTGTAATGTTTTTAGTTCTATATACTTTTTAATTATCATTATGTCAAAAGATTTTGTTATTTATATATTTATTATTTTAATCTGTGCAACTTTTTAACTGTGATGTTTCCATATTTTTAATCTACCTCTCATTCTGTTGTAATCAGCTCTGACGAGTAAGTACCCCTTGTAAATTTACTTATTTATTACTTATTCCTAACCTTACTTTCATAGCCCCCTAATTTTTTGTTATCTTACTTTTCAGAGCTAAGCCCTGAAGATGATCTTTTGATCGAAAGCTCTAGGCCTATTTTAAATACATATATATGCTGAAATACAAATTCGTTTTACTTTATTCTACACAGCATACAAGTCAAAAATTAAATATTTTTTCACGAATTTCTGGTTAGTGTTTTTTTTAATGGGTGCGTTGGGATACGTTAACAATGGTTTGGTTTGGTAGTTTTCTGGTTTGGTGTTTTTTTTTAATGGGAGGCAAAAAATCTAAAAAGGGAGGCATTGGTTTACGTTAACAATGGTTTGGTTTGGTAGTTTGCTGGTTTGGTGTTTTTTTTTTAATGGGAGGCGTTGGTTGACGTTAATACTGGTTTGGTTTGGTAGTTTGCTGGTATGGTGTTTTTTTTTAATGGGAGGCAATTTTCAGATAACATATTTCAGAATTTAGAAGGCGATATATTTTAAGAATCAAATAGGATTATATTTAGGCTAAATAATTTAGCTACCCAGGTAGCAAGGGATGTTATATCACAAGAAATTAACATCACTTTTGGGTGTATTTTTAAACTAAATCATAACATCACATAATATTGAAAAATAACATGTATTTAACATCACATTTGCAACGTAATACGTGTGACGTGACAACCATGTTATTTAATAACAAATATTTAGCAATGCTGTGAATATATCGCATGTCACATATTAACGTGGCTTTCACGTGAATGTCATGTTATTTTGCTTCTCACCGACGTTCGAAGCAAAAAAATCGATATAAGATGATGTTGATAGAGTAAATTATTATAAGGAAATTGTATACACATTATACGATTTCCAATGGATAGGGGGCTCTGCCGGGCTTCTCAAGACCACGGACACGGATTAAAGGAATATATTCTCCGCTTAATCTGCAATTTCGTATTTAGAATCTATCTGTTTCAATCTGTGATTGTTTCAATTACTGATTGATTTTAAATCCGATTTTTTTATAGGGTTATAGCGTTTTTAATGGTTTTAATTTAGAAAAAGCTAATATCCTAGAATATTATTTAAATATTAAAGTACCAGTAACGGCATCCATAAGATATTAGATATAACAGGAATGTGGATTTATGATGTCACAAATACGTTATTTTCGGGATGTCATTGTGTGATGTTATTAGGGGCGGACTTAGGACATCCCCACCATGCTACATTCTTGTTAAATGAGACTACAATCTTAACATTTTGGCCGTATGATCCAGACTAAATCTGCTCAAGAAAGGCAAACGTTATGGTTATTCACTATAGCATCCGGATGCTATAGTGCAGATCAGATACTTACAGGAACAATTTTTACGATGCGACAATTTACAGATTTTAAAATATATTCAGTAGTAATATCATAAGTGCATGTTGAATTATCGATAAATTTTATTACTGTATTAAAAAAAATATTTTGCTTGGCAATTGTTTGAGTGCATTCTTCGTGTTATAAAATTCCGAGACCTTAGGTCGAGGAACTTTGACGAAAAATGCACGAAAACAATTTCTTTAAGCAATTTTTTTTATATTCAGAAAAAAAATTATGTATAATTCAACATGCACGAATGGTATTTTGAAAGACTATTTTACAAACTAAATAATGAAGTATATAATTTTACCATGTTTAATATTGTTTCATATTTAAATTGAAAATTTAAGAACTAAACAACAATATTACTTTACAACTATAATTAAAAATTTAAATCTCAAATTTTGCCGCTCAAAAGTTTAAAACCACGATGTTTACCTGTTCGCGAATGTTGCCAAGTCTAAACTTTGCTTGAGAGATATTTTATGCTTGAGATTATTTGAATAAAATAGTTGTTATCATATATTTTAGCATTTAAATAAAGATCTTTTTTGTTTAAAAAGTTATATTTCAACTGAAAAGAAATAAAATAACGGGTGTTTCCACCCGTAAAAAAATACAATTTGCCATCGGTTTCTAATAAAGTTTGGCGTACTTGTACCAGCGCAGTCATTTGATGTTTTGATTTTCGTCATTTAAAAGAAGTAAATTATTTACTTCTTTACTGTAAATATATTTTTAATAAATAAGTGTTTAAATTGGTTTTGAGTGGCCTGTTTTTAATACCAAGATTCAATTAAATAAATTAAAATTTATGAATATCAGTGATTTAAAGCTTTTAAGATGGAAAGTGCATAAAATATAATATATTATCTGAAACTAATTAGGGTTTATATCTAGGATGTTTTGGTAATAAAATAAGCATTTATATTGCTTATCAATAAAAATAAATCAACTAAAGGTAAGCTTCACAAATTAAAAACAAATTTTGCAAAAATATAACATTTAATAAAACGTCAGTAACTGTCTGTTTCTTGTTTTTATAGTAACCAAGTGATAATTGCATCGTGCAAAAATTATCAGATTCATTTTAAACTGATTGGTCAATAAACTAAAAATGCAAAGTTTTGATTGGCCTATATATTGTTTGTGAAATAGTTATTTTTTAAGTTAATTTGACAACAAGACATTGCTGGCTACAAAGTTTGTATAGTTGGATAATTATCATTATAATGAATTAAACAGAAGATATTATAAGGGATAAAATTTAATAATGGTATAAATTGGTTTAATAATTATAAATTAAAAAAAAATATATTAAAAAAAGAAAAAATTGTCATAGTTATTCTTCATATTGTAATAAAAGATCAAATCCAAGAGGGTTGTACATACAGTTGATTAGCAACAATTTTATTATTCTTAGAGGGGCCGTCGATATTATTTATAGGGACCGTCGTTATTTTTTTATAGGGACCGTTGTTCTTAGAAAAGGCCACATTTTCTCAATTTAAAAATAAAATTAATATTTTTAATATAATATTTTTTATATTTCTCACTCCCCAATTGGCTTTCTCTAAGATTAATTTTAGGCATTATATTATATTTTTGAGTTTGGAATATATTTATTTCTTTATTCTGCAAGAGTTTAAGAAAGAACAATGTTAACAGAATAAAAATTTGCATTTTCGTGGGACCGTAGTTACAAGGGACCGTCGTTACGTTTAGACACAATTAGTGGGATTTGGATCAAGGTCTTTGAGATCAGTTCCTGCAAATTTGAGGTTAGGTATTGTATATGTTATTGTACAAATCTAAAATGTTTAGTCTGAGATATAATTAAAAACAATTAAGATAATATTAGGGACCGTCGTTATTCATTAAAAAAGTACGCATTAAAATAACATCGCTTAAACTAAATTGATTAAATGCATATTTACAATTAGAAGTATTTACCGCTCTTAACGCGTAATGAAAATACTTGGCACTGATCTTCTACTAATAATTTTGACGTAGCACGATCGGCATTCTAGCAGTGTCGGATTTTACTAATATACGAAGCGCTCGATTTAAATTGGGAGACATAAGTTATTATTTTTTTTATTCAAACCAGTATAAGATTTTCCAAGTAAATAAGTCTTATGACGTAAGTTAACAGTTCTTAGATTAACTAAAAAATATTTTGCAAAGTTCAATTAAGGTAATCTACATACAAATATGGATTGTATGTCAAAAAAGGGACCGTCGTTACGTTTTTTAGGTTAATATATCAGATTTTCAAAACAGACGATATTTATAGAAGCTATTAATAACTGAGTATCAAAACCAGTTAATATTGAAGACATTTCATTAACTAAATTGCACAAAAAGTTTTTTTAGAGCTAGAGACATATTTTCTCCCATTACTGAATTTTGTCCCATAAATGAATGGTATAACTGGTAAAGTAAAAAATTTTCCTGTACCACTTTATGACTGTCTATATATTTATGCTTTTAGTGCAGTGACTATAAATAAACAATTTTAGCATTAGTAATTTTTAAAATAAATAAATAACATATTAATTACTAAGTAAAGGTCCCCATTACATTTGCACTAGGCCTGTTGCATAATTAGTTCGGGAAACAATCATGTATAATTGGCTCGAATTAAAATCAATTTCAATTTTAATTTTAAAATTAGCATTTAACTAGTATGTCAAAAATCGAAATCAACGCAAATTTAAACTATATTTTCCCGTGCTAAACTGCTTTGCTTTCTACTTGCAGTGCAAAAGAACCCGATCAGCGCTTTCGAACTGCTGTTTTTTGCGGTTTTTGGTCAAACTACCACCGACAATCTCAAAAGACCTGGCTTTAACGCAGAGAACCCCCTGTATAACGACAATAACCAACCTTATTGGACGGGGTATCTGTTTAAGATCGTTTTCGGCATCTATATGCTGGTATCTGTTATAGTGCTGATTAATCTCCTTATTGCTATGATGACTGATACATATCAACGTATTCAGGTAATCAAAGGCTTCGATTTAGGCATTTTTTAACACATATGTCCCATATGGACATTGCACAGAGGGCCAGGGAAAAAAAAGTGGACAAAATTCTGAATTTTTGCATACGGCTATTTTTGATACCTCTGATTTCGAATAAAATAATGAAAAAAATCAAAAAAAAATTTTCGCGCAACTAGGGTGGTCCAAAATTTTATTTTTTTTTTCGATCTTTATAAAAATGTGTCAAATGTCTTCTTTTGATTATGTTTATGTAGACCAATGTTCATAACCTAAAAATTTAAAATGGCGGAGTCAATATGACTCAGTTTTTGAACCTTTACTGTATTTGCACGAAATTAGGGCTAATTTTTTTTGAAATGTCTTCAGTTTTGGAGAAATACTTAAAATTAAAGCACTTAATATGAAAAAAATATAATCAAACTTAAAAATTGATTTAATCCCCTATTTTTGTGAAAATCTTTATTTCAAGATATTATGCCATCTGTAAAATAAACTATTTTTTTTTAATCATAGAATATGTACTTAAGTATCATCAGATATGTCTAAAAATATATTACATAATTAGTAAAGTGTCTGTATCGTAATATAAAGGTCCTAGAAACGTGAAAATAGTAACTATCAGTTTAAATCATAAATTTAAAAAAATATATCCATTTGTTAAGTGTGGCTTTCCATGGAGATTTTTCCTTAACTATAGTAATATTATTCTATCAAAAAACAAACCACAAATAAGTCGAGTGAGTGACAGTGAAGAGGTCAGACGTCGCCCAGCAGATTTCCATAGAGTAAGATTGTTTTATTATAAATATATTCGAACTAACATTTGCTCACTTGTAAGCTTGCTTGCCAAGTGCTGCAGCCCTTTTCACACTGTGGACTTAAGCCAATTCCTACAAACCGCTGAGGCTGGCGGTTTGGTGTGTTTAAGGTTCCCAAGACCCCAATACTAACAATAAGTGCTTAACACTACACCTCCCCCCGCCGCCCGGGGCCTTTTCAGGCCCCCGTAATTCTCAACTTACGCACTCCGAGATGTCATATCCAAACTCCCCCGATAAGCCCCACTACGACGCCACCATGGCAAATTCTTCCCTACAGTCAATAATTGCAAACCTTCAAGAACAATTAAAAGTCCAGGCAGAAAATCACAAAACACAAACCGATAGTCTACTAGCCCAAATAAAATTCGCCAATGACACGATCAGCGGCCTCCGACAGGAAATTGCCCACCTCACTGTCCAAATAGATACCCTCCTAAAAAACCAACCAAGCCAGGACCCGGCATTTTCCGACGCCCCTGAACCCTCCGAATCAGACATGTCCGGAGTGGAATTCGCCTCAGGGAGCGAATCCCCCAGATCCCCCACACTATCCCCGCGAAAACGCAGAAAACAAAAAAAGCGGTCAAAAAGTTCCGGCTCCGGTTTAATAAACCAACCCGCCGCCAAACCTCCAACCCCCGACCAAGAAGCCCAAAAAGCCCCAAAAATCCCCCCCATCATAATCCGAGCCCCCGAAAAGTGGCTAGCCCTATCGAGCTATTTTAATTCGCAAAGAATTAATATTTTACACGCGAAGAACACCACCGACGGTGTTCAAATTCGCACTCAGACTAGTGACGACTTCCGCAAAGTCACGAAACACCTTGATACGGAGAAAATTCCGTATCACAGCTTCACCCTCCCGGAAGACAAGGCGATTCACACCGTAATCCGGGGAATCCCCACTCAAATAGCCGTAAAAGACGTCGCAGCCGCTCTCATCGAGCGAGGGTACACCCCCACGTCAGTCGCCAGAATGACGCGTACCAAAGACAAAACCCCCATGCCACTAGTCCTAGTCATCCTTCCCAAGGTGACCGGACAACAACACCCTATATTCAATGAAACTAGGCTTCTACACCTAGTAATCAAGGTCGAAAGCCAGACCTATAAGCCAAAATTCCGGCAATGCCACAAATGCCAGCTATTCGGTCACTCCCAGGCCAATTGCAGAGCTACAGCCAAATGCGTCAAATGCGCAAAAGATCATCACACAAAAACATGTGACAAACCCCGCAACACAGACGCTAAATGCGCAAACTGCCTTGGCCCTCACACAGCCAACTATCACAAATGCCCAAAACACCCTTCTAACAACCTCCCAACCGGCTTAAAGGTCCCCCCAACCCAAAAATTCACCCCTGGCACCTCCTATGCCCAAAAGGCAGCCAACGCCACCCCCCAACAACCCAAAGCGGCCCCAGGCCCCAGCGCCAACCCCCCAAATATTTTCGATCAAACCCAAATTTCAAAAATACACTCATTCATGCAAGAATTCGCCAGCTTCATGCAGGCTTTCAGTACCCTCCAACTGCCCAGCCTAGGACCCCAAAATGTATAGACAAGTGAAACCCAGAGCCCTTAAAATCGTCACCTGGAACGCTGATGTCCTCTCAACCAAAAAACCGGAGTTCATAGAATTTCTTCACGACAATCAAATCGACATAGCCCTCGTCCAAGAGACTGGTCTTAAACCACATCATAGGGGTACCATACCCAACTATTCCTGTTACCGTAACGATAGACTCCTGGATCGTAAAGGAGGCACAGCAATTTATATTAAAAAACATTTGTCCCACGATCTTTTACACGCTCCCCCCACACAAAGCGATCAAGTCGAAACTACCTCCATCTTCGTCAATATGCACGACAATTCCAAATTCAGGATCGTGTCCTTTTATAAACCCCCCAATAGGGAAATTAGACCCGCCGACATCGAAGGCTACTTCAATGACAACCACCCAACAATCCTAGCCGGAGACTTGAATTGCAAACATGCCCTTTGGCACTCTAGAACAACTACGGCCAATGGCCGTAGGCTTAACGATATTTTACAACGTAACCATATTATGGTTACCGCACCTGATTCCCCAACCCATTATGGCCTCGGCCTTCCCGACGTCCTTGACATTATTTTGTATAAAAACACGACGCTAAACATTAATATAGAATTAAAACACGAATTAAGCTCAGATCACCTCCCAATCATTATTACGGCAGGAGGCATACCAACCGCAAACCACACTAAAAAGACAGTATACGATTTCGCATTCATATCCCAACTCCTAGAAACCAAAACCACAATCAGTCCTATAAACACCGTCCAAGAACTAGATACCGCCGTAGACAATCTCACCCAAGTCATTAAATCCGCAATGGATGAAGCCAAACTAACTAAAAATGTAGAAATTAAAAACCCGCAAGACCTTCCTCGAGATCTCAAAGACTTAATCAGAGAGAAAAACCGCCTTCTACGCAGAGCGCGCACTCTTCAAGACCCTCACATTAAACGCCAAGCGAACAGACTTACTCAGGAAGTCAAAGACCGACTAAACACCCTAGCAAACTCCCGATGGGAGGGAAAACTAAAATCCCTAAACCCCCAGGATAGATCCCTTTGGAAAATGGCCAAAACCCTATCCCTCGATCACCAAAGAGGCTTCCCCCCAATACACGGCCTAAGAGGAGTCGTCTACTCCACCCCCGAAAAAGCCGAAGCATTTGCTGACACAATGCAAGATCAATTCAAACCAAACCCCCCAATTCCTGACCCCGTACCAGAAACCGACTCTGAACCCGATTCTGACGACTCTGACGACTACGAGCAACTCACGCACGAAAGAGAAATAAAGCACACCTACGATAGAATCACAACCCAAGTCGAAAACGACATTATCACCCCCACAACCCCCGAGGAAATCAAAAGTATCATCAAAAATCTCCCAAAAAGAAAAGCCCCCGGCCCAGACCAAATACCGAACAAAATCTTAAAAATTCTCCCCCGCAAAACCATCATGGCCATCGTTAACATTATTAACGCAATGCTCAGACTGCGACATTTTCCAAAGTCCTGGAAAAACGCAGATGTAATAGTAATCAAAAAACCCGGTCAAAATCCGACCTTTCCCCAAAGTTATCGCCCCATAAGCCTCCTATCCTCCCTGGGCAAAATAGCCGAGAAAGTCATCTTAACCAGACTCCAAACTTTAGTTGAAGAGCTCAATCTCCTACCAAACGAGCAATTCGGTTTCCGAAGCAGACACTCCATAGTCCACCAGGTGGCTCGCCTGGTAGACTCAATTACAGATGGATTAAATAGGCGCGAAGCCGCGGGACTGATCCTCCTGGACATCGCAAAAGCCTTTGATAAAGTCTGGCACATAGGTCTTGTAGTCAAACTTCATCTTCTCGGCCTCCCCCTAGGCATCACCAAGCTCATAGCCTCCTTCCTCGAAGGCAGAGACTTTCAAATCAAAATAGGCGACTCTAAGTCCAGCACCCGCCCCATCGAAGCTGGCGTTCCACAAGGCTCCCCACTATCCCCCCTTCTGTACAATCTCTTCACCGCAGATATCCCAAAAACACAGGCTACTGAAATAGCCCTGTTCGCCGACGATACCGGCATACTAGCAAAAGCTAAAAACCCCCAGCGCATCCATACCGCCCTCCAACGCCAAATGGATGCCCTAATAAAATGGTTCTCCAAATGGAAAATCAAAGTAAACGCTAACAAAACAAAAGGCATTCTAATCTCTAGGATTAGAAGAGGCCCACCCCAACCCATTCAGATAAACGGCCAAGCCATTAACTGGGAAAACCATGCCAAATACCTTGGCATTACCCTATCCAAAAATCTTACGTGGGATCAGCACGTCCAAAATACCCTCCAAATAGCAAACACCCGCCTCTCAAAACTCTACCCTCTTATAGGGAGAAAGAGCCCCCTATCAATTAAAAACAAACTTCTACTTTACAACCAAACTCTAAAGCCAGTACTCCTCTATGGAGCACCAGCCTGGAACAAAATCACCCTTAAAAAAACGCTCTCAGCCAAACTTCAGGCCTTTCAAAACAAGGTACTCAGAATATGCATTGATGCCCCCTGGTTCATGCGGAACAACCAAATTCACAGAGATCTCGACATGCCCCTCCTAAAAACGGAAATCATCCGATACAGTAAGTCTTTTATACAAGACAATTTAGACCACCCAAACCCCCTCATCTCAAATTTTCTAGATTACGATCATGAAATCCACTACACTTACAAAAAGATCAAAAATGTCCTCAACCAGTAATGGTGCCCACAAACACAGGACAGGTGCATCTCCAGCACCAGTGAACTAGTTTCACTCCCCCCACACCTCCCTCCAATCCCTACTCCATCCCCCCAAATCCCCCTCCCACCTTCCTCGTCGCAACACCCAAAAATTCATGACAGATGCAAATCAGCATCAGTGAGCAGAGACTCACTCCCCCAATTATCCATTCAAATTAATTCAAATTTTAGATAAATGAGCCATAGGCACTGAGCCTGTCTCTTAAAGACCAAACAAATTACAGATGATCTATCGAAAAAAAAGTTGCGGATTTTTTGCGCAAAAAGTCCAGATATTAACAACAGGTTAATGGTAATACAATAATTTTGGCTTAACGCACAATAAAACTTGACAAAAATGTTTGATTAAAACAAAACCCTTATATTTTTCTAGAATTAAAGATTAAAAAAAAAATAGGGAGCTTACAGTATGAAGTGAAGTCGAGAAAGTACAAACAGGGACGTATAAAATATGCTCTTACAAACTTCTGACCCTTTTATTACAAGTCTTAGAAAATCACCAAAAAAGAAAAAACTTCCTTATTTACCTGAAGTACTTACCCTCTTAGAAATAAATCCAAGTACGGAAGACAATGACAATAACGATAGTGACGATGACGATAGTGACGATTATAACAATTAAAGTTCTGATGGTAGCTGTAATTAAAATCTTAATTTTATAAGGGGTGTTTTGTGATAAACAAAATAATAATAAAATAATTTAGTAGAAAGTAAAATATTTATTATAAAAATAAAGTTTAATTAAAAAAATATAAGGTTTAATTTTATCAAACATTTCGTGCTTTAAGCCAAAATTATTGGATTACCATTAACCTGTTGTTAATATCTAGGTAAAAAATACGTATATAAAAAAACTTTATTATTTTTATCTGTGTTGCGCAAAAAATCCGCAACTGTTTTTTCCATAGAATAATATTACTATAGTTAAGGAAAAATCTCAATGGAAAGGCACACTTAACAAATGGATATATTTTTTTTAATTTATGATTTAAACTGATAGTTACTATTTTCACGTTTCTAGGACCTTTATATTACGATACAGACACTTTACTAATTATGTAATATATTTTTAGATATATCTGAGAATAATTTAGTACATATTCTATGATTAAAAAAAATAGTTTATTTTACAGGTGACATAATACGTTGAAATAAAGATTTTCACAAAAATAGGGGATTAAATTAATTTTTAAGTTTGATTATATATTTTTCATATTAATTGCTTTAATTTTAAGTATTTCTCCAAAACTGAAGACTTTTCAAAAAAATATTACCCCTGGTTTCGTGCAAATACAGTAAAGGTTCAAAAACCGATGAGTCATATTGACTCCGCCATTTTGAATTTTTAGGTTATGAACATTGGTCTACATAAACATAATCAAAAGAAGACATTTGACACATAAGGGGCTGTCCATATATTACGTAACGCAATTTTTCAAAAAAATTGACCCCCCCCTGTGTAACAAACTGTCACATTTACCAACACCCCCCCCCCTCCTGCGTAACGCGTAACAATATAAAAATTTTGTTTCGCAATAAATTTAACTGTATTCTCACTATTGATTCGTTTTTCTCGACAAAACAAACATGAACCTAAAATATAGTATAACATAACCTTAAAAAAAAGATAAAAGAAAAAATCACTCAAACTTTAAAAAAATATTCATAATCAATATCACACAGAGAAAAAATACTAGGTACCTCTTTTTACACTGAATGTCACATATAACACGTATATTGTTTATGTACAAAATAGTACACACATTGGTGTTCTGTGAGTACACATTCCGCGGGAAAATGTATCATCGCCGATGATTCATCGGCAAGATCACGCAAGAACTGGGCCGTAAGATTTTTTTTTAACATCAATGTCAACAGTTTTTTTTACAATATTATTTAAATATGCATAGTTTCGTCAATTTTTGTGTGAAAAAGGGAATTATGGGCCACTAAATAGTAATTTATGTTGAAATAAAAATACATCTGCCAAGCTTAGGAAATAAACATTAAATTTATTAAATTCCGTTACGTAACCTTTACCTAGCCCCCCCTCCCCCCTGTCACAAACTGTAACAATTTCTCTGACCCCCCCCTAGGCGCGTTACGTAATATATGGACAGCCCCTAAATACCCTATAAACATATGTCAAAAAAGTTACTCGTGTTGTAATACTGTAGGATTAACCGTTTTCGGAAAAAAAAATAATTTGAAGGTGAAATTTCACAGTTTGTGGACAAAAAATTAAGTACTAAAATATTGAAAACCAAAATTTTAATGATGTAGGGTTATTCTATATCAAAAACTACGAAAAAAAAGTTTCAATACATGTAGGTCGAAAAATTGTTTTTAAAGCTACTATGGCGCCATTTTTAGGATTGATTTTTGGAAGTACCTGAATATGAGGTTTTTCTCTTAGTTTTTAATCTACATTCACACTGCTTTATTGAAATTTTGGCTTTCAACAATTTAGTATTTAATTTTTTGACCTCGAACCGTGAAAATTTTATCTTCAAATGATTTTTTTTTCTTGAAAACGGTTAATCCTACAGTATTATAACAAGAGTACCTTTTTTATGTATTTTGACCTTAGGAATCATATTCCAAAAATAGAATTACAAAAAAGTTATATAAAAAAAAGTTTAAGACAAAAAACTGAAAACCCCGAGTTTCGCACATCCCTGGCTAAAATAAGTACATGAAAATAACATACGAAGATGTGCCTTATTAAGATTAGTTCACGTGCAAAACCACGTTGCTATATCTCAAAGGGTTATTAAATAAAAGCCGATTTTTTTAGCCACTTTAAAAGGGGCTTAGCTCCCTTACGACGCATTTTTAGACATATGTTTATACGAGGTTATTGTCATATTTTATGATGAAGAATCACACCTTAATATTTCGGACCCTATTTCAAATACACCCTGTATAAACTAAATAAAGCAAATTTAATTACCAAAATATAGCCAATTATCGGTTAAAAAGTGGAAAGTACAGCCAATGTATATTTCGAAGCCTAGATTGCTTTTGTGTAAAAGCTTATTCACTATTTTTTTAGCTGGCTCTGTGTAGGTACCTATTTCTTTTTTTCCTAAATATTTTTAGTTAGTTTTAGTTTTAGTTTTTAGGCAATCACAATTTATTCTGTTAGTTTATACTATTTTAATGAGATTTATTATTTTTTGTTCTTTTATTAAATGCTTTAACTTAGGACCTCAACGTTTAGTGACCTCAAAGTTTTTTGACGTTTTGAATAATAGTATATTAAAGTACTAGTTTTATAACATACGCACGAGTACAAGTTTAGAAAACGAGCCGCTTGCGGCGAGTTTTCTAGATTACTAGTGCTCTAAAAACGTGTTATGAAACGAGTGCTTTATACAATTTTTTCTATTTTGCTCGAAAATTTAAAAAACTTACATTTAAATTGATGACTGATTTACGGATTTTTGTTTTGCATTACAGTTTACACTATGTTTAAAATTCCAAGAACAAATGATATTTTGATATACACTCGTCAGCACTCGAAGTGGAACACCTATAAATTTTGGGTTTACAAAAAGTAATACCATTCGTAAACGGTTTAATATTTTTATATAATTTCTTTTTTGGTACAAAGGGTGTTATGTATGCCTTTTAAAAATATATTTTTAACAAATATAAGTATTTCTATATACCAAAAAAAATTAAAAAAACGGAATCTATGTTTTATTAGGTAAAACTTGGATGACGGCAATAGCAAAGATTGCTTTACTTGGGTTATTTGTGACATTTTATTTTAAAAATATACTATTTATGAGAAATAAATTTTTTTAATTGTATCTCTAGCTTATTTCGTTTTAAAGTTATAACGTGTTTTATTCAGTTACGCAAAACGATTATAATTTAATTAAACTTGAATGTTGAATATCAACATGGCCATGTTTATGTTATTTTCTATGTGTCAAATTTAAGTCAAATTAATAATTTAATATTCTGATTGTCTTAAATTTAATTATGGCGAGGTTAACCAATCGTGAGTTGGAGAATGCTACACGGATGGTACGGGAGGGCTACTCCAGACTACTACAGACAAGTTGCCATATTTTTAAAAGTTTTCAATTCGGTGATAAGCAGGACAGTGAAGCGCAAGCGCGAAAATGAAACGAAAGTCGTTTTAATCTTTTTAAGCCGGATGGCCGAACATTGGTTTGGAGAAGGCCTGGGGAAAGATACAGAAGGGAAATGAGGGCAGAAACAGTAGCTTTTGGCGGTGGTAGTATTACTATTATATTAGGGATATGTGTATCCTTCCAATTGTGGTACCAATAGCACAAAATTTAGGGGGAAACTTCATATACGTGGACCATAACGCACGTCCACATCGAGCTCAAATTGTTAATCAAGCTCTGGATGAAAAAAATATTAATAGAATGGTTTGGCCAGCGAATTCTTTCGATTGAAATCCAATTGAACATATCTAGTCATACCTAAAACGAAGAATGGCTTTAAGAGACGTAGAAGTGGCCAATTTCAATGAATTGCGTTCATAAACGAAGAATGGAATTTAATTCCACATGATTACATTAATAATTTAATTTTATCAATGCCCAGGAGATGTCAGGCAGTGCGTCGCTCTAATGGAGGGCCAACAAAATATTAATTTTTTTGTATTGTTCGTTTTTGTATTACGTTTTACTTAGATCTATAACCTTAATGCTTTAATTACACTTTTTTTAAAACGTTTGTATTTATTCTTCTTTCACAAATTATACAATCCTGGTATGCTGTTAAGCCATACCATCCGTGTATCATTTTCTATCTCACGATTACAATAACAGAGATATTGTTTCTGAAAATAAATAAATTTAAGATGATCGAAATATTCTTTAAAGTAAATTATTAAATTGACTTTAATTTGATTACAGAAAGGTAATAAATTTGACAAAAAGAAAATGACATAAACACAGCCTTATTGATGTTCAACATTTAGGTTAAATTTAATTCTAGCCGTTTTGCATACCTGAATAAAAATCGTTATAACTTTAAAACGAAATAATCTGGAGACACAATTTAAATAAAAATTAGTTTACAAATAATGTATTTTTAATATAGAATGTCACAAATAACCCAAGTAAAGCTATTTTTTCTATTGTCGTCGTCCAAGTTTTACCTAATAAAACATAGATTCGAATTATTTAATTTACTTGGTATATATAAATACTTATATTTGCTAAAAATATATTTTTAAAAGGCATACATAACACCCTTTGTACCAAAAAAGAAATTATATAAAAATATTAAACCGTTTACGAATGGTATTACTTTTTGTAAACCCAAAATTTATAGGTGTTCCACTTCGAGTGCTGACGAGTGTATTTTACAGTCATCTCTTCTTTTTTCACTGCAATTAACCAGTCAACAATTTTAACACGGTAAAAAATAATTCAAACATAAAATTTTGTAAAAAATTAAACTTTAAATCGACATTGACATTTGCACGCAAAACGTCAAGAGATAGGCTTTTGTATGTTGCGAACCCAACAGAAAAAAAAAGTAGAGACCTCTTATGGGCCTAGAAGAACACGCAAAATACGTGTGATTATGAGCTTATAAGAGTCGCAAAATAGAAAAAAGTTATTTTAAAACAAAATAATTAACCGATTTTGACTTTTGGAATCGCCTATTCATATTTATTGGTCATAATCATGGTCAGACCACGGACAAAATCATTACAGACTAGCTATAGGGCATTGTAAAAAAAAACACTTTTTTTATTCTTCATATGCACCCCTCCTATGTTGTTTCAATTAAAATACTGTGCTTGCATACCAAATTTCAGGTTACTTGAACATTTTTTGACCCACGCCCAACTTCGTTTACTGCTATATTTAAAAGTGGCAACAGAAATGATATAAAAAATTATCGGGCTGTATCCAAGCAATCTAGTATTCCTAAATTGCTGGATAGTCTGGTATGTGACCAATTAACATGGCTTTGCAGATCTCGGTTGACCACACATCAACACGGCTTTTTTTCAGGTAGATCGACGGCAACTAATTTAGCTATATATCGCCGGAAGATTCTTGGTGCTATTGAGAAGGGCTGGCAAGTAGATTCAATCTACACCGACTTCTCGAAGGCATTTGATACGGTTGATATTAATCTTCTACTTTTAAAGTTGGCTTTATTTGGGTTTGATGACAGATTTATTAAATGGTTTTGTAGTTTTTTGTCAGGGCGTAAGCAATGTGTTAATTTATTTGGGATGTTATCTTTCCTTATTGATGTTCTTTCTGGAGTACCTCAAGGGTCCCATTGTGCTCCGCTTTTATTTATTATTTTTATTAATGACATGATAGCCGAGTTAGAGCACAGTGAAGGGTTAATTTTCGCGGATGATTTTAAATTTTATTTAATTATTAAATCTATTGAGGATATGTTTAAACTACAAAAAGACATGAATAATATTTACAATTGGTCCCTTAAAAATAATCTTCAGTTAAACATTGATAAATGCTGTTACATTAGTTTCTTTCGAGGTTTGAAAAAATTCGAAAGTAATTATATGATTAATGATGTTCCTTTAAAATATGTAGACAATATTAAAGATTTGGGTATTACTTTAGATCAAAACTTAAATTTCTCGAAACATATCAATAACATAGCTCTTAAAGCTAATAGACTCTTAGGTTTTTTGTCACGAAACTGTATTGGATTTTCAGTTAATACAATTATCACACTTTATAAAACTTTAGTACGCTCAAATCTGGAATACTGTACAATAATTTGGTCTCCATATACATTGCTTAACAAGAATTTGTTGGAGAGAGTTCAACATAGATTTTTGAGAATTATTGCCTTTAAATTACATTTTTCTATCTTAAATCATGATTACTCTCAAATTCAGAAACTTACGGGCATTGATTCCCTTGAATCCAGGAGAATTCTCTTGAACGTTTCTTTTGTTTACAAATTAGCAAATGGTTTAATCGATTGTCCTGATATGTTAAATTCATTGCAGTTTTCCATTCCAACACGTCATTTAAGGGGTTCAAGAAAAACATTTTTTATACCTATTTGTACTAGGAATTATAACTTATTTACCCCATTAAATGTAGTTTTAAATTTTATAAATAACTATAATGTTGATATATTTTATGGGAACATTAATAAGTTAAAAGCTACTGTCAGATCCATATTATGCTAATTGTTAATTATTTAGTTTTTAGTTAATGTTATTTAGTTTAAATTATTTTGATCTTATATATATATATTTTTTTTTAATTTTCTTTTTGAAACACGTCTATTTTTGTAATTTACTGTAATGGGGTTTACCCGTATATATCAATAAATAAAAATAAATAAATAAAAAAAACTGATTAAACAAAAACACAGGCACACGAAAAAAAAGGTCTTGTCCAACAGATGTGATTAACATTTCTATACGTTTTTGGGGTCGCTGAATCTAAATCCGAAGTGTTTCAACTTTCATTACTTTTTTGAGGTTAGGAACGAAATGAGATATGACCGAGTCAAACCAACACCGGATTCGGATTCAAGTCTGGTGGACAAGACCTTTTTTTTCATGTGCCTGTTTTTTTGTTGAATCAGTAAACAAAGTTGGGCGGGGTCAAAAAATGTTCAATTAACCTGAAATTTGGTATGCAAGGATAGTTTTTCAATTGAAACAACAAGGGAGGGTACATATGAAAAATCAAAAATAGTGTTTTTTTTGCAATGCGCTACTACAGACCTTTAAAGCTTTGTTATTTATTTGGTTCACTTCATCTAGGTTTACTTTGTTCTTGGTATACATGCTATAGTATGTTTTTGTTACTTATTTCCAAAAACTTGAACAAACTAAAAAAAAACAAGGACCAAAGAAAACCCAAAATAAAGTGACCCTACACGCTATGGCTTTTGTTTTATGTTTGTTTCAAGAAAAAATGTACAAAAAATAAGAAATATTTTGAAATTTAGGCACAATCTGATATAGAATGGAAATTTGGATTGAGTAAACTGATAAGAAATATGCATCGAGCCACCACTGCCCCGGCCCCGATAAATCTGGTCACCACGTGGCTATTTTACTTGTTGGACATATGTAAAGAAAAAAGTAAGTCAATCAAAAAAAAATAATAATAAAAAAAAATTATTTTTCAAAAAATAAAAACTGCCCAGAGCTTTCCCATTTTTCACCTCCGCTCGTAAAATGGATTTTTTATTATCAGATTCACTTTCAGCAACCATAAAAACCTTAATATACCAATTTTCACGAAAACTACCCTCTGCCCCTTTAGGGGTAAAGTTAGAATTTTTTTTATAATCAGATTCACTTTTAACAACCTCAAAAACTCCTATATAACAATTTTCACGAAAACTACCCTCCACTCATCAGGGTTGGATTTGGAAAAATTTTATTATCAGATTCACTTTCAACAACCTCAAAAACCCCAATTCAACAGTTTTCACGAAAACTACCCCCCCTCAGGGGGTGAAATTGGAAAAAAAAGTATTATCAGATTCATATTCGTCGACCCCAAAAACCTTTATATACCAATTTTGAAGGAAATATTAATAATATTGAAAAATATTTACCCCCTCACCCCCTCGGGGGTGGAATTAGAAAAGTTTTTTTATCAGATTCAATTTTAGCAACCTTGAAAACCCATATATGGTAATTTTCAAATTTTTCTAAAAAAAATGTAATTTCCCCATTTACCCCAATGTTTACCAAAAACAATCCCGAGCGAGAACTTTTGGTAACATACCTGTATGCCAAATTTCAAGTCTCTAGCTTAAAGCGTTCTCGTTATCGTGCCCACAAGATTTCCCGGACAGACCGATCGACCGACCGAGCGACAATTTTTTTTTCTCGAAATTGATTTATATCGACATAAAACTTCATAAAACGAAAAAATACACAAATAACATTTTTGAAAATTTTTGCACGAATACAAGGCTTTCCGAAATATTGAAAATTTTCAAAATGGTAAAGCAATTAAAAAAAAATTCAAAAAAAAATCAAAAAAAAAAAAAATCGAGACAAAAATTTAAAAAAAAAAACTTAAAAAACTGTTTGAAAGGTAAAAATTAGCATCCATAAATATCTAAAAGAAATAAAAGCGAATTTAGCCAGTTTGATTTTAAGTTTTAACTTTGTGTGAAAATTTGCCTTTGTATTTAGAACAACATCAACGCTTTTTGGAACAGGCTATTTTTATGTCGGACTTTTAAATAGTCAGTTTTAAGAATTTTTGATTTATCTTATTAATAAATACCAATGTCTAAATTAGATAAAAAACTATGCCTTCGATAACTCTCTAACTTGTAAAATAAGGGTGTAGAAAGGGAAAAAGGGATGTCACTAACCTTGGTTTGATTCTGATGATGCGGTTTTCCTGTGCACAGGTTTCTTCGTGTTGAGGTTGTGGGAGGATAAAAAAAGGTGCATGGAAACGATATTTTGCGGCCACGAATAGGTTTTCCGACAAATATATTGAACACTTTTTTGAATACTAAGCGACGATTTCGTTAGATACCGACATCTTTTACGAACGACAACTTTCGACGAACACTTTCTTCGCGGCAATATCAATTTAATCTTATATGAATGATTGAAAATACCAACTTAATAATACTTAATTTAGTATTTAGTATTTATTTATACTCGTTTAGGGACCTTTTTTAAGTTATACATATAATTTATATAGAACACAGCTCCAGCTTCTCAATCTTAATTAATTAAAAAATCACTAACGATTTGAATTTCAAAATAACGTATAAAAAAAATATAATTAGGTAAATTAAAAAACCAATTTAGGTATTACGTTGTTGGCACCCCCTATAACAGAGCCCCCCTTTGTTATTTACTTTTCCCTTATCTAAGCAATGTATATTTTTCTATATAAACAATTCGCTTTGGTGCTATTCCTCAGTTTGAATCTAGCAATCATAGAGCACGTTACTCTGTAGGTTTATTTAAAAGTTATAATTAAAGTTGTAATAACCATTCAAGTGACTTATTTACCCAATAAAGAACTTTCTAAGTTAATGAAAAACCTTTTGACTTACAAGTTGGTAACTTATAACCTGGTGTCAGAAAAACCTTTTTAAAAACTTTGTCTGTATGTCAAGGCATACAACAACGTATTATTAATCCATTAATGGTTAAAAATAACATCTTTAATGGTATAACGAAGAAAGGAAAAAATAGTAAATTGTTTGCCTAAGAGGAAGTCCAGAAACTACACACGAGTAAAAAAGCCACTTTTTCTCTGAGTGAAACATACTAGTTTTTCTTCAAGCGTCCTAAATACAGGGTGATCCATAACTGGCATGCCAAAATTTAAGAGGTGATTCTAGATCCAAAAATATAAAAAAAGTTCCTATAAAGGTTGGTCCGGAAATGAGCCCTAAGGGATCTAGGGCCCTTTAAAATTGTAATAAAAATAAGGTTTTTAATTAATAACTCGGGTACCGTTTAAGCTAGAGCGGCGAGCTTTTGCATGTATACTAGTATTAATAAGGGCAATAAGTTTATGTTAATTATTTTTTTTAATTTATCCAGAGGCGTGCCCAGACGGACAAAATATATGAGGCTTAAAACATTTTTGCCCCAAACTTTTTTATGTGTATGTTTTTTGGATTTGTTGTAAAAAATATAGATTTCTAGAGTAAAAATACATATAAAATATCATATAGTGTAACACTGTAGGTGCAACCGTTATCAAAAAAAAAATGCAATTAAGGCTATTACTCCTTTAATATTAAATTTAGGTGTTTTGGTGTATAATACTTTTTTGCTCAGTTTTAAATGAAGAATCACCCTGCAGCATTAAAATTTTATTGGTGCTCTTTTTTGTTCCCCATTCAATACGTCATCTTCGAAAGGCCGTAGCTCCCTTAGGGCTCATTTCCGGACCAACCTTTATAGAAACTTTTTTTAATATTTTTGGATGTAGAATCACCTCTTAAATTTCGGTACGCGAGTTCTGGAACAGGCTGTATCATAATTTTTTTCGCTAACTAACTTTTTTATGGCGTACAACAATGATCAACTTTTTGTACAGCGTACAACAATAAACACATTTTTTTACTGTGAAAAAATAGATCACTTTTATCTAGTGTGTTCAATTATAAAATATAAACACTTTAGTGTTATACTGCATATTGAATAAAATTATGTTTTCAGGAAAAGCCAAAGCCGAGAAAAGATCGAGGAACATCGTGCAAAGTGTGGAAACTTTCGAGCACCTCAGTCCGACGGAAAAAGCCGGCAAAAAATGGATATCAGGGCTAAAAATCGTCCCAAAAGCCTATGACCGTTTGGGCTCCTCCAGGTCCAGACTGGGGTCTAGCATAAGCCTCAACGTGGAGGCGAAGAAAATTGAAAACGTCGCAGATTGGGAAGCCATTGCCAAGAAATACAGGACACTAGTTGGCGATACAGATGAAGTTAAAGAACAAAGACATGAAAGTAAAGACAAGGAAGAAGATAAAATGATAGAGGAGAGTAACTTACCAAATTAGCCTGGCCCAAAAAAGAATCACTTTAATATTATATACAGTACCCGGCGTATTTCCAGTTATAGTCCAGTCTTCAAGTTAATAAAAGAGGCTTTAGCTGGAAATAATTCAGGGAGTTTAGATTTTTGGTTTATTGGGTAGGGTTTAAGGCCGCAAATAAACAATTTTGCGACATTGAACTCGATTTGGAACTGTATTTTTTTTAACGTATTTTTTTAAAAAAAAACGGACTTTTTAAAATACCTCAAGATCGGTGCATCCTAGGACAAAAAACGTTTGATATGAAAATAAAGAGGACCAAATCTCCAACATTTTTTGTGTCATGTATTTTTTTGTACAACTTATAGCTAATTCACGGCACCGCCTTAAACGTTACACTGTAGGGTTTTAGATTTTTCTTTATGACTTGGTTAGAAAGGTTTTTTATGCTTAATACAATGGTGATTCAATAAAAAATCGGTTTACTCGAGATAATGGGGCACAAATGTGTGAATTATTAAAAAAAATGTATGTAAGCGGTATCACGGATAAAATAGGTAAACTTTTGAAGAAGTCAAATATTAAGCCTATATTTCGGTCCAACCAAAAATTAGGTCAATGTTTGACTTCAACAAAAGACAAAATACCCCTGAGTTCAGAAGGCGTATATAAAATACCCTGCTCCTGTGGTACGGTTTACATAGGTGAAACTAAGAGAAAAATTTCTACAAGACTTCAAGAGCATGAGCGCAATATAAGAAAGAAACAAATTTCCTTATCGGCAGTAGCCGAACATGTACATGAAAGGTCATAAAATCAATTTGTCTGAAACAAAACAAATATTAACAGAAAACAGAAAAATACCAAGGAAGATACGGGAATCGATAGAAATCATCAAGCATCCTAACAATATCAATCGGGACACTGGTTACCACTTACCTGCAATATGGAAGTCTTTGATAGGAAAAACCTCGTCACGGGTGAATAACCACAACTCGTCATAAATAGTGACACAAGTTGATTCGAAACTTAGTTTCAGATTAATCCCTGAAGATGTCACTAGTAGTAAGAGACGAAACGTCGGAAAGTGAAAATCCATTAACACGGTCTAAACCCGAAAGTGAAAGTTCTTTATATTAAAAAAAAAATAATTTTACGTAAAGCAAGATAGATTTTTTTAATTTTCACCCAAAATGTTCTAAGGAGCCTAACCGACGATAAAGAACAATTTTGGTTTTTCGAAAAAAAAAAAATAATCAAAATCTAAAAACGTATAGTGTAACGTTTAAGAGATATTTTTAAAATCCGTTTTTTTGTGAAAAACACGTTAAAAAAAATAACAGTTCCAAATAGAGTTCAACGTCGAAAAATTGTTTTTTTATTTGCGGCCATTAACCAACGAACTAATAACGCTTCTCTAGAATAGGCATTTCATTTGTAAAAACTGACAAAAACGTAGCCAACATATACATTTGTCTGTCTTACTCGCACAGCTTTGTTCTAACAGAGACAACAATAACAGTTACTGGTAATTTTATTTTTCAGGCCTGAATATACCTACTATTTGTTTACAAACAAATTGAGATGTTGGCGATACTTTATATTAACGGTATTCGTATTCTAGAGAGAAGAGTTGTTAGTTCGTTGCCATTAACCCTACCCAATAAACCGAAAATCAAAACTCCCTGAATTATTTCCAGGTAAAGGCTCTTTTATTGACCTGAAGACTGGACTATAACTGGAAGTATGCCGGGTACTGATTATATATTACATTGTAAAAACTTACAGACAATCTAAAATCTCTTTTATAGAACTAGTAGTTTTAAGCTTGTTGATGGATTATTATTATCTGACTTTTTGTCTCTTAATACTAGAGACATCTTCAGGAATACTGAACCCGAAACTGCTAGTTCTATAAATATGTCTAACCGTGAAAGGCTTAGATCTAAATTAGACAATCTGAAATTATTATAATACTTAAGGATTATTTTGTATTAAAAAAAAAAGATTTTTTTGTATCCAAAAAAGTGTGTTTTAAAAAAATAAATTCTTATTAGTACCTACCAGTTACTTTAATTACAAATAATAAAGTTTATTTTTTTAAGGTATAGTTATTTTAAATTTGCCGCTAAATACTCCACAAAGTCCGATTTACACTGAAGCATGTGGCTTGTTTTGAATGTCAACATAACCAAAATTTATACTTTTGTTTACTTACTTTGTTTTTATGATGTTTTGATGTAAAAAAAGAGAATTGATAAAGCTGTTGCTAAAAACACTTTTGTATTCCTGTAGAAACAAAATTTGCTTATAAAATCGCTTTTATTCCAATAATTTAGAGGAATAAACCATTGTTTTGTTCTCGTTAATGGCACGTCAATGTTTTACGGTTGTGTAAATTAGGCCTAGTCATTTCGCTTACAACGCATGCGTATCTTACGTTGCTATGGTAATTTCGAGATTGTTTACAAGCGGGAAGGTTTAAAATAACTATACCTTAAAAAAATAACTTTAGTATAGTCTTTTCCAATACATATTTTTGGTTCCAAAAAAATTAAATAGTAGTACATATTTTATAGGTTAGATGGAAGAACAGCTTCCTGTGGTATGTATGCTGCATTGTGTAGTGTACATATTTTCGCGAAAGCTGAATCTCGCCTTTTCTTTTTACTATTTATATGTATTATTTCTAAATTATATTGTAATGAACAATGAATAAAGACCTTTATTATTATTATTATTATTATATAATTCAAATTATTAATTTTATCCGATGACTCGATAGTCCGACAGTTAAAGCCAGTAAAAAATGGATATCAGGGCTAAAAATCGTCCCAAAAGACTATGACCGTTTGGGCATAAGCCTCAACGTTATTTTGTTATACCCGGCTATTGATTTTGACGTTTTGACTCGGTAAAATCCGATCTCTAATAATGTGGTATTAAAATAAAAATTAACATACAGGGTGATCAGTTACTGCCATGCGAAAATTTAAGACGTGATTCTACATCCAAAAATATGAAAAAAAGTTTCTATAAAGGTTGGTCAGGAAATGAGCCCTAATGAAGCTACGGCTCTTCAAAGATAACATATTGGGGAAACAAAAAAAGCATCAATAAAATTTTAAAGCTGCAGGGTAATTTTTTATTTAAAACTGAGCAAAAAGTATTCTTCACCAACGTACGGTTTTTGGTGGCACAAAATGTTACTTCCTCTTAATTACATTTTTTTTAAAACGGTTGCTTCTACACTGTATTACATTTTTTATGTATTTTTAGTCAAGGAATCTATATTTTTTACAAAAAATCCAAAAAAAGTACAAACAAAAAGTTTGGGGCAAAAATGTGTTAAGCCTAATACTTTTCCGTCTAGGGTCGTCTTGGGATAAATTCAAAAAAATTAATTAACAAACTTATTGCCCTTATTAATACTAGTATACATGCAAAAGCTCGTCACTCTAGCATAAAGGGTACCAGTGTTATTAATTAAAAACCTTATTTTTATTACAATTTTAAGGGGCGTAGCTCCCTTAGGGCTCATTTGCGGACCAACCTTTATAGGAACTTTTTTTTTATATTTTTGGATGCAAAATTACCTCTTAAATTTTAGCATTCCAGTTATTGATCACCCTGTATTTTGAAAGAAAGAAAAACTTTGAAATCGGACTATGGAACAAAAAGTCATACATTTAATTTGATCAAATTTTTGGCAGACTAACATCTCTACTCTAAATTTCTCTACTCCCTAACATCCCTACTCCATAACATCCCTACCCCACAACAACTCTACTCCATAACATCTCTACTCCCTAACATCTCTACTCCGTAACAACTCTACTCCGCACTATATGCACTCGATTAGCCACTTGTATTAACTCAAATGAATATTTGTCATGCTAAGTCACTGTCAAATATGAATTTAATTTATTAATTACTTACTTATTAGTGCATATTAAGAGTACGCGGTCATTGTGGCTTTTAGAATAATTCATTTATGATTGTTCTAGATTTGAATTTAAAGATAAAGGTTTTCTACGAAAAAAATAAAATAATCTAGAAGAAGAAGATTCTTTGTTCTTTGAACTGCTCATTTATTATTAAGTGGCTAATAAAGTCCTTATAGTGTGGAGTAGAGTTGTTATGGAGTAGAGATGTTATGGAGTAGAGATGTTACGGAGTAGAGTTGTTGTGGAGTAGGGATGTTATGGAGTAGGGATGTTAGGGAGTAGAGAAATTTAGAGTAGAGATGTTAGTCTGCCAAATTTTTTACTACCCCGAATCTAATGTAAGTAAATTTCCATAGTAACCCAATTATTATGTCTTAATTGCTAATCAGGTGTAGGTAATTTAACATCTGGGATTGGTCAGTTTTAAACATTTTTATTTCTAGAACGATGATGATGGATTTTTTTTTTTGTAATTTATTTCTGCGTTTCCAGACGTTGTACTATTTGCCCTTTCTAAGAAGTGCGTCAGTACTGAGACATCGTGAAAATAATAGTATATTAAAGTACTAGTTTCATAACATACGTTTTTAGCGCACGAGTACAAGTTTAGAAAACGAGCCGCTTGCGGTGAGTTTTCTAAAGTACTAGTGCGCTAAAAACGTGTTATTAAACGATTGCATTATACAATTTTTTCTATTTTGCTCTAAAATTTTAAAAAACTTACATTTAAATTGATAACTGATTTAGGGATTTTTGTTTCGGGTTGGCATTACAGTTTTCGTCATGTTTAAAATTCTAAGAACGAATATTATTTTGATATATTTTATAGTAATTTCTTCTCTTTTCCACTGCAAGTAACCAAGCCACAATTTTAACACGGTAAAACATAACCTAAACACAAAATTTTGTAGAAAATTAAACTTTAAACCGACGTTCACAATTGCACGGCAAACGTCAAGAGATAGACTTTTGTCTGTTGCCAACCCAAAAGAAAAAAAAGTAGAGACCTCTTATGGGCCTATAAGAACACGCAAAATGCGTGTGATTATGAGCTTATAAAAGTCGCAAAATAGTAAAATATAATAAAATTTAAGCGCCTTCGCCATAATTGTAAATAATCATAAATATTTGCAATTTTGGGGGAGGCGCAAGCACGGATTGTAATACTTTGGAATAAACAGGATTATTCTTTTAAATGGTACAGTTCCTTTAAACAGTATAAAATATCAACTTATATTAATATTTGAAACATTTACACGACGTATGACACTGCCGCACATTAAATTCCGGACACCTAAAAAATTTACATTTCTTAAATTCAAATATTTCGAAAACTAAGTAATGGATTTGACTGATTCTTTTTTAGTTTTAAAGCTTAAACATTCTCTACTTTTGTTTGTTTTAAGAACGATTAATTTTTTTTTGGATTAACAGCAACAAATAATGTACAACTATGTTTCTTACCCCATCTTCTAGGACTTGCGTGGAACGCCAGTGCAGCTGTTTATCAAGTTATTAAAGTCTTTCTTATTGCCGCAGTTTTAATGAATATTTTCTTTTTTATATTTTTACTATTTTACTTCTGGTTTAGGAGATATCAGGATTTTCCTGAAAGTTGTCATTTTTTCAGTCAACTCAAAAAGTACCGTGATTTTTTGTCAGTACTACAGTCTGGTTCTTTACATCCTGGCACTACTGACTTCACAAGAATAACACCTGTCAAAAAAAGCTGCATTGACAATATTTATACAAACATTGTAGATTTTAGGGTTGCAATAATCAACTACAATTTATCAGACCATCTGGGACAGAAGGTAAGTTTTAACAACAAATCAATTAAGGAAAAACCTATTTTTAAACGTTTTTTCAATTCAGAAAATAAAATTAATTTTATAAATAGAATTAAAGAACAAGACTGGCATCCAATTTATAACTGCAATTCAAGAGATGTAAACAAACAGTTTGATACCTTTCTGAATATATTTATACCTATATTCAATGAAAGTTTTCCTAAAAAATCTTTTAAACCAAAACACGATAAAATTAATTACAACTCTGAAGAAATTAAACAGTGTAAAAATAGGTTAGACATTTTATACACCTGTAAGTCCCATGATGAGAGATATATAGAGCAATATAATAGTGTAAAAAAAGAATATAATGATCTTCATATAAAATTCAGGAAAAACATATATGATAGGAAAATTTATAATGCAGACAACAAAAGTAAGGTAGTTTGGAATGTTGTAAACAAAGTAAATGGCCATACAAAAAAAAGCAGTTTTCAAATACCAGGAAACGCCAAAGATTTAGCAAACCAAATAAATAACTATTTTGCAAATGAAGCTCAAAGATTAGTAAGTAACCTAGAAAACATTGATTTTAGCTGCAACATAGAAAACAACCCTAACTCCATGTTTGTTACCCCAGTAACAGATTTGGAGGTGGTAGATATTGTTCGTAAATTGAAAAATAAACTAAGTAGTGGTGTGGACGAAGTCCCGGTCACAATAATAAAGCTTTGTATATTGGAAGTTTGTGAGCCTTTAAGCTTTATTGTGAACAACTCCCTCATGTATGGAGTTTTCCCCAGTAGTTTAAAGGTAGCATTAGTAAAACCCATTTTTAAAAAAGGTGATAGTGCTCTAATGGAGAATTACAGACCTATTAGTTTACTATCCTCCTTTTCCAAAATATTTGAAACAGCAATGGCCAACAGAATTATTGACTTTTTTACCAGAAATCGACTCTTTAATGATTGCCAACACGGTTACATGAGAAATAAATCTATTGACACTGCTGTATACGCCTTTACGCACGAAATACTCACAGCTTTTGAGAACTTTGAATATATTATAGGTACGTTTTTAGATCTTTCAAAAGCATATGAAACTATTAATCATGATCTAATAATAGAAAAGCTGGAGAGGTATGGAGTGAGGGGGGCTGCACTGGAGTGGATCAAGTCCTTTCTCAAGAACCGTTCTCAAAAGGTGGCAATCGTTAAAGATGGAGAGGAACATGTTTCTGATTCGGTGGAATTGTTTCTGGGTATAGCTCAGGGCAGTGTCATCGGTCCCATTTTATTTGCCATATTTGTAAACGACATTGTATCAGCAATAGGTAATGGCACACTCATAAATTTTGCAGACGATACCAACTCAATAATAACTGCAAAAAATTGTGAAGACTTGATGATAAAGCACAGGCGTACTATAAATGACCTACTAAACTGGTTTATTAAAAATAAACTTATATTAAATAAAAATAAAACAAATATTATATGCTTTAAAACATCAAGGTCAAACTTTATAACACCTGATCAAGTCCCTATTGATGATACAATGGTCGATACAGTCGATGACACAAAGTTCTTGGGTCTATACCTAGATAAACACTTAGGTTGGACTCAACAGTTAGAGGAATTAACCAAGAAACTGAACAGGTCTGTATACTCTATTAGAGTACTAAAGCCTTATGTCAACTTTGATACACTAAGGGTGGTATATCATGCATACTTCCAATCTCTACTAAGATTCGGTATAATCTTTTGGGGTCAATGTACAGATGTGGGGGATTTGTTCAAAATACAAAAACGAGCACTCAGAATCATGTTAGGGTTGAGGAATTCGGATTCTTGTAGAGGTTTATTTAGAACCAATAACATTCTCACGCTAACTGGAGTCTACATATATGAAGCTTTGTTATTTATGTTCAAGAACAAGCACCTGTTCAGGGACATGATTTCACATAGTGACCGGAACTTCGGCTACAACGTGCCTAGACATAGGTTAGCAACTTTTGAAAAGGGATGCTTCTACTCTGCCATAAGTATGTTCAACAAACTCCCAGTTAATATTAAAACCACGAAAAACCTAAAAACTTTTAAAACACTAGTCCGTTCTAAGTTGGTTGAATTGGAACCATATGCTTTATCTTACTACCTGTGATAGTTATTTTAACTTATTTTAATGTGTTATATATACCAAATTTTAAATTATCTTAATATTTATTTTTATACTTTTATTTGTAAAATTTACTGTTTATTTTTAAATTTACTTAAATTACCAGTTGACAATTTTCATGTTCAGAATTGTCTATTCATGTACATAAATGTTGTGAATATTCCGTTTTTATTATGAAATAAACTTATTATTATTATTATTATTATTATTACTAAATCAGCAGAGTTTTTTAATTTGAAGCTCATGTCTTTTACTTCGTCTTCTACGCTCATGTCTTTTACTTCTTCTACAGTTTCTTCATCCCGGGGCAAATTTTTATTGCCGTCTGACGGAGGCTTAACGGTGATTTCGCAGAACTGCCGCCGGACGGGCTGACCCTATTTTTTCTTCTACTCAATTTGTTCAAACCCAATTTATGTTTTTGATAAACTTGATTAGAAGAAAAACGTAACTCGGTTAAGCTTCAAATTTAAAGCACAGCATCAATCAAACTCATGTACTTTTTAAATTAACTGAAAAAATGAGAACTTTCAGGAAAATCCTGATATCTCCTAAACCAGAAGTAAAAATGTAAAAAAATAAAAAAGAAAATATTCATTAAAACTGCGGCAATAAGAAAGACTTTAATAATTTGATAAACAGTTGCAGTCCTAGAAGATGGGGTAAAAAACATAATTGTATATTATTTGTTGCTGTTAATACGAAAAAAAAAATTAACATTCTTAAAACAAACAAAAGTAAAGAATGTTTAAGCTTTAAAACTAAAAAAGAATTAGTCAAATCCATTAATTAGTTTTCGAAATATTTGAATTTAAAAAATGTCAAATTTTTAGGTGTCCCGAATTTAATGTGCTGCAGTGTATATTAATTTAGGCCGTAAATATTTTTTTTATTATTTAAAATAAACTAAGGAGGTGCAGGGTGGTAAAACTTTAATGTGATAAGGTGTGATACATCATTTGATATTTGAATTGTCTGTACAATGGTGTATTGGTTTCCCGATTCGTTTAAAATGAGAGGTGGTTTACCATATGTTCCTACTTAAACTTTAATTGAAAAAAAAAGTGACGGAAACTAAAAAATTGTCCTCGAAAAATTTGAATGACTAAAAATTTCCCAACTGTGCCATTCATTTTTCCCACCTACTAAAAAAAGCTTATCGCCTTTACAAATTTCCTTACTTTGTAGGTTATCCCAGCACCCCTGGGAACATCCCTGAGATGATCAACTTCATAATTTTCCCATCTGTATTTTCCCAGCGTGGTTGTGGGAGGGGTGTCGCCCATACTCCCCTCCCTGGAGGTTCCCGAAAGTAATATTTTTCACAACATCTCACCTGTCTAGTCCGACACTAAATATACCGGGTGTCCCAACTCTATTTACCCAGCGATTTTCTCGTAAACTAAAAGAGATAATCAAGTTCTGAGAAAACCATTTAAAATAAGCCAACTATTTGATACTTTCTTCTCTTGAAATGTGTGCAGGGGGGCATAGAGGGACATTTTTTTAATGGAAAATGGGGTCGTGTGATACATCATTTTAGAGCTTATAAAATTCTCTATATATTCTTTAATTATTTTAATTTTTTTTTTGGTTTAAAATAGGGTTGAAAGTGGGTATTTTTGTCAAAATTTTTCTAAAAAATCGGACAATTTTTTAAAAATTAGTAATTTCATGATAAAAAAAAGTAAGATAAACTAATTTTAATTGACATAAATAAAAATTTACAAAAAAAACTTAAAATATCGCATTTTTAGCACAAAAAAATTAAAAAATCAGAACTTTAAAAATTGTTTAAAAAATTAAAAAATATACAGTACAATAGAGAATATTATTTACTTTAAAATGATGTATCACACTACCCCTTTTCTCATTTAAAATATAAAAAAAGAGCTAAAAGTAATAAATATATGCTAAAAGATAGTTTAAGTTGTCTAATTTAAGATGGTTTTCGCAGAACTTGATTATCTCTTTTAGTTTTCGAGAAAATCGCTGGGTAAATAGAGTTGGGACACCCGGTATATCGAATAAAGTCTTTCAGGTTTTTTTAATAAGGCGAGTTTGACGCAGACGAGGCAATAAAAAAAAGCATTTTATTTATTTTTTTCTTTTTCTGTTTATACTTTTTATTGTTAATTTTAACAAAAAATAATAACAATTTGATATACAATCTTTGACAGAATAAAAAAAACAAATAAAATTCCTAAAAATATAAGCAGAATGTCCAACGCTTCGCACTGGTACCATTTTAAATAAGACAACTATTTAATACCTACAGCTCTTGAAATGTGGGCAGGGGGGCATAGAGGGACATTTTTTTAAATGGAAAGTGGGGTCGTGTGATACATCATTTTAAAGCAAATAAAATTCTCCATTTAACTATATATTCTTTAATTTTTTTAAACATTTTTTTTTGGGTTTAAAATAGGGTTGAAAATGGGTATTTTTGTCAAAATTTCTCTAAAAAATCGGGCAATTTTTTAAAAATTACTAATTTCATGATGAAAAAACGTAATTTAAACTAATTTTAATTGAAATTTACAAAAAAAACAAAATATACAGTCCAATAGATAATTTATTTGCTTTAAAATAATGTATCACACGACCCCCTTTTTATTAAAAAAAATCCCCCCATGCCCCCCTGTCCACATTTTAAAAGCTGAAAGTAACTAATATATGCTAAAAGATAGTTTAAGTTGTCTAATTTAAGTTGGGTTTCGCAGAACTTGATTATCTCTTTTAGTTTTCGAGAAAATCGCTGGGTAAATAGAGTTGGGACACCCGGTATCTCGAATAAAGTCTTTCAGGATTTTTTGATAAGGCGAGTTTGACGCAGAAGAGGCAATCAAAACAAAGCATTTTATTTATTTTTTTCTATTTCTGTTTATACTTTTTATTGTTAATTTTAACAATAAATAATAACAATTTGATATACAATCTTTGACAGAAGAAAAAAACAAATAAAATTCCTAAAAATATAAGCAGAATGTCCATCGCTTCGCACTGGTACCATTTCAGGTGTAAAAGGGGTGATTCCATATGTTTTGCTCCCTTGTGACGTAATACGTATTCTATCCAGTAAATTACATTTTCCAGAGCATTTAATGGTTTATCTTTTAAAATGCGGGATCGTATTTTTATGTTGTTTTTGTACCTAAAATATTGGAAAAATTACGTCATTTTGTGTGGCCCATAAAACACGTTAAATTTTCTTTTAAGGGGCTGTCCATATATTACGTAACGCACCTAGGGGGGGAGGGGGTCAGAGAAATTTTTACAGTTTGTGACAGGGGGGGTCTAGGTAAACGTTACGTAACGGAATTTAATAAATTTAATGTTTATTTCCTAAGCTTAGCAGATGTATTTTTATTTCAACATAAATTACTATTTAGTGGCCCATAATTCCCTTTTTCACACAAAAATTGACGAAACTATGCATATTTAAATAATATTGTAATCAGTAAAAAAACTGTTGACATTGATATTAAAAATAAATCTTACGGCCCTGTTCTTGCGTGATCTTGCCGATGAATCATCGGCGATGATACATTTTCGCGCGGAATGTGTACTCACAGAACACCAATGTGTGTACTATTTTGTTTACCTGTGCATAAACAATATACGTGTGATATGTGACACTCAGTGTAAAAAGAGGTACCTAGTATTTTTTCCCTGTGTGATATTGATTATGAATATTTTTTTAAAGTTTGAGTGTTTTTTTCGTTAAAGTACATTAAGTATATTATAATAAATATGTATCATTTTTACACTGTCTTTTTACCGTCTTGCATTATGCGGAATTCTGTATCAAGATATGTTAGAAAAAAAAATACAAATTTTTATATTGTTACGCGTTACACAGGGGGGAGGGGGGGAGTGTTGTAAATGTGACAGTTTGTTACACAGGGGGGAGGGGGTCAATTTTTTTGAAAAATTGCTTTACGGAATATATGGACAGCCCCTAAATGGTGCGTCACACTTAAAATTCGGTGCTCTAATAACACTAGGCAACACGGTTCCTTGCCCTGAGTGGACTCATATGTTTTTTAACTAATTTTGGGTCGCTGAAACCGAATCTGGCTTCAGAATATTTCTATTACCTAAGTTTTCTGAAAAAAATGAGATAAAAATATTAATTATTATTCAGAATATTTCTATTACCTAAGTTTTCTGAAAAAAATGAGATAAAAATATTTAAAAAATCATTATTTTATCCCTCTTCTGTTATAAAATCATGGGAGATAAAAATATTCCGAGGACAAATTTAGATTCGGCGACTCAATATTAGTTAAAAAATACCCAACTTAAAACATTGAAACTTTAAATTTATAGGTAGAATAAATGGGTATATTATGAAAAGGGTGCATAAGGGGACAAGCTTATCGCCACGTACTCATGCTAGAAATTGTCAAAAATCATTATGTACTACGGGGTCACAAATGAACTAAAAAAATGTTACGTAATATGGTTTGGACTGTGGACAAGCTTATCGCCACGTACTCATGCTAGAAATTGTCAAAAATCATTATGTACTACGGGGTCAAAAATGAACTAAAAAAATGTTACGTAATATGGTTTGGACTTTGGACAAGCTTATCGCCACGTACTCATGCTAGAAATTGTCAAAAATCATTATGTACTACTGTAAAAAAACAAACAAAAAATACACAATATTTTGTTTTATAAATTATTTTTAAATTGCCATAATTGCCTGTACTAAAATTTAAACAAAAGACGTGCTGGATTTTTTAAGGTCAAATTTGGATTCTGCGCCTTTAAATTGATAAGAAAAATATATTTTTTGGGCTCGGAAAAGGTTTACACTGTTTACTTTAATTTTGTTTCTTTTTCATTTATTTTTTTTTACGAATAAACTAAGCAAAATAAAAAAATATTTGTATAAATATTTTTGTAGAGAATTTTATAATCTACAAATTAAGTCCTATAAAATTTTTATACAGATTTGATAGTTTTGCCACAAAAGAGCAATTAAGTAAACTCGGCACTTTCATTTTCATTTTATTTTGAAATAAAAATATAAATATTTTTTTCTACTACCTAATTAAGTGCTAGCTTACATATTATCTACCGTTGTCAAGGCTTTTACCTTGGCAACCAATAAAATCAGTGAACTCATTTATTATTGACCATTGTTAAGCATTGTTTATTGACGACGGTCAATAATGAAAAAATTTTGAGACAACTACTAACTTTTTTCAACTTATTTGTCAAACTGACAGCTATGTCAAAATAATTTTTAAACTTTATTTTTAACTGATATTTGGAGTTACTAGCTTTAGGTAATAGAAAAAATAGTATATGCACCACGTATGCGAACTGTCTTAAGTGTTCTCCACTAATTTTTAGCATCGACTCCGTCTTAGCAAAAAAACTTCAGTAATAAATAAATAAATAAATAATTCCATTTATTTCCAGAAAATAATCAAATTTTACACACAGAGTCCAAAACAGACATTTAAGGAAATTTTGTCAAAAATATAAATATTGCAAATTTTCTCAGAAATTGCAAATAGATAAAATATTGCAGATATACAGATAGTATATTGCAGACATACATAAAATAAACATATACATAGTGGCTTCAATTAAAAATAAACTGGTGATTTTTTTCTTCGTATTCCCTAACAGTATATGGTTCAATATCGCAAATGTGATCAAATAACCTTCTCTTAAAAACAGACACCTGGCTTTTAAGAATTTTGATATTTTTCGGTAATTCATTAAAATATTTCATTGATGAGTAATAAGATCCTTTCTCGAAAGCAATAAGCCTATGCTTTGGTAAAATATAATCTATCATTCTTTCTGAAGTTGGAATCGAGTTTGCAAATAGATGTCTGTTTTTAAGAGAAAACATGATTACCTCGTAGATGTACAGGCCTACAACCGTAAGTATCCTTTTCTCTTTAAAAAATCCTCTACAACTCTCTTTATATGGTAAGTTAAAAACAGCCCTAATTGCTTGTTTTTGACATATTTGAATTGACTCAATATCTTTGGACTTGCCCCAAAAAATTATACCATATCTCAACAAACTCTGAAAGTTTGAAAAGTATACAATTTTTAAAGTATGAATATCTAAATACCTCCCCAACACACGCAGAGAATATGTTACCCTGTTTAATTTCCCTCCTAAATGGTCTACATGTGACACCCAGTTTAGGTTTTCGTCAAGCTGAATTCCTAAGAATTTAACATTTTTTTCCAATGAAGTTTTAAAATTTTCAATTTTGATTTCTCTATTTGTCTGATTTTGCAGTTTGAACATGATAAAACTAGTTTTTCCTTCATTTAGTATCGAACGCTAAAGACTTAGTTCGCATACTAGGTGCATAATATACTAATTTTCTATTTTGCGACTCTTATAAGCTCATAATCACATGCATTTTGCGTGTTCTTATAGGCCTATAAGAGGTCTGTACTTTTTGTTCTTTTGGGTTGGCAACAGACCTGACGTTTTCCGTGCAAATGTCAATGTCGCTTTAAAGTTGAATTTTCTACAAAATTTTGTGTTTAGGTTATTTTTACCATGTTAAAATTGTGGCTTGGTTAATTGCAGTAAGAAAGAGAAGAGATGACTAAAAAATATATTAAAATATCATTTGTTCTTAGAATTTTAAACATGGTGTAAACTGTAATGCCAATTCAAAACAAAAATCCCTAAATCAGTCATCAAATTAAATGTAAGTTTTTTTAAATTTTAGAGCAAAATAGAAAAAATTATATAAAGCACTCGTTTCATAACACGTTTTTAGCGCACTAAAAACGTATGTTATGAAACTAGTACTTTAATATACTATTTTTGTAGCTTCTGCTGACGGTAAAAGCCTTCTAAAAGTGGCAGAAATCTGTTTTTTATCAAGTTATTAATTACAATAATTTTTAATTGATACCATAAAAAAGTAGTAAAAAAAAAACAAATAATTTGTATTGTTTTTCTGAACCAATACATGCTAACTGTCATTTTTACGATAAATTCAACATTTCGGTAATGGGAAAAATAAAAATTCAAAAACAAAATACAAAATGATGGGATATACTGGGTGTTTCAGGAAGGTGGTTCACTCCCCTTAATTTTTTTACTTTTTTATGTAGGATCGTGAAATTTGCAGAAGTTTTATGTATAATTTGCGACTTTTTGACATGGTTAGACATTTTTTGGCACTTCCAATTTTACCGGAAATGAATCGAACTTTCGACTTTTTAATAGAACACCCTTACATATTACGATTTAGAAATCAATTCTGAGAACAAGCATGTGCCACTTGTCAATTTTTGACAGGTCATGTCATTTTTAATTTAAATTTTTATTTTAAATCTAGAGTGCCTTAAATCAGCTTATTCGTTTAATTGTTGGTTTGGTATCTTCAGAAAAATACTATTTTAAATGAAATGAAATTTTTTTTTTTAAATACTGATTTGATAAAATTATTAAATAACATTAACTGCTTTATTTAAGCATGTGTTTTGTTGCATTTACAATGTCGAGTTACAAAAACATTGTTTTTAACCTTGTGCGCAGTTTAAAGCCATACAGTGTTTCATAATTGCAGTCGAAGAAAAAGAATAGTCTACAACAGGTATGGAATAGTCATTCCACGCTCGCCTGCCGGCTGGTATGACAAACTTTCCGCTCGCGCGGAATATTGTCTATTCCATACTAGTTATAGAATATACTATTTTCTACGACTGCTTTGGAATGTAAGCAAATACACACATTTTTCAAACACAGAATGAATCCATTCTAGCTCTAGATACGGTATGAATATTCCGTATCAAGTGTTAGAATGAGAACATGTAGTGCCATCTCTTGTTTATGAAAGTAAAGAAAACTTTAGCAAAATTAGCAAAAATATATTTATTTTACCATGAAATATTGAATAATTTAATGCAATTTAAAGTTTTGCGTTAAAATTACATAAAGTTTATTAGTTTTTCTTAATATTTGACCAGTTTTTTATCAATTTAGTTCAAAAAATTAAAACTGCTCCATCTATTGTTAAATATTTAAACCTGATATCTGTCACAGCAATCTGACATAAACTTCAATTTTTGCGTTATAATTTGTAAATATGTGCTAATATTAAATAAAAACCTTTTTTAAGTACTGATTTGATAAAATTATTAAATAACATTAATTGCTTTATTTAAAAATATGTGTTTTGTTGCATTTACAATGTCGAGTTACAAAAACATCGTTTTTAACCTTGTGCGCAGTTTAAAGCCATACAGTGTTTCATAATTGCAGTTGAAGAAAAAGAATAGTCTACAACACGTATGGAATAGTCATTCCACGCTAGCGGGACCGTCATACTCGCCTGCCGGCTGGTATGACAAACTTTCCGCTCGCGCGGAATATTGTCTATTCCATACTAGTTATAGAATGTTTAATGTTTAATGTTTATGAAGTAAAGAGCAGAAGTTTATAAAACTTGTGATGCTCAAAATGACTAGTAAAAGCATACAAAAATAAGAAAATAAGTAATAACACAAATAAACTTAGATTAGGTAAGTTCATCAAGTCTATTTTTATACATATTAGTTGATGTCGCACAAATAACCGATTCAGGAAGTCCATTCCAAGAATTAAAAATTCTGTTTGTGAAAAAGTGTTCTCGTACACATTTGTAAAACCTTTCTCTGGCCAATTTTAAAAAGTGACCACGGAGTCGTTGATCAACATCCAAATTAAAAATAAAATTGAGATTACAATTAAACAAATTATGTAGGATTTTGTAGGCTAGAATAAGGTCACCACGCTTGCGTCTATCTTCTAGTAATGACAGATTTAGAATTCTAAGTCTTTCATCGTAAGGGACATTTTTAAGAACCGCTGGTAGTTTTGTAAATCTTCTTTGCACTTTTTCCATAAGCTCAATATCGCCAATGCGCCACGGGTTCCAAACTTGTATGCAAAACTCAAGGTGAGGACGTATATACGTTTTATAAGTCATAAGTATGAACCTAGGGGAGGGATTTGGAAAGGCTTTTTTAATCATAAATGATAAAGAATTACAACGCTTGACAGCTTTTAAAACTTGTGGAGACCAAGATAGGTCCTTTGTAATAGTTATGCCAAGATCCACCTGTTCTTCAGCCACGGCCACCTGAGAGTTAGCAATGTAGTAACTTAATTCTGGATTGTTAAAACCCATATGCAATACAGAGCATTTATTTAAATTAATTGGTATAAGCCATTTTAGGGACCAATTATAAATTGCATTTAAATCATCTTGGATTAGTTTAGCATTAAGTTTGGGATTAGCGAAGAATTTAATATCATCGGCAAAAAATAAAGCAAGTAACCTGAGTACAGTCTTAATATCAAGTGTATAGAGTAAAAAGAGCAAGGGCCCCAAAACCGAGCCCTGAGATACACCACTAATAATATTAAATAAATCAGAAAATGAATTATTAATTTTAACCCGAAATGTTAAATTACCTAAAAATAGTTCAATCCAAAGAATCAGTTTGCCTCTTATTCCAAAATGATCAAGTTTCCACAGTAAGCGTGAATGGGGAACCTTATCAAAGGCTTTTTCGAAGTCTATGTATATTATGTCGACTGGCTAAGACTTATCCAGTGATTTAGACCAGGAATTAATTGCTATAAGCATATTTGTTAATATGCTTCGCCCCGGCAAAAAGCCATTTTTCATTATTCGTTAGGAATTAGACCCTTATCCATGACAAATTCTGTTATTTGTTTAATGATAATTCGCTCTAAGATTTTTTGCATGTAGAGCTAATGAAAACGGAACGATAATTACTCGGATTGAATTTATCACCTTTCTTAAAGATAGGGATAGCATATGCAGTTTGCCAAATAGTCGGAATGCAAGAAGAATCAAAAGAATGTTTAAGTATGCGTGTTAATGGTGCAACTATCCGATTTTTACATCTTTTTAATATAATTGATCGAATGCCATCAGGGCCCGCCGATACGGATTCCTTAATATTGTGTAAAGATAAAGATAAATTTATTCGTGCTAGTATACAATAGTATTTACACATGTCAAAATAAAATAGTTAAAGAAAAAACATTGATTATTAATTATTTGGTATCACATAAATGTACTAATACAAAGATAAAAAGTTGAAAATCTAATAAAATAATAGACAAAAACAAAATTAAAATTAGATATAGCCTTAAATAGGGAACATGGATTAATTTATGTATAAGGTGTGTTTAAAAATTGTTCAAAGGTATAAAATGATTTTTTTATTAAAAAGCTTTTTATTTTTCTTTTAAAATTTAAAAGACTCAGTTCTCGAACGTTCAACGGGATCTTACTGAAAAAAAGTGGTGCGAAGTAAGAAACAGAATTCCTAGAGGTTTTTAGACGATGAAAGTCTATCCTAACAACGTTTTTATTGCGTGTATTGTGTTTATGAATATCTTCAACTAGGTTATAATTATCCTGGTTGGACTTGATATAACAAAGACACTCGTAGATATACATAGAGGGAACAGTTAATATATTAAGTTTTGAAAAAGTTGAAACTACATCGTCCCGGTAACCCTTTCCTGCGATAATTCTAATTGCCTTCCTTTGCAAAGAGAAAACTTCAGGCAAGTGACATGAGTGTCCCCATACAAGTATAGCATATTTATATATACTCTCAAATAAAGCATAATAGGCTGATAATAAAACAGTGTCTGATACTATATTAACAAGATTTCTGAAAACAAAAACACTTGATGAAAGTCTTTTACATACGAAGTTTACATGTTTTTCCCAGGTCAGCTTCTGATCCAACATAACTCCCAACAGTTTTACTGAATCATGTGACTCATTCGGACGAAGTCCAAAAATGATTTTTTGGGTTTTGTTGGTATTGATGGTAAGTTTATTGGACACAAACCAATCCGAAGCCTGAACAAGTAGAGTTTCCATTTGATTTTTTAGAACGGTTAAATCTTTATGTTTAAGAAGCAGGGTAGTATCATCTGCAAACAATACTTCTTCATCCTCAAATTCGTTTACTATATCAGAAGCCTCCTCAGAAGAACTGTCCATGAGAATGCGAATAAGCTCACTCAGAAAAACGGTTAAGGCATCTGGCAAATCGTTTATGTAGGCCAAGAATAGGGGAGGGCCCATAACGGATCCTTGTGGCACCCCTATATTTATAGCTAAAATACTGGACATTATTTATTCTTTTAGAACTATTTTCTCGTTAATATTAATATCAGAAATAAACAGTTCAGCTCTAGGAATTAAAGGCAAATCAATAAGGTCTACAGGGCCCCCTAGGGGGTTCAGCTGTGTAATTTATAGAATATACTATTCTGTTGTACTGTGTAATTAAATGATTAGATTTTTACTCAATTAAAGAATAATCAAAAACCATTTAGTACTTTTCAAAATATTAAAACTTGAAATATCATGAAATTTTTTGGGTCGATCACTTTACTTGCTCAGCAAGAAAATAATGCTTTAAGGCCTATCCAGAAGATTGCATAAGAATGCAAGGGCGTAATTGGTGTTATGATCCGTATAATTTTAAAATGTTATTTTAATATACATAGCCTATAAGATCTAATTCTTAAAAGTAAGCATGAGTAACGTCGGATATTTTCGGGTTTTGTTCGGTCCCCTCTAAGTAAAAATCGTTGAACTTTGGTAGTGGGGCATTTAGATATTCTTGCCTGGACCACACCCAGAAACATTAGCGTGTGTGACCTAAATATGCCTCATTTTAATTTATGGGTTTATGAAGAGAATAAATAGAGCTCCAAATTTTAGAGGTGATCATTCTTGAATAGTTGTTTGTCCTGTTAATTAAAAAGTTTCCAGTAGTGTCAAAAGTGAAAATGTAGTTTCTGTGAGAAATAATTTTTGAGAATTATTCTTGAATTAAAAATAGTTTTTAAACTTAAATTTTAAAATTTTGAGACTTTTTATCAGACATAAAAATAGTTTTGGACACTTATAAATATTGATAGTATGAACACTGATAGAAATTTTGATGAATATTAATTAACTTTGAAAAATATGGACAATAAGTTAGGAATTGAAAATGATTGCGAATAGTTGGGATTTCAAACATAGAATGTTTTAATTTAGAAGTATTTAATGGAAAACTAATATTTAATGGAAATTAGAATTTAAGGGCTTTGCATAGAAATAGGACTTAGAAGTAAGAATTGATCTTTCATATTCTTGAAGAATTTATTCACATATATTTAATATATTATTCTTAAGTTAAGAAGAAATCGTTTTATCTGTTTCCTAAGCGCCGTCTCCTAGAATACCCGCTCCCGAATAAAGTGATAAGTGGTTAAGTATATTCTCCGCTCGGGTATACTTTAAATACGATAGAAGATTGTATGGCCAACCTAACTGAGTAAGTTATAATAAAAGTTATAATTAACTGCTCGGCTATAACCGAATTATATACCACTATCACAACATTAGTGAAGATTTCGACATCACAACATTACTGAGAGAATTTATAACTTTACAAAATTAATAGTGAAATATTTATTAGTAAAAAAACCACTTCACTACATTGGCTTTCAAGATACATGGCGGCAAATCAAGCCAATCACGGCATCGCATTCTTATGTAGTATGTTGTTATGCGAGGCTGTGGATATGCCCTTAATTTTTCACTTTTCTTACGTTTTATTGTTGGTAATTACTTCTTTGATGGCCAAATAAAGATTTTCCTCTGTGATATCTTGAAAAACAACTTTAGTGGCTATAGCTTTTCTCACTGCATTTTCCGCATTTCCCAACTGATCGTAATACACTGGCAAACAAATCATTGGCACTTCAAAAAATATTGCTTCATATACACTCAGAAGGCCGCAGTGGGATATAAACGCTTTCACATTTGGGTGTGCTAAAAAAAATTTTTTTTTATATAAAATTAAATTTTAAGCGAAAAAATAGGTATTTGAAATTTTTATTTTTCTAGTATTTATTTTTTTTACCTAAACTAAAAAAAGTATATGTTTATATACAGTGCGGTCCAAAAGTCACCCCCCCTTTTAACTTTTGAACCAGTTGAGATATCGACTTCAAATTTAAAACTCTTAAATAAGACAACTTAAACTATCTTTTAGCATATATTTGATATTTTCAGCTCTTAAAATGTGGGCAGGGGGGCATTGGGGGACATTTTTTTAAATAGAAAGGGGGGTCGTGTGATACATCATTTTAAAGGTTATAAAATACTCTATTTAAACTAATATATTTAAATTTTATAAAAATGTTTTTTAAGGTTTTGATTTTTCAATTTTGTGTGCTAAGACATTCGATTTTTTAAGTTTTTTTTATAAATTTTTATTTATGTCAACTAAAATTAGTTTAAAAGTATAATTAACATTTTTTTATGATGAAATTAGGCATTTTTAAAAAATTATTTGTTTTTTTTAGAGGAATTTTGACATTAATACCCATTTTCAACCCCATTTTAAACAATTTTTTTTTTATTTAAAAATATGGAGTTAAATGGAGAATTTTATAAACTTTAAAATGATGCATTACACGACCCCCATGAAAGTATTATATATATGCTAAAAGATAGTTTAAGTTGTCTTATTTAAAATTTCCAAATTTGAAGTCGGTATCTCAAGTCGTTCAAAAGTTAAAAGGGGGGGGGGTGACTTTTGGACCGCACTGTATATTACAGTAAAAGCTCGAAGTTTGGTTAATCATAGGATTAACGTGTTAAACCTAGGATTTACCAAACAAAATTGCGGGTAGTTCTAGGAGACTCGGTTGTTATGAATTGGTTTTGAATATATTAATCAATTTTCTTTTGGGTACAATTTAACGTAAGTTTTTGGAAAATTTTCTGGTTAAATTTAAAATGAAATGTGCTTTTATATTCTTTAGTAAAATAGGGAAGTGGTAATTAAAAAACTAGTTGGAGGTGGTTCCAAGAGGATGGGTTAATAAGGGGTAGTTTTGCATATTTAAGTAAATTCTACTTTGACTCCAATTTAATTTTTTTTTTTAACTTTTTTCTATTTTTAAATAACGGAGATAAAGCCCGTCTAAAACCTGGTGGGACATTATTATTACTAAATAATAATTGTTATTGGAAGCCCCTTAAAAGAATAAGATAATATTTATAATACATGGTTTAATTCAAAATGAAATGTAATTTCATATTCTTAGATAAAAATGGGGGTGGAAGGTGTTATTTGAAAATCAGAGGGTGGGGTGGTTACAAGGGAGTAAGTAAGCAATGGAGGAGGGGGATTGAATAAGTCAATAAAATCGTTTTTGGCTCCCATTTAACGCTATTTTTTACAAAAAAAATACATTTTCAAATAACGGAGATATAACTTGTCAAGAACCTGGTTGGTGGGACACCCGGTATCGTGAACGGACGGACCGTTTTGAAAAAATTTTGGATGGAGTGCTTAGGTACCATAGTGGTATCACTGCCAAGTTTGGTCAAAATCCGAGATATCGAGGGCAAACTGAGTATGTTAGCGTAAAATATCAGAGATATTTTCTAAAAACCACATTTTTTTCAAAAACGGCTCTAACGATTTTTAAAAGTTCGGTCTTATTTTTTTAATTAGAGCTCATATAATAAATTCCAAAAAGAAAAAAAAAATGAAGTTGTCATGTCATTTAAAAGTTCTTCTAGAACAGGGTGCCGACAGACCGACAGACCGACCGATCGACCGATGGACAATTGGTTTTTGTTTTTTTTTTTCTTGAAATTCATTTCATAAAACGTCATAAAGCGCAAAAATACGCAAAAAATTTTGCACGAATACAAGGCTCTCCGAAATTTTGAAAATTTTCAAAATGGGAAAGCAATAAGTATAATTACTAATAACACAGGCCCATAACAAAAAATTGTCTGTGCTGGGATTGGACCTATTCTTATGTAATTTGGGATGATAAACACGAATCTGCCATAAAAAGGCTAATTTTTTCGCTACACTGAAAAAACTGTCTAAAATGGTGTAAATAAACCAAATATGTGTTATTATTAATAATGCTTGTTATGAAATTAGTTACCCTTACCTAAAATATCAGCTTGTGGTAACCATTTCAAAATCTTCACATTTTTTGGAACTCCTTCCAAATCTCCCTCAAACTTCCACAAAACCTTTTCCTTTAATCTCGAAAAAACCTTTAAAATACTGTTAATTTTCTCTTTACTGGCGAGTGAAATTTTCAAAAAAGATCCTATCGAAAATAATAAAACTCCATCTTCAGCATCATCTAGAAACTTTTTGATTTCGATTGGCAATTGTTTTGGGGGTTTGATGTGGTAGCCTCCCACTTCTTTAACTGCTGGGGAAATGGGGTAAGGATCAAAAAGGCTATGGTCGGAATATGCAAAAGATAAACTAACATTGTACATAAATTTTTCTAAAGGAGGAATATTTCCCAAATATTTTTGCAAAATTTTATTCTGCTCTGGTACATAATAAAAATGTTGTGCGATTTTGAAGACTGTGTTCGTTAAAGAAAATTTGATTCTTTCAAGAACTGTATTTTCTATATTTTGTCCAAGGACAATGTGAGGGAAGTAGGTCGGATTTCCAAATATGAAGTTGTTGTATATGGATGCGGGTAGGGGTGTGCTAGAAATTACGGGACAGTCGAAATAATGACCAAGCGCCGCATAAATTTGTGTAGCGAAACTGTCGTATATCACAAGATCGAATTTTGGTTTGGATTTTAACAGTTTTTGGAAATTTGGGCTAGAAAATGTTAGATGTGCTGCTATTTTGTTTACTTCTAGCATTCCGAGGAGGGTGCTGATTATATTTACTTGTTTTGTGTCAACTGCTGATGCCTTTTCTTCATCTGAAATAAAAAATTAAGTTTTACATCGGCACTTAGATCTACTAAGAGTGCCGATGTATTGAAATCTTCGCCGAAAAGTCAAAATCTTTGACCACATTTTTTTCACATTTCTCGACGTTTTAGACCATTCTGAGTCGAAATCAGTAAATAAAAATTTTGCGTCCGTCAGTCTGTCTGTCTGTCTGTCTGGGTGTAAACTCTCTAACTCCATTTCTACATGAGATATCGACTTTCGTTTTTTTGCATATTGTTTCTTATCGTATTCCGAAGAGCTGATTAGATTTTGGGCGTAAACGATTGGGGGTAAGGGGGTAAAAATAGGGTAAAACTCCTATTTTTAGCGTATTTTGTTTATAATTAAGGCAATCATTATTTTATGTGGTTAATTTAGCACTTATATAAAAGATAATTTTAAATTGGTCAAAACTGTTATGAACAACGTTTTCTTAAAACGCATTGTTTTCGATATATTGGCGTTTAAAGCAGTAAAAGGTTTTTTTAGCATATCTCACATATTTATAACCTGATTTCAAAAAATTATATTTTAAATAAAAGCTCTTTTTAAGCCCTTTAAAAAATGTTATATACAGTTTTTTGCTAGAATACAATGTTTTAAAGATACAGAATTTAAAATCAAACAAAACACCTAGTTTGAAATTTGCAAACTAGATGGCTCTAGTACAATAGTGCCGATGTTTTGACAGGGTGCTTGCAACGTTTCATCTAGTTTGGTTTAATTTTTACACTTTTTCAAGACAAAAAGTTGGAGGGTGGGCCGACACAAACTTTTAGTTCAATTCTTGTAAACTCTGATTTTTTAGTTAACCCTCATATATGTGCTATGCATAGCACAAAACAGTTCTAAGAATGTTCCTAAAATAAATATTGAGAATATTATATGATTCTAAGAATATGCGCTGTTTTACGGAGAACATTCTTAGAAGGTTTTAAGACAAGCAATGAATACCGTCACGAAAAACGCGGTAAATTAAAAACAATAAAGGAAGAGCCATCGTAGGATATCCCAGGGATATCCTGAAATTACAACCCCTCGGGATGTCCCTGGGATATTCGAAGGAAATACCGTAGATATAAGGGCAGTATATGCTCAAGACATACCATTCGGTATATTGAGAGGACATTGAGAAGATATCCGGGGAATATTGTGTGCTGTATGGGACTTACCACTCATAAAAAAATTTGTCTCATTAACAAAAATATAATTAAAATTTTTGATTTTAATTTTTTCAGGAATCGCACTCACAAAAGTGACTTCATGTCCCCATTTGGCTAACTTTTCCATTACAGCAAATCCCAAAATATGATGACTGTATGTAGGCGGGATATAAATTCCCAAAATTTTGGCATTTTGAACTAATTTTATTAAAAATATAAAAATGATACAATAATTTTTAGTTTTCATTTTAACATAAACTGGAAACTACGTTATTTTCAAGCAGGTTATTATGAAAAAATGATAATCTTGTTTATATTTTTTAACCATTACGTTTAGTGATAAATTTATATTTATATCTATATGTGTTTTTTTAACTTGAGCAATTAGATTAATAATAATTACACTAGGCAACAAACCGATTTAAATCGGTTGGTTGAATGGTGTGTCAATAATAAATTATCACTAAATGTTAACAAGTGTAAACATATGTCTTTTTATAGGGGCATTCGCAAAGTTGAATTTTCATACTTCATTAATGATTCTATCTTAGAGTCCGGTAATTCTATTAAAGATCTTGGTGTTACTTTTGATCGTGAGCTTAACTTTATAATGCACATTAATAATTATTAATGTTATTATTATAATATAACATCTAAAGCATCTAAGATGTTGGGTTTTCTTTTAAGAAACTGTGGTGAGTTTTCTGTTAGATCTTCAGTTAGAGTTTTCAATTCTTTAGTTAGATCCAATCTAGAATATGCCTCAATTATTTGGTCTCCTCAATATAATAATCATATTAATGGGTTGGAAAGTATCCAAAGAAAAATGCTTAGGTTTTGTGCTTTTAAATTAAACACTCCTATTCCTGATCATAACTACTCCCACATTTATTCATTTTTAGATGTAGATTTATTGGAAAGTAGGAGAAAAAAGTCAGATTTATGTTACCTTTTCAAAATATTTAATGGGCTTATTGATTGCCCAGACTTACTAAGTCAAATACATTTAATGTTCCGGCTAGGGTCATGGGCAACATTTCTCCGCTTTTTAAAATCCCGTACAAATTACGGTTGTAATTCTCCCATGGATAGAGTCATGACTTTAGCCAATAGTTTGGATAATTGTGACTTTACTTTTTCCACTTTAGCATCGTTTAAAACCTCTTTAAAAAGCATTAACTTCACTGATGTTTAAATTTCTTATTAATGTTTAATTTTTTAATTAGTGGGGTTTTCCCGTTAATAAATAAATAAATAAATAAATAAATAAATAAATAAATAAATAAATAAATAAATAAATAAATAAATAAATAAATAAATAAATAAATAAATAAATAAATAAATAAATAAATAAATAAATAAATAAATAAATAAATAAATAAATAAATAAATAAATAAATAAATAAATAAATAAATAAATAAATAAATAAATAAATAAATAAATAAATAAATAAATAAATAAATAAATAAATAAATAAATAAATAAATAAATAAATAAATAAATAAATAAATAAATAAATAAATAAATAAATAAATAAATAAATAAATAAATAAATAAATAAATAAATAAATAAATAAATAAATAAATAAATAAATAAATAAATAAATAAATAAATAAATAAATAAATAAATAAATAAATAAATAAATAAATAAATAAATAAATAAATAAATAAATAAATAAATAAATAAATAAATAAATAAATAAATAAATAAATAAATAAATAAATAAATAAATAAATAAATAAATAAATAAATAAATAAATAAATAAATAAATAAATAAATAAATAAATAAATAAATAAATCTCAACTTTTTTTTTTGCCCCGATCGGAAAGTAAGTTTTTCTTACTAATTCGAGGGCGTAGAAACTGAATCTGACCTTAGAAAAATTTAAGCACCTAAAATTTTTGAGATATAAGTCCAGGAAATAATGACGTTTTTTTTCAAAATCTTAAAAAAAAAGAGTAGGATTTTGAAAGTTTAAGGGTATATTAAAAAAAAATACGAGGAACTCAAAAAGTCCAAGTCCAAACGAAAAAAAAAATAAAAAGTTTAAAATGAAAGTGCAGAGTTTACTTAATTACTCTTTTATGGCAAAACTATCAAATCAGTATAAAAATTTTATAGGACTTAATGTGTAGATTATAAAATTCTCTACAAAAATATTTTTACAAATATTTTTTTATTTTGCTTAGTTTGTTCGTAAAAAGTAAATAAATGAAAAAGAAACAAAATTAAAGTATACAGTGTAAACTTTTTTCCCGAGCCCAAAAAATATTTTTTTCTTATCAATTTAAAGGCGCAAAATCTAAATTTGAACTTAAAAAAAATCCAACATGTCTTATTTTTTAAATTTTAGTACAGGCAATTATGCCAATTTAAAAATAATTTATAAAACAAAATATTGTGTATTTTGTTTTGTTTTTTTAATGGTTCTACTTCATAAAAATGTTACTTTATTACATAAGAACCATATTACAAAACATTTGACGTCACAACGTCACTTTTAGTGCGTTGTGACGTCATTATCTTAAAGATAAATTTCTAAAAATAAATTTAGTAGTATTTTGATTTCAGCGCCCAAGAGTCCAACCAACCTTATTTTAAACGAAATACTAAAGAAAATCTTTGTTAAACTTTAAGCGTTAAGTAATAATTAATAACCCCTTATGGTATTATCACAAATTTTATAATTTTCTCATACGAGAGGGCTGGTTTGATTTATAAGCATTTGAACCAAAGCGCAAAAAATTTACCTGCGGCGCATTTTCGTGTTTCTAACTGTTAAATCCCGATACCACTTCAATTAATTTTTTTACGCAAGGTCGCAAACATTTTCAAAAAAATTGTATATAATCATTTAGAGGACACTATAAGGTTTATAAATATTCAACATTTGACGCTTCATGAATTTTTTCCGTTTTTTGTAATTTTTTACCTGTGTGCGTCTGTCTAAAGTCAGGATTGTTGTGGACACGATAACTCCAGAACGATTTATCCGATCGACTCAAAATTTTCAGGAAAAATCAAGATCTATAAGGGGAAGATCCCTATTATTTTTGACTCCCTTCAATCCAAAACCAAAAAAGTTATTGGAGGTTAAACTTTAAAAATTAACGAGATGAAACGTTGCAAGCACCCTGTCAAAACATCGGCACTGTTGTACACTAGAGCCATCTAGTTTGCAAATTTCAAACTAGGTGTTTTGTTTGATTTTAAATTCTGTATCTTTAAAACATTATATTCTAGCAAAAAACTGTATATAACATTTTTTATAGAGCTTAAAATGAGCATTTATTTAAAATATAATTTTTTGAAATCGGGTTATAAATATGTGAGATATGCTAAAAAATCCTATAACTGCTTTAAACGCCTATATCTCGAAAACAATGCGTTTTAGGAAAACGTTGTTTATAACATTTTTTGACCAATTTAAAATTATCTTTTATATAAGTGCTAAATTAACCAAATACAATAATAATTGCCTTAATTATAAACAAAAACGCTAAAAATAGGAGTTTTACCCTATTTTTACCCCCTTACCCCCAATAGTTTACCCCCAAAATCTAACCAGCTCTTCGGAATACGATAATAAACAATATGGAGTTAGAGAGTTTACACCCAGACAGACAGACAGACAGACAGACGGACGCAATTTTTTTTTATTGATTTCGGCTCAGATGGTCTAAAACGTCGAGAAATGTGAAAAAAACGTGGTCAAATATTTTGACTTTTAGGCGAAGATTTCAATACATCGGCACTCTTAGTAGCACTAAGTGCCGATGTAAAAAAAACTATTTTCATTTTTTTTATTTAATTTTCTTTCGCTTTTTAAAAGAAGTAAAAATAATTGAAAATTTTTTATTTTTTTTTTATTTTTTCATTTTTCGAAAAAAGATTTATAAAAAAGTTTTTTTATTTTCTTTTTTTTAAGCATTTGGGAAATTGTAATATACCATTTACCGTGAATGGTAAATAATGGAATGCGTAGCGTTACATATCTTGTTTACGGCTTGTTTAATTGTGCTATGGGAAAGAAAAAATCCCTGAGGCTCATAAGTTGCCCAAACCGGCCAACTTCCCTGACACACCCAACAGCGACCGGGTGGTTGCCCGTCCCCCCGGCCATTCCACCAGCCCTGCACCCTAACTGAGTTTGCTAAAATATCTAGGTAACTTTAATATATCTTAAAACTTACCGTTCAACAAAAGATTTGTCTCATTAACAAATATATAATTAAAATTTTTGATTTTATTTTTCTGAGGAATGGCACTCACAAAAGTAACTTCATGACCCCTTTTCACTAGTTCCTCCATAATAGTTAAGCCTAAAATATGGTGACTATATGAAGGGGGAGTATATATTCCCAAAATTTTGGCATTTTGAGCGAATTTTAATAAAAATATAAAAACTATAAAAATATTTCTCGTCATTTTAAGCAGTTGTGCGACTTGAAGGGAAATAATGATAAAAAACTGTATTTTTAAAATTAATTACTTTTTGTGATAAATTTTTCTACGTACATAATTGCTTTTATTTTAAATAAATTTTAAAATAAGCATTAGTAACACTGGCCCACAAAGAAAAATTAAAGACTCTTACTACTAACCAGACTACATTTTTCTTGCATATTTTGTATGCTGAAAATGAATTTGATAGTAAAAAAGCTTGCTGACCCCATAACTAGGCCCCTAATTCATGTCTTGATGTTTTTAAACAAGATTTTAACTGTGACGTAAATCTATTTATTAAAGATTTTAACTTTTATTATTGATTTAAAAAATGAAAAAGACAATAAACAGCAACCACAAATATCCAACAAGAAATGGAGATTTGTTGTTGCTGCCAAAACATAGATTAGAATTTTATAAAAAATCTACCTTTTATGCAGGTCGTTTTTATTTTAACATGTTGCCCCATGAACTGAAAAACTGTGATAAATGTGTTTAAGAAAAAACTAATGGAGGTACTTATAAATAACTGTTTTTCTTTAAGCGTTCTTATTTTATAACTGAACACACTACTTGAAGTGATCTATTTCTTTTACAGTAAAAAAATGAGTTCATTGTTGTACGCCGTAAAAAAAGTTAGTTAGCAAAACCACCACTGGAGGCAGCACTCTTTGACTTTTATAACAGCCATACTTCAAACTTGTTTGTTTATTATGTAAATAGGTGGTTGACTCGAGATTCTGTGCAAAAACCTTGTGTGAAATTGATTAAAAATGATTGAAGAAGAATATATGGTTTATACACCTACAAATCTCTTAGAAATTGCAAGTGCTACATTAGACAAGTTACCATCGAAATCGCGAAAAGTGTACGATTTAGCCTACGAAAAAAAATTAAAATGAGTTAAGGAAGGTTTAAGTTAATTTCGAAAGGGTTTGGACTTTTCAACAATTTCTAAAAATTGCGTTACGCAAAATATGGACAGCCCATAAGAAGCCATATTTCTTTTTGGATAATAAAAAGGACAGAACGGCTTAGTCTAGTTAGTGATAATTATCCCTAAATCAGCCTTAAGAGATTTTAGATTGGCATGCGAAAAACTCTCAGACGAAAGAAGGGGAGTTAAAAAAGATAGATGTTTGTTTTTTCCCCACCAGCCTAAAACCACATCTTTATTACTATTCTTTTCATTGGTAGAAATATTATTTCTCTACCTATGATGTCAGAGGTTCTAAAAATAATGAAATTGCACCATGGTTAATAATGAATTTTTATTCAGCTATTTTGGCATCTGACGTTTCACTTAATTATTAAATCGCATTGCTATTTATAAGTGTCTTTAGGCACCAAATTTATTTATTGCATGATAAATTAAAAAATATTAACTAAATTAGTACCTATAAAACATGTTTTACAAAAAACACACGAAAAGTGAGAATCATTGGTCCATCATATTCAACCATAGATTATAATTATAATTATACAACCCATATATTACCGTAAGGATCATAGATTACTAGAGGTACAACCCCTATATATTGATTTTTGAGGCAATAGATTCTCCCTCACAATTTTCGCCTGTCCCCTTATTTCTGGGGGAGTACCAGAATCATCACTTTGCATGTCACTTTCCATTTTTATATATTTTATAACTTAATAATTTTAGCAGACCACCAGAAAATTTCTGCCAGAAATGTCAAGTTATTCATTTGTTTTTTTAATAACCGCGAACGGCCAGCGTGATATTTTAAATTTATAAGGGTTTTCATTAAATTTTAGTAAAATAAATAAATAAATAGCTAATTAATTGTACTAATGAAAAAATCTTGCTGTTAAGAACACTTTAATAAAAAACTAAATATATATAAACAGTGCCAACGTTTCGAAGGTAATATTGTCGCTTCTTCTTCAGGGTAAAAATTAAAAATAGAAATAAAAAATTATATAAATTTAAAATCTAATTGTGAAAAAACTGATAGATGAAAATTAATTAAAATAGGTAAAGGTGTAAAGGTGTATAGATGTATAATATTACCTTCGAAACGTTGGCACTGTTTATATATATTTAGTTTTTTATTAAAGTGTTCTTAACAGCAAGATTTTTTCATTATTTTATATAAAAAGAACAAGAAATATTATAATTAATTGTACTGGTAGTGAAAAAAATACTATATTTTTTTATAACTATAAAAATACTAGCGCTAGCGCGCTCATCCTGCAATTTGACGCAGGTCAAAAATGTTAAACTTCTCTCACTAGGTAAATAATATACTATTATAATAAACCAACCGTCTCAAATGAGCGAGAATACTTTTTTATCAAAAAAATTAAGTCCAGGAACAATTTATTATATTTTAGGGAGAAGGGGGGTCATGGAAAAAATGATAATTACATTTTTTGTGTAATTTTATTTTACATACCTTTCAGGTGGTTTTTAAATTTTTTGAATAATTAGAAAGTTATGTCTAGAATTTTTTTTACGTTTTGGAGGAGAGTGAGGGCGCTGGAAAAAAATGTTAATTACATTTTTTGTGTAGTTTTATTTAAGTGGTTTTTATTTTTTTTTTGTATTGTAAATATCAAAAATTACGACCAAAACAAAAATTCCCTCCAAACCGATTTTGCTCAAATATGTACATGTCCAAAATAATATAAAAATACATCTGCTTCACCAAATTTCAAGTCGCTAGCTCAAAGCGTACTTAAGTTATCGACAGACAGGCCGACAGACAGACATCATTTTTTTTTGTTGCTCATTTGGATTTTTCCCGATGTTTCAAGATGATTTAGCCAAAAAAAAATTGATTTTTTTTTCTCACAATACCTACTTTCTTTTATGAACTCACAAGAAATATATACATAGTTATTCAAAAATAGGTATATTAAAAAAAAACACATACAGGGTATATTGTAGGTTAGGTTTTTGGGGTATCGGGGGTATTCAATTAAAAAACTTCTTTTCTCTAAATTATGACGTTTCGATAGGGCCTTTCTATCATTTTCGAAAAAATTAAAATTCAAAGTCTCTTATTTGTCAACATATCTACAAACATTTTACCATAAAGTTGGACGTTATACATCCTATAAATCCTACATAAATTTTCTACATAATATTACAGATATAAACATTGACAGGTTAAAATTTTTTTCTTCTTCCAAGAAGAAGAAGAAGAGCTGTTACACCGGTCTTTCACCATAACTGAGTTTGCTAAAATATCTAGGTAACTTTAATATATTTTAAAACTTACCGTTCCACAAAAAATTTGTCTCATTAATAAATATATGGTTTAAATTTTTGATTTTATTTTTCTGAGGAATGGCACTGAAAAAAGTAACTTCATGACCCCTTTTCACTAGTTCCTCCATAATAGTTAAGCCTAAAATATGGTGACTATATGAAGGGGGATATATATTCCCAAAATTTTGGCATTTTGAGCGAATTTTATTAAAAATATAAAAACTATAAAAATCTTTGTCGTCATTTTAGGCAGTTGTGTGACTTGAAGTGAAATGATAAAAAATGGTATTTTTAAAAATAATTACTTTTTGTGATAAATTTTTGTACGTAATTGATTTTATTTTAAATAAATTATAAAATTAGCATTAGTAACACTGACCCACAAAGAAAAATTGAAGACTCTTACTCTTAACCATACTATATTTTTTTACGTATTTTTGGGCGCTAAAAACGAATATGATAGTAAAACAGCTCGTTAACCCCATAACTAAGCTCTTATAACTTTAAAAACTTTTTATATATCAAAAAATAAAACAAAACTTGAAGTCTTCTCCAAAATTTTTTAAATAATTATATTTCTATTTAGACTGGTATGGGACATCTTCAGGCCACATACTAAAAATAGTGAAAAGAAAGTCAACCTGATAGTAAAAACATGGATAATAATTTAATATTTTGAGGTTATGTTTACATACCTCAAAAACCGTCAATATATATTAAACCAAACCAATTAAAATATTAAGGATTGTCATTATAAATGGACCACCCTGTATAACAGCACCAAATGTATGACTGTGAAATAACACATTTATTTTTATTTTGTAAATATTTTGTGAGATGTATTTGTTCTATACTATACCGGGTGTTTTAGGAAGGTGGTTCACCCCCCTTAAGTTTTTTACTTTTTTATGTAGGATCGTGAAATTTGCAGTAGCTGTATTATGTATAATTTAGGATTTTTTTACAAGGTTAGACATTTTTTGGCACTTCCGGTTTCACCGGAAATGAATCGAACGTTCGATTTTTAGATAGACCACCCTGTATATTTTTACATATTACGATTTAAAAATCAATTCTGAGAACAAGCATGTACCACTTGTCAATTTTTGACAGGTCATGTCATGTATTATTTAAATTATTATTTTAAATCTAGAGTGCCTTAAATTAGCTTATTCGCTTAATTGTTGATTTAGTATCTTCAGAAAAATTCTATTTTGATTTTTTCCCAAAACTCTAAATGTGGTGGAGTGGAGTCTTAAAGGTTCGAATGTCATACTTTGGTCCATAAGTCATTTATCAAATGAAAAGAGGGTGGCTCATTAGGTTAAAATGAAAGAAAAATTTCTGGCGAACATTTTGATACCACACATGAATAGTTTATTTGGAAGAACTTGACAAACCTGTCAAAATTTTACTACTGGCACATACTTGTTCTCAGAATTGATTTCTGAATCAAAATATGTAAAAAAGTACAGGGTGTTCCATTTAAAAATGTTCGATTTATTTCCGAAAGTTCGATTTATTTCCGGCGAAACCGGAAGTGCCAACTATATCAAAAAATCTTAAATTATACGTAATATAGGTTCTGCAAATTTCAAGATCCTACATAAAAAAGTAAAACAATTAAGAGGGGTGAACCACCTTCCTGAAACACCCGGTATATTAAAAAATGAAAAATTAAATCTTTTTTTTTATTTTCTTTTTTCGCAAAACGAAAAAATGTTGACAAAAAAATAGAAAAAGTTAATATTTTCAATTTTTTTTAAAAGTTTAACCCCCCATAACTTTTTTGTTTTTGGGGTAATAGGGATCTTCCCCTCATAGAACTTTTTAGAAATTTTCCTTATAATTTTTTGCTTTTGTTATCGTGTTCACAAAAAACGTGACATCGGACGGACAGACAGATAGACGGACAGATGGACATTTTCAAAGTTTCTTATTTTTTCATAAAACACATTTGTATCCAAGAATTTTTTGTCTATGACGTTTGGACTTTTTTGGGAAATTCGAAACTGCCGTATAATACTATTCTAGCGCTTACGAGCCGTGAATAGTATATAATATACACTGCCCAGTAAAAAAGCTTATCCATCTTTCACCTCCGCGCGTGAAATTTTTTATTATCAAATTCAATTTCAGCAACCTTGAAAACTTCAATATAATATACCAATTTTCAAAAAAAACTGCCCCCTGCCCCTCAGGGGGTGGATTAAAATATTTTAAGTTTCAGTTTTAGCGATATCAAAAATCTCAATAGGTGTATAAATTTTCAAAAAAAAAAACTACCCCCGCCACTCAGGGGGAGGAGTTAATATTTTTTTATTATCACATTTACTTTCGGCAACCACAAAAACCTCAGTAAACCACTTTTCACGAAAACTAACCCCCGACCCTCAGGTGGTGGAATTAGAAAAACATTTATTATCAAATTTAGTTTCGTCAACCCCAAAAACCCTTATTAACCAATTTTGACGAAAATATTGAAAAGATTTAAAAATATTTAACCCCTTACTCCCGCGGGAGTGGAATTAGAAAAAAAATATTAACAGATTCAACTTCAATTCAACTTTAAAAACCTCCATATAGAAATTTTCAAATGTTTCTAAAAAAATGTATTTTCACCCCTCTTGCCGGGGTGCGGCAATGTTTACCAAAAACAATACCGAGCGAGAACTTTTGGTAACAAATTTTAAGTCTCTAGCTTAAAACGTTCTTAAGTTATTGTGTTCACAAGATTTTCCGAACAGACCGACCGAACGACCGACTATTTTTTTTTTTGCTCCAAATTGATTTATATCGACATAAAACGCAAAAATTGGAAAAAAGCATTTTTGAACAATTTTGCAAGAATACAAGGCTTTGGGAACGTTCAAGTATTACGTAACGCGCCAGGGGTGGGGTGGGGGAATCTCGATCGAAAACGTTACATGGCGTTACAGAGGGAGGGGGGGGGGTGTCAGTAAAAATGTTACGTAACATTTAAAAAATTATAAACTTATAAAATGTTTATTGGATCACGTTTTTAACAATGATCTAGGCCTAAGATATTGATTCGTTGCAAATTTTATTGCACACGGCGTCGTTCATTAAATCCTCTAAACAAAAAATAATAGAGATGGAAAACCATAGGCAATAAACGGTTTTCGGTTAACCGGTTGCGGAAATTACCTCCCGAAAAATTAGAATTTATTTATTCAACTCGAATCGGGTTTCTCGATATGTAATTGTGATTTGCGTATAATATTTTTTGTTTACGATGGTGAAAATGCACCCCTAAAGAAGGTCATAGTCTATGACTCATAGACCTAACGAAACAATTTCTTGGAAAACGGGCTGAGTTAAGAGTATTATCCCTGAATTTTTTCAGAAGTTTTGAAAAAATCTAGAGGTCGCTCATGACCATTTTTTTAAAAGATAAGCTAATAAAAAACATTAAGAAAATCTAGATCCTTACTCATATTGGAGTTGATTTAAATAAACCATGGAAAAAATGTTATCTCTCCAAAATATATTTTTAGATTTGTTCTTCGTTCTGACTTGAATGAACTTAGGAAAAATTTTAAGCTTTTTGCAGGACTTTAGGAACCAAATATCCAAAGAAACTTTTTTCCTGGCTTAGTTTAGTTCTTTGTACCATCGGATCTTTTTGCTACGACTAGCAAATTAAGAAATTCTAGATCCTTACTCATATTGGAGTTGATTTAAATAAACCATAGAAAAAACATAATTTTAATTTAAAATTTTTAAGTTTGTTTACAATTACTTTTATATATTTTTTTTATATGAATTTATATTTTAATGTTGTTTGTTTTGTTTTGTTGGTACTACCAACTTGGTAGTTATAGATGTAATTTTTTATTTAATTTATTTATTTTAACTTTTTAAAAGTATGTTTTTTTTACTTTTTATTTAATTTATTTTAACTTTTGAAAAGTTTGTTTTTTTTTAACTTTTTATTTAATTTATTTGTTTTAACTTTGAAAAAGTTTGTTTTTTTTAAATAATAAATATTTTACTAAATATTTGTTTTTTTTTCGTGATGTTTATTTTATTTTTTATTTTTCTTAATTTAGTAAAATATAAATTTAAATAAAATATGGTTAATACTGGTTATTTTAATAAGAGTTTTTGGTTTAAATTTTATAATTTTATTTATTTAATATTAAGATAATTAATTTTTGATGAAATGAGACATTTTTAAATTTCGGGATCGGGATCGGGATCCCGAACTTTTTGAAATTTTTGGGATTTCGGGATTTCGGGATCGGGATCCCGAAACCTGGATTCCCTAGTAATAACCGGTTAAAAACCGGTTAAAAACCGTTTTAAACCTTAAAGCAAAATTTCCTAGCAATTTATTTACTTTTTGTTATATGTTTAACACACGTAATACGTAACAAATGGGAGGGGGGTGGGGGTCTTAAAAATGTTACGCCCCGTTACATGGGGGTCAAAAATGGAAAATTTTTGAGTTACGTAATACTTGAACGTTCCTTTCCTGAAATTTTGAAAATTTTCAAAATGGGAAAGTAATATAACTTTTGAACGAGTTTAGATATCGACTTAAAATTTGGAACTCATAAATAAGACAACTTAAGCAATCTTTTTGTATCTATTTCATCTTCAGCTACTAAAATGTGGTGACGGTGGCATGGGGGAGACATTTTTTTAAATGGAAAGGGGGTCATGTGATACATTGTTTTAAAGCCGATAACATGTTTTTAAAGGTTTTAATTTTTCAATTTTTTTGGATAAAAAATTAGATTTTTTAAGACTTTTTTTGTATTTTTTTTATATCCATTAAAATTAGTTTAAAGTATAAGTTAGGTTTATGCCGCTTAAAATAAATAATTTTTCAAAAATTGTTTGAGTTTTTTAAAGAAATTTAGACGAAAATACCCATTTCAACCCTATTTCCAACCCCCAAAAAAATGTCTAAAAAAATAAAAGTATATGGTCGAATAGAGAATTTTATAAGCTTTAAAATGATGTATCACACGACCCCCCTTAAAAAAATGTCCCCAATGCCCGCTGCCCACATTTTAGGAGCTGAAAATATTAAATATATGCAAAAAGATAATTTAAGTTGTCTTATTTATGAGTTTCAAATGTTAAGTCGATACCTCAACTCCTTTAAAAGTTAAGAGGGGGGTGACTTTTGGACCGCACTGTATATAGTAACTATGTTGGACGGAAACAAACTCTGCGTACTAGTATACTATCTATCTCTCTGTCCTTCCTTTACCCAAGAAAAAAGTCAAAGCGCCTGACTGGCTCGCATACTTTGCAGAGCAACAAATAGCAACGTTGCCAACGGTTGAAATAACCCCAGTAAATCTGACAACGCTGCTCAACAGGTAGTCTATCTGTTACAGGTAAACTGATAACTGCACATTCCATCTCTCTCTGTTTTTGGAATCTCTCCGTTGCAACTCGTTTTGTGAATCAGTCTCGACTTACACGCGCTAGAGATAGTACTGATTATTATTTTTTTTTCGACTCGCGTTTGGAATTCGAGAAAACAGATAAAACTGACGTTTCAATTATAATAATAATAATAAAATGACACCACAGTGCACGAATTTGTTTTACACTAAGCAACCGTTGCTGACGCAGAATACTCCTGTTCAATTGTACAGAAAAGTGAAAAACAAAAAGAAAGAGGATAAGAAAATAAAATGTGTGATAGTCGGGGACAAGGCGGTCGGAAAAACTGCCCTGGCAGTTTCCTACAGTAACGACAGCTTTCCCAGGGAATATATACCCACAGCTTTCGATAATTATAACGGTAAGCAAAGTAGGTTTAGTTTGTAAAGCAGTGACGTATCCTGAAAACTTTCAAGGGATATCTCTTTTAAAATCAGGGGCGGATTTATTTCAATGCCCCCCATCCATAAGGAAAAAAATTGCGCATTTACCAAAAATATAATTTTGAAGGTATTTCTATGCTAATATATTTCGCTGGGCGAGGGCCATGGCCCCCATGCCCCCCCCCCCCTAAATTCTCCCTTACTTAAAATTGAAGATATTTAAAATTTATTAAAATTATGATAAGCGTAACGCACTTAAGGCAGGGGGAAGGAGGGTTAATGCTCAGAGTCGGACTGGGCAGCCCGAGGCTAGTGAGATTTGTAACCTAGGGGCCCCAAAGTATAAAATCTTATTTTCCCTGTCCCAAAAATGTTGATGACATCACCCCCAAAATTTTTTACTACTGCCAGACATTTCAATGACTAAAAAAAAAGGGGTCATCACCCCCAATTTTTTTTTACCCCTGCCAGAATTTACAATGAACCAGCCGTCTCGAATAAGCGAAAATACTTTCTCATAAAAAGTTATGTCAAATTTATAATAATTGGGGAATTTTATTTTACCTTTTAGGTGGTTTTTTAATTTTTCTTCTATTGCAAAAAATAAAAAAGATATGTCCAGAAACAATTTTTTACATTTTGGGGAAGAGGGGGAGGGGCTAGAAAAAAAAATTATTCTTACTCATTTTGGGTAATTTTATTTTACCTTTTATTTTATCAAAAACTCCATGAATTTCACTTATTTTTATTTAAGGGTTTCGCGAATTCAATATCAACCCGGGAAAAAAAATTCATGCATGCACATACAAAATTCGACCATGCATGAATTTTGACTCGGTATAATCATGTATGATCATTTATAGTCAGGTATGATAATACCGGGTCAAACTTTATGCATCGTCAAAATTCAGACATGATCATACATAATCGTGCATAATTCTACCTAATTTAAGGCAAAAATAGACATCATTATGCATAATTATGCATGATCATACATAAACTTTTTTCACCGGGTTTAGATAAATATAAATCTCCGGAAAAAATGTTTAAATATGATTATGCATAATTATTTATAATTCTGTCTAATTTTACATCAATGGCGATTTCTCCCGTTAGATTAGACAGGGACAAAAGTTCTACCCAAAAAGGATAGAAGACATACATACACTCCCACTTCCACCCAACCAAACAAATTCTGTATTTGTTCTTTGTTGAACAAATACAATATTTACTTGGCCGGGCGAAAAGTGTAACTATATTATTTTTATTAAAAAAATTACTGGCGCCATCTAAATTTTAGTAGAATTATCTTATTCTTCAGATTCACATCAGCTATGTTCGTTCGTGCCGCTCAGTGCTACACTTTCCGGCCAACCAAATAAATACTGTATTTGTTGTATAAAAAACAAATACAGTATTTATTTGGTTGGCTGGAAAGTGTAGCACAAATGTGATAGAGATAGGGTAGACGTGTTTTGTTTCATAATTCTAGTTGTAGAGAGCTCCATTATGCATAGTTATACTTAATTTGATGCAAATGTATGCAAAATCATGCATGGTGCTCCTTCGCCAAAATTTAAAATGTTATGCATGATCATACATAATTATGCATGATCATACCGGGTCAAAATTCATGAATGGTCAAAATTCATACATGATTATGCATAATCATGTAAAATTCTACCTAATTTTAGGTAAAGTAAAGACATAATTATGCATAATGATGCATGATCATACATTAAATTTTTTTTTCTTCAAGCGTACTAAAATGTTCATATTTTATAACTGAACACACTAGTTAGAAGTGATCTATTTTTGTACAGTAAAAAAATGAGTTCATTGTTGTACGCCGTAAAAAAAAGTTAGTTAGCAAAACCACCACTGGCGGCAGCACTCTTTGACTTTGATGACAGTCATACTTCAAATTTGTTTGTTTATTTTGTAAACAAGTGGTTGATTCGAGATTCTGTGCAAAAACCTTCTGTGAAATTAATTAAAAATAATTGAAGTAGAATATATGGTTTATACACCTACAAATCTCTCCGAAATTGCAAATGCTACATTAGACAAGTTACCACCGAAATCGCGAAAAGTGTACGATTTAGCCTACGAAAAAAATTTAAAATGAGCTAAGGAAGGTTTAAGTTTATTTTTATGAATTTTGTCCATGGATTTTAATGATTCTCGGGCCCCTTGACCACACCACTGTTGTATTATGAAATATATTCACGAGATTTTAACGTAGAATGTTTTTCTAACTATAATTAACTTTGGTAATTTATAGGTAGTTACTCAAAATACACGTTTACCTATTTAACAGGTGTATGCACTTGCATAAAATTTATTTTATTACAAGGACCAGTCGCGAGATAAACTCGTTATTTGCGCGATTTATATTGTCTTTGTTCTGTAAATATCAGCAGTACCCGGCGTATTTTCAGTTATGATCCAGTCTTCAGGTCAATAAACGAGGCTTTACCTGGAAATAATTCAGGGAGTTTTGATTTTCGGTTTACTGGGTACGGTTTAGGGCCACAAATAAAAAAAACAATTTTACGACGTTGAACTCTATTTCAAACTGTAATTTTTTTAACGTATTTTTTACAAAAAAGGGATTTTTCAAAATATCTCAAGATCGGTGCGTCCTATGACAAAAAACGTTCTATATGAAAATAAAGAGGACTAAATTTACAACATTTTTTCTTCCATGTTTTTTTTTGTACGACTTATAGCTAATTCACGGCATAGCCTGAGACGTTACAGTATAGGTTCCTAGATTTTATTTTTTTTTTTAATCAAAATTTTTCTTTACGAGTCGGTTAGGCATGTGGCATGTCGCATGGCCCTTAGATCATTTTGGGTAAAAATAAATAAAAATCTTTCAGGCTCTTTTTTTTTTTAATTTACGTAAAATTTTAATTTTATAATAATTCACAGATTTGTGCCTCATATCGAGTAACCGATTTTCGATTGAAAATCTTAATGGTGATTAAGCATTAAAAACCTTCCTAAACGAGTCATAAAGAAACATTATGTCGTACAAAAAAATACATGGAACAAAAATTGTTGGAAATTCGGTCCTCTTTATTTTTATATAGAACGTTTTTGTCCTAGGATGCACCGATTTTGATATATTTTTAAAAATCCGTTTCTAGTGAAAATACCTTAAAAATAACAGTTCCAAATCGTCGCAAAATTGTTTTTTGTGTGCGGCCTTAAACACTACCAATAAACCGAAAATCAAAACTCCCTGAATTATTTCCAAGTAAAGCCTCTTTTGTTGACCTGAAGACTGGACTATAACCGGAAATACGCCGGTACTGCATATCAGCTTATAGAAGGGCATTTTTGCAAATACTATACTAGGTATAAAATGTGCGATTTACCAAAACGAGGTGCACATTTTTATTTAAATATTTTCGAGGTACTGCGTTGCAGTAACTGCAAGTACTTGGAAATTTTTGGAACTATTTGGAAATACTAAATACTGTATTGCAAGTAACTTGAAATATAATGGAAATACTTGTATATAATTTTGTTACAAATTTAGACGGGTAAAAACATTTTCGAGGACATTTTTTAGGACATTTTTGGTCATCATAATTTTCTGCCAGGGGTTAAGTTTTTTTCAGACGCGAGTACCATTGTTTGATAGTACTTGAAAAAACTTGGAAGTACATGGAAGTACTTAAAAAAATGGAGTAATTGTAAAAAATTGAAAGAACTTTTAAGCAGTTAAAAAAAATGGAAGTACATATTTGTAATAAATTAGTATTTCCAAAAATTGAAAGTAGGTTTTAAATTAATTGGGGCCAAGAATTTTGGCGATGTGTGTATAAAGATTCCTAAAATATACATATTTCGGGATACTACTGAAATTAAAATTTTTTTAAACATGAATTGAAACCTTTTTCTTTGAGGATGTTTGTGCCACAAAAAGTTTTCTTGTATCCAGAGAGGCCGAAATATCGCGGCATAAACTAAATTATAATTTTTGAAGATAGTTCCCAGATAGCTCAAAGTGATACTATGGACGTCCAATGGACGTATGTTCATGGACGGCTGTATGTCTATAGGATGCCCATTTTTTCTCAAAAGTCCCATGGACATCCGTTCAGAGTCCAGATGACACAACTGTGGACATCCATAAGGTGTCCGTTCAAAACATCCATCCAGCATCCATAGGACTTGCTTTTTGCTTACTTAACTGGTTTTTGCGACTGTGAAAAACTGTTATTTAACTTGCAATGTTTTTTGTTGTTTGTTTGTTTAGGGCAAATCTACCAAAGGCTTTTTCGACCACTTAGAATATACTTAGTAAGCTAAAATTTGGTACACATGCTCGTCTGACAAAGCAATTTTATATAAAACTTACCCCCCAATCCCCCACCCCTAAAATTTAAAAAATCCATTTATTACCCACGAGATGATTTAAAACTAAAATTAGGTTACATACTTATCCAGTGATAATCAAATTTTAAATCCCCCCTTATCCTCCCATTACCCCCCATACGCGTATAAGACTAAGTTTACTCTCTCTCTGTTTCACCCACTTAGAATAAACGTAGAGAGCTGAAATTATGGGCGTAAAATGGACACTGAATGGACGTCCACTAATAGTCGTACAAAGTATGTAAATATATGGACGTACACAGTACATCCATTATTAGTCCGTGGACCAATGTACGTAAAAGGGATCTAAAATGGACGTCCATTGGACGACCGGTGCTATATGGGTTATAATTATTAGATATTTATTTTAGTATAAAAGCGAGCTCTGGCATTGAGCGAGGTTTTGCCATTTTTAACTGACTTTGTTATTAAACATGAGGCTTATATATATTCAAAGATCAAAAAGACCTTAAAGGGTCTCAAAGTTTACATTTGATTATAAAATTATGATTTAAGATCAATGGAGCTCTCTACAACTAGAATTATGAAACAAAAGACGTCTACCCTATCTCTATCTCATTTGTGCTACACTTTCCACCAACCAAATAAATACTGTATTTGTTTTTCATACAACAAATACAGTATTTATTTGGTTGGCCGAAGAGTGTAGCACTGAGCGGCACGAACGAACATAGCTAATGTGAATCTGTAGAATAAGATAATTCTACTAAAATTTAGATGGCGCCAGTAATTTCTTTAATAAAAATACTATAGTTACACTTTTTGCCCGGCCAAGTAAATATTGTATTTGTTCAACAAAGAACAAATACAGAATTTGTTTGGTTGGGTGGAAGTGGGAGTGTATGTATGTTTTCTATCCTTTTTGGGTAGAACTTTTGCCCCTGTCTAATCTAACGGGATAAATCGCCATTTGCCTATTCTAGCCAAAAAAGAGAGTTAAATAAAAATAGGCCTCTCACTAAAAACAATGACCATGGGTAATTTGCTTTTTCTGCTTTGAGTCGAGAAAATTGTCTTTTTCATGTTCAATTTTTTTTGCGACATCCTTGTTTTTTTCATAATATGGAATATTTTGTTAGTAAATACATATAAGTAAATATATTTTTTTATACAGATATGATATCATATTTGTATTTCTTCAAAAAGATTATCTCTAATTCATATTAAAAAATATTTGATCAATGAAAATGGATTGTGTGAAAAAAAAACCCTTTCATCAAATTTAAAATTGAATTGTCCCAAAAAAATCTAATCCCTTCCTACATTCACACTAGTTGATCCAATCAAAAGCTTTGTTCGGGATACGCTAGAATCAGTTCTGGACTACTGTTTATTGGTTATTTAAAGTCACATGGTAATAAGGATTAAACCTCCATTGGTCAGAACCAGTTCTGAACAGTTCTGAACTCGAATCTCGAACAAGCCTAAAGAGAGGCTGAAGCTCGAAAAATTTCTAAGATATGCAAAACTTTGCGTATACCGGGTGATCAAAATTTGCGTTACGTAATAATTGAACGTTCCTTTTGGCTAAAATTTCAAGTCTATGTCAAAGCGTTCTTAAATTGTAGTGTTAAGTTGTTTTCCAAGCGACTTACACCTTTAATACGACTATATAATAGGTCTCTAAAGAGAATAAATAAAAAAATAAATAAATATTTTGAAAATTATTTATCTTTAAAACCGACTTTATCAATTACATCGGCACTTAATGCTACTAAGAGTGCCGATGTATTGAAATCTTCGCCGAAAAGTCAAAATCTTTGACACGTTTTTTTCACATTTCTCGACTTTAGACCATTCGAAATCGAAATCAGTAAAAAAAAATTGCGTCCGTCTGTCTGTCTGTCTGTCTTTCTGTCTGTCTGGGTGTAAACTCTCTAACTCCATTTCTACATGAGATATCGGTTTTTTGCATATTGTTTCTTATCGTATTCCGAACAGCTGATTAAGGTAAGGGGGTAAAAATAGGCTAAAACTCCTATTTTTAGCGTTTTTTGTTTATAATTAAGGCAATTATTATTGTATTTGGTTAATTTAGCACTTATATAAAAGATAATTTTAAATTGGTCAAAAAATGATATAAACAACGTTTTCCTAAAACGCATTGTTTTCGAGATATTGGCGTTTAAAGCAGTAAAAGGTTTTTTTCGCATATCTCACATATTTATAACCCGATTTCAAAAAATTATATTTTAAATAAAATCTTTTTTTAAGCCCTATAAAAAATGTTATATACAGTTTTTTGCTAGAATATAATGTTTTAAAGATACAGAATTTAAAATCAAACAAAACACCTAGTTTTAAATTTGCAAACTAGATGGCCCTAGTGTACAATAGTGCCGATGTTTTGACAGGGTGCTTGCAACGTTTCATCTAGTTTATGTTTAAAATTATATTTTCCATGCCTACCACATCTCGTTGTTTTTGTTTTATCAAAGATAAGATAAAAGTCCAGTCAAATAACGATAAATTCCTGTGTTAAATTGCAATAAATGTACACGGGCTGATATTTTAAAGGATATTAGTGGATAGTAACAGAATACTCCTGGGTATGTATTCTCGGGTTCGAGGTGAGAAAGGTGTTGTGGGTTGCATATTAGTTCTCTCGAAACGCAAAACTACTTATTCTTGAACTTCACTTCGCACGAAAATCGAGGAACTTTACTTCTACTACTCGGGAGCCTGAGAAGCGAGCTTTCACGGATATTTTGACATATAAGTTATCGCGCGCATTTGAACATAACCCTATTTTGGCTTTGGTTTTGTGTTATTATTTTGAATACCGTTTTATTTTATAATAGTTAATGAAAGAAGCTTTTTTATATTTAGAAATTATTATACATATTATAATAATAATAATAACATAACGATGGACGATTTGTAAATTGTGGGGGCAGTTGCCCTTTTGGGAGATCTGCAAGATGCGGAAGACCAAATGGAGAACTAAGAACGGGAAGTGTTAGCTAGGACCGACCCTTTCCAACTTTCTAACAAAAAAATTGTAGTGAATTCAGGACTAAACAGCCCACTAATAACAAGTGGGCGCAGATCTTTTTCTGTTTTTATTTTCATTTTCAGTCATTTCTTACACTTTAATTTTTGGATATTAATTATAAAAAATATTCAAACCATAGCAACTTGCTTACAAATAATTAAAATAAAGCCTGCGCACGCAAATTCGTGTCACATAATCTGATTGGTTAAAATCCGCTAAAATACTTGACAACGCTGCAGCCGGCTGCAGAGATCCCATCACGCTCACTACTGTACAAGAATAGCATTTTTTAACTTTGGGGAACTTTGATATGATGTGATCAATTCCCTTCCTACGAAAATTGTTCACGTTCTCTCGAGCCCAAGAATAGATACCCTGTTAGTTTTTCACCGGGTGATTTGCGTATGGGTGTCCGCTATCTTAAATTTTAGGGATGAGTGCGGTTATTTCGCTAAATATGCATCATACGATAAAAATTTATATGACCAATTTTGTTAAGGAAAAAATTTCCAACAAGTTTTGTTTGAATCATTTTTTGATTATAATAATAACATTCGAGTTATAAGTATTCAAATATGGCTATGTTGGGGGTAACATTGTTTTTTTCGATTTTTCAGCCAAATTATTCAGCGGAGGATAAAAGTGGTTATGAGCAAACTTGTAGCTCTTTAAATTCTCTATAAGTTTTATATATTATGAATTTTCATACATATTTTGTTACGGTTACAGTTGGCGATGAAAGTCGAGTTACGCCCTCTGTCACCGTACCAAAGTATCTATGAAAATTTACAATATATGAAACTTATAGAGAATTTCAAGAGCTACAAGTTTGCTCATAACCACTTTTATCATCCGATAAATAATTTGGACGAAAAATGGAAAAATCCAATGTCACCTTCAACAAGACTATTTTTGAATTAACTCGATTATTATTAATATATTAAAAAAATTATCCTAACAAAAATTGTTGGAAATTTCCTCCTTAACAAAATTGGTTATATGCATTTTTATCGTAAGATGCATATTAAGCAACTCACCCAATTTTAGCATGAGTACGTGGCGATAAGCTTTACATTATCCATTTTTTTTCATAATATCCCTATTTATTCTACCTATGAATTAAAAGTTGGGTATTTTTTAACTAATTTTGAGTCACTGAATCTAAATTTGTCCTTGGAATATTTTTATCTCCCATGATTTTAGAACAAAAGAGGGATAAAATCGATACCCCCAAGCAACAAAGCCGTAACTCATATATTGTCATTTTTCACGACAGCTTAATTTCAATTTTTTTTTTTTTTGTTATTTAAGGGTGGGTAAATGATTGAAGTGGAAAAGTAAGCCATGCGATACGTCATTTGAAAGCTTATAAAATTCTCTATTCAACTGTATAAGTATTAATTGTTTATTTATTGTTTGTTTCTGATAATATTCAAGTTTAAAAATTTTTACTTTAGTGTTTTTAGGTAAACTTTTGGTTAAAATGGCCTGTGGAGAAATCTGAGTGGTACCACCATGTGTGTCTTTTTTCAAGGCGTTTACCTATGAGTATAACTCAAAATGGATCTAACTTGAGTTACGTCCTTGTTGCTTGGGAGTGTCGAAATAATATTTTTTTTTTAATTTTTATCTCATTTTTCTCAGAAAATTTTGGTAATAGAAATATTCTGAGGCCAGATTCGGTTTCAGCGACCCAAAATTAGTTAAAAAACATATGACTCCAATCAGGGCAAGAAACCGTGTTGCCTAGTGTTATTTTATTATATTCAGTACTTGTCGTATTTCCAGTTAGAGTCCAGTCTTCAAGTTAATAAAAGAGGCTTTACCTGGAAATAATTCAGGGAGTTTAGATTATTGTTTTATTGGGTAGGGTTTAAGGACGCAAATAAATAATTTTGCGACATTGAACTCGATTTGGAACTGTCATTTTTTTAACTTATTCTTCACAAAAAAACAGACTTTTTAAAATATCTCAAGATCGGTGCATCCTAGGACAAAAAACTTTTAATATGAAAATAAAGAGGACCAAATCTCCAAAATTTTTTGTGTCACGTATTTTTTGTACAACTTATAGCTAATTCACGGCACCGCCTTAAACGTTACACTCTAGGGTTTTAGATTTTTCTTTATGACCCGGTTAGGAAGGGTTTTTATGCTTAATACAATGGTGATTCAATCGAAAATCGGTTTATTTGGACAAATGTGTGAATTATTAAAAAAAAATAATTTTACGTAAATTAAAAAGAAAGTGCCAGATAGATTTTTTTAATTTTCACCCAACATGTTCTCAGGGGCATGCCTAACCGACGATAAAGAACAATTTTGGTTTTTCGAAAAAAACATTAAAAATCTAAAAAGTGTAACGTTTAAGAGATATTTTAAAAATCCGTTTTTTGTGAAAAACACGTTAAAAAAATGACAGTTACAAATCAAGTTTAACGTCGCAAAATTGTTTTTATATTTGCGGCCATTAACCCTACTCAATAAACCGAAAATCATAACTCTCCGAATTAATTCCGAGTAAAGCCTCTTTTATTGACCTGAAGACTGGACTACAACTGGAAATATGCCGGCTACTGATTATATTAAATTATCCATTTAAGTCTAGTCATTGACCAAATAGTCACAACATTAGTAATATTGCGGGAAAGTCAATGGAGATTTCTCCCGTTAGATTAGACAGGGACAAAAGTTCTACCCAAAAAGGATAGAAGACATACATACACTCCCACTTCCACCCAACCAAACAAATTCTGTATTTGTTCTTTGTTGAACAAATACAATATTTACTTGGCCGGGCGAAAAGTGCAACTATATTATTGTTAAAAAAGAAATTACTGGCGCCATCTAAATTTTAATAGAATTATCTTATTCTACAGATTCACATTAGCTATGTTCGTTCGTGCCGCTCACTGCTACACTTTCCGGCCAACCAAATAAATACTGTATTTGTTGTATGAAAAACAAATACAGTATTTATTTGGTTGGCTGGAAAGTGTAGCACAAATGAGATAGAGATAGGGTAGACGTCTTTTGTTTCATAATTCTAGTTGTAGAGAGCTCCATTGTTGAGATACAGTATTTTCCTTGCGACGATATTAAAATTTTATATACCGTGTGAGTTTTATTTATGTCCACCTCCAAAATTAAGATTAATCTGATTAATCTTCATTGGATAAAAACGAAACTTGGTGATTTATATAACTTTACATAGGCTATTAAATTAACGATTTAATTTTTTTGTTTCACTTCCGGTTTCGCCGGAAGTGGTATAAATGTTTTTTTTTTAATAAAACAGCCTGTAATTTTTTACATTTTTGAATTCAGCCGATAATTCTATGTATAAAAAAATTGTTTTTTTTATTTTTTTTTGTTTTTCGTTTTAATTTTTATCGTATAAAAACGAGATATACAAAATTTACCTTGATTTAACTTAAGCGTAAAAAAATTAAAACTAATATTTTAAAAAAATGATCAGTGACAGCGAATTAAAGCTAAAAAAAAATATAATTATATTTATAAAGAACTTTCACTTTCGGGTTTAGACCGTGTTAATGGATTTTCACTTTCCGACGTTTCGTCTCTTACTACTAGAGACATCTTCAGGGATTAATCTGAAACTAAGTTTCGAATCACCTTGTGTCACTATTTATGACGAGTTGTGGTTATTCACCCGTGACGAGCTTTTTCCTATCAAAGACTTCCATATTGCAGGTAAGTGGTAACCAGTGTCCCGATTGATATTGTTAGGATGCTTGATGATTTCTATCGATTCCCGTATCTTCCTTGGCATTTTTCTGTTTTCTGTTAATATTTGTTTTGTTTCAGACAAATTGATTTTGTGACCTGTTTCATGTACATGTTCGGCTACTGCCGATAAGGAAATTTGTTTCTTTCTTATATTGCGCTCATGCTCTTGAAGTCTTGTAGAAATTTTTCTCTTAGTTTCACCTATGTAAACCGTACCACAGGAGCAGGGTATTTTATATACGCCTTCTGAACTCAGGGGTATTTTGTCTTTTGTTGAAGTCAAACATTGACCTAATTTTTGGTTGGACCGAAATATAGGCTTAATATTTGACTTCTTCAAAAGTTTACCTATTTTATATATATAATTATATTATTTGTAAAGTATTTTTTTGCTATTTTTCTTATATCAAATTTATGTAATACTTTGAAGATTAAGTAAGTAAAAAGAAGGTAAATTATGTGTATCGTAAACGAAAACAAAAAAAAAAGTATACGAAGTGTTACGCCCATATTAATGGTATAGGAAAATAGCGTTACAGGGGGAGGGTGGGGGTCCAAAATGATTAAAATTTGCTTTACGTAATACTTGAACCCCTTAAAGGGGTGTCCGCTGTCTTGAATTTTAGGGGTAAGTTGCTTGGTTACATGCATTTTACGATAAAAATGCATGTAACCAATTTTGTTAAGAAGAAAATTTCCTGCAATTCTTGTTTGGACGATTTTTTTAATATATTAATAAAAATCGAGTTAATTTAAAAATAGCCATGTTGAAACTGAAATGGTTTTTTTCTATTTTTCGGCCAAATTATTGCTCGGACGATAAAAGTGGTTATGAGCAAACTTGTAGCTCTTGAAATTCTCTATAAGTTTCATATATTGTAAATTTTCATAGGTACTTTGGTACGGTTACAGAGGTCGCAACTCCTTCACGCAATGTTCCTAGAGGCATTCCTTATCGATTCATAAAAAAAATTGATTTGTCGAAAAAAAAATTAAAAACTCTAAAAATCTAGTGTTTAAATCATTACCTGTCAAAAATAGTTTGTTAATGTCAATGGTCGGCGCTACATTTGAATTAGATAAAGAGAGAAGTTCTACAGAGGGACATTATTATTATTATTATTATTATTATTATTATTATTATTATTATTATTATACCTAAATATTCATAATTTAATTTAATTTTAAAATATAATAATAATTATACTTTTGTCTCCCTATGTAGAACTCCTAATCTACTCTAATCTAATCTAAACTAATTTAAATGTAGCGCCGACCATTGACATTAACAAACATTTTTTGACAGGTGATAATTTAAAATGATAGTTACTAAATTTGGTTTTTGACAGGTGATAATTTAAAATGATAGTTACTAAATTTGGTTTTGCTAAATCCTGGCTACTACGTTTTTCAACTTAAAAATTTTAAAAACGCTATATCTTCTGAACGAGGAAAATAGGACTTACGTTTATATGAACATTTCTTCATGAAACTAATTCTACTTTTCGTTTACAAAGTTTGTAAACGGACTAACAAATCACCCTGTATATATTTTATTAATATAATATATTTATATAATATAAAAATATTATTTAATATAGTTCGTTGGCCGAAATTTTTAAAAGGAGTTCTGATCAACCTGTATTTTTTTACTTTTTTTGGTCATCGATTTGTTTAAGCTAGGGTCCAAAAATTTGATGCAGTTTAAAGGAGGCTGATGAACTTGGTTTTTGACTTAGTGCAGTTGATTCCTTTTTTGGTCACCAATTTTGGACGCTAGTGGTGCGCTTTGAAACACGTCGCGACGCCGGATAGCACAAATTAAGACAATATTTTCCAGAATTATTATTATTTATTTTTTCTGTATTGGGAATTTTGTTGTCAATAATCTATAGAAAATCCAAAAATAAATATAAAAATGGATACAACTTGTCTGAAAAGGTCATCCATAAGGCTGTGTTGGTGACCTTGCAGGCAAAGTTTATTTCCCTAAATATATGTGAACTTCCACGCAGAAAGAGACTTTATGGAGAAAAGGGCAAAATAAAATTTTTTACTTTTTTTAATTGAAATAAAATTATTATCATTTTAATATAAAAAGAAGGACTTTATTTAGTTGTATTTTTTTTCTTGGGTGCATCCAACATCTTCTGCTCACAGTAAAGCGAGGGGCTGACCGCATCTGAAATTTGTACAAAAGAGTTCCTTTTTGCAAAGAGTTCCTCAGAGTTCCTTCGGAGTTCCTCGGAGTTCCTCGGAGTGCCTCCGTAGTGGCTCCTTGGGAGTTCCTCCTGTGTTCCTTAAGAGTTCCTCTATGGAAGGGGTAATTTTTGGCAAATAAGCCGTAGAAATTACCGCTGTGCAAGCACTACTGCCAATAAGGCACCCTCCAAAAAATTTTTGTCCCTGACGGTTTCTACCAAATGCCCAAAGGTAGGATGTTTTGATAAGGTGGTTGTAACGGCTCATCTAGTTTGAAAATAAAAACGTTAATCCGCAAGGGTAATAAATAATAGTTGTTTCTGACCGCGTCTGAAATTTGTACAAAAGAGTTCCTTTTTGCAAAGAGTTCCTCAGAGTTCCTTCGGAGTTCCTCCAGAGTTCCTCAGAGTTCCTCGGAGTTCCTCCAGAGTTCCTCGGAGTTCCTCCAGAGTTCCTCGGAGTTCCTCCAGAGTTCCTCAGAGTTCCTCGGAGTTCCTCCAGAGTTCCTCGGAGTTCCTCCAGAGTTCCTCGGAGTTCCTCCAGAGTTCCTCGGAGTTCCTCCAGAGTTCCTCCTGAGAGTTCCTTTGGCTTGTACAAAAGATTTCCTCGCGGTCAGCCTCTCGCAGTAAAGTTTATGTTAGGAAGTGTGGTAAAAGTGTAGATATTTAATGGGAATATTGAGTACCATTAGCATACCTTTTTGACATGAGGACGTTGATGCGAGTGCAAGAGTGTGTGTGTGTGGGTTATGCTCCCAGGTTGTGATAATAGTATATTAAAGGAGTGCGCAAAATGTTTGTTGGAAAGAGTTCTTTATACTATTTTATCCATTTGCGCGTTTTATTTTGCTTATAAAGAACTTTAGTTTTGAATAATTGCAATATGACTGATTTGGGGAATTTAATGTATTTATATTGGTAAATATAACACTGAGAATACAATTTATATATATTTAGTATGCTGTACTGATAAGTGAAAATACCTTACCTCTAGTTGTTTTTACCCCTCTTTTCTCTAATCTAAAATCGTGCTTATTGATTGCTTTTTAATTTATAAAATATAATTTATTTGTGGATTAATACGTTATAATTAAAAGGTATGTGTATTAAATATAAATTATATTCTCTCCCTAATATCAATTCGTGATACTAGGTTAGGTACAGGTGCTTTTTTTTTCAAATTTTGCTCATATTATTTCCAATTTTTGGAAAATGCAACTCCTGCTAAAGCAGTAGTCGCATTTTCGTCATTGGGATTAATATTCGTAAAATATTATGTAAAAAACCACCGATACCTAACCTAGTATCACTTATGATATTACCCCTGACAATTTAAAAAATTTCATTTGTTTATTTTTATTACAAATTCACAATAGTTACAAACTCTATAAGTATTTTTATAGTTATTTAGAATAAAAATAGATGAGGAAGAGTTTAACACGTACTCCAGTTTACAGAGGTGTCTCAAATGCTCAAATGCTTTCATCTTGCCTGCCGGGCACCTCCAATTCTACTGTTTGGGGCTTGCCTAAGAATAACTTGAACTTAACTGAAACAAAATCAAACACAGCCCAAAATTACACACAAAACAACACAAAACATATCGCATATTTATTAATATTTTTTAAGAATTTTACCTGTTTTTAGATCTTTAGATACCGTGAATACAGAATAGGGGCTGGTCAAGAATGACACTTCTATAGGGGGGAGGGGGGCTCTAGTATCACTTATGATATTACCCCTGACAATTTAAAAAATTTCATTTGTTTATTTTTATTACAAATTCACAATAGTTACAAACTCTATAAGTATTTTTATAGTTATTTAGAATAAAAATAGATGAGGAAGAGTTTAACACGTACTCCAGTTTACAGAGGTGTCTCAAATGCTCAAATGCTTTCATCTTGCCTGCCGGGCACCTCCAATTCTACTGTTTGGGGCTTGCCTAAGAATAACTTGAACTTAACTGAAACAAAATCAAACACAGCTCAAAATTACACACAAAACAACACAAAACATATCGCATATTTATTAATATTTTTTAAGAATTTTACCTGTTTTTAGATCTTTAGATACCGTGAATACAGAATAGGGGCTGGTCAAGAATGACACTTCTATAGGGGGGAGGGGGGCTCTAGTATCACTTATGATATTACCCCTGACAATTTAAAAAATTTCATTTGTTTATTTTTATTACAAATTCACAATAGTTACAAACTCTATAAGTATTTTTATAGTTATTTAGAATAAAAATAGATGAGGAAGAGTTTAACACGTACTCCAGTTTACAGAGGTGTCTCAAATGCTTTCATCTTGCCTACCGGGCACCTCCAATTCTACTGTTTGGGGCTTGCCTAAGAATAACTTGAACTTAACTGAAACAAAATCAAACACAGCTCAAAATTACACACAAAACAACACAAAACATATCGCATATTTAATAATATTTTTTAAGAATTTTACCTGTTTTTAGATCTTTAGATACCGTGAATACAGAATAGGGGCTGGTCAAGAATGACACTTCCATAGGGGGGAGGGGGGGTCTGGCCAAAAGTGACGTCACCTTTAAAAAATTGTCTACGTATTTTTAAACAATTTTAGTGAAAATACTTATAGTAGAATTTTTATAAAAGAACTACGTCATAAAAGACTGGAGTAAATTTTACTTTAGGCGTCGCTGTACAAAAAATTGTAATTATTTTTTTCCTATTCCTTAAAATAAGATTTAACCACCAGGAGCTCTGGGCCTAAAGGGCCTGTTCAAGCTAAGTTGTACCCAAGATTTTGCTTTATTTATTGATTTATTGTTATAACCTATAGGTTTAAAAGTTTTAAAATATATTAAACCCGTATTAAACTTTTTATAATTTTTATATATTTTTTTAAATAAAATAGTTTAATAGTATAGTTCTTTAATCTTTAGTTCCTAATAAATGGAAAATATAATTGCTTTAATGAGATCCTATTTTTTTTGTCCGTAGACGCTTTTTTAAATAAAAGAAAATATTAAACCTATTGTTATGGGACCATATCTAAAAAAATAGGCACAGTGGGGGGGGGGGTCTGCCAAAAGGTGACGTCATTTTTTTTTATTTAAAGGGGGGGTCTAGGCAAAAGTGTGGAAAGGTGATGAAGGGGTGAGGGGGGGGGTCAAAAATTGGTCAAAAATAGCGATGTCATTCTTGAACAGCCCCATACCAAAACTTTTAGAAACGTAATGTCAATGTTCATTTGTACAATATTATTGTAACACGCAAACCAAAACTAGGAAAACGTAATTATGAAACTCAAATAGATAAATAGTATATTACATAACTAGTGTGGAAAGTGACATATTTCACGCGAGTGGAAAGGTTTACGAACGAGCCGCCAGGCGAGTGAGGAAACCCCACGAGTCTATGAAATACACTTTCCAACGAGTTATGTACACTATTTTTCCTACAATCCCGAAAAAATAAGAAGTTTCTTATTTTAAAATTTATGGATTTTTAAGAAAAGCAAAGCACAAAATAATAATAAATAGCATACAAATTTATATATCGTACCTTTCCTTACAAAGGGGCTTATCTCAAAATGACACTTATACATAAAGTGACATGTTGATTGGCAAATCAATAGACATGTCCGTATTTTGCATCAATACAGTTTGAGATAAGCCCCTTTGTAAGAAAGGCGACGATATGTATGTCAAACAGGAAATATGATTTTCATTTAGCTTTACTTTTCTTGGTTTTATATTTAATTCAAGATATAGTACATAGCTGTTTAATGGGTTGCCTATTCCTAAATGAATGCAAACTTGACAGTTTGCTTATTAAATTACATTTCTGTGGTTATGCTGGCATAAAATTGTACTGTTTTCATTTCATACGAAAAATACTGTGTATTATGATGTTTTTTCATATAATGTAAGGTAAATAAATCAAAAATTAAGTAATTTTTATAAGATCTAGACAGTGATGGTCAAAATAGTAACGTTATAACTATAGTTTCTATGTTTGACATGAAAAACTGAAATATTTGGATTTTTTGGAAAACTTAAAAGATATAAAAGGGTGTGGTGAAAGATGGAAAATGGTTTATAACACAAGGTAAATAAAATTCGTAGAATCTACGAGGTAAATATCTAAATAAAGTTAGGCAAGCCTCCATACATAAATATCACACTAGGGTGATATAAAAATATCAAACTAGTGCTATATGAGGCGTTTTCTAAAGAACAAAAGAGTGTGCTAAATGTAATTTTTTATAGAGGATCGTAGGAAAAATAATATTTTAAACGCTATGTAGGTATATCCATGTAACCATGTTTTACTCTTCTTCAAAATAACGTTTGACATCGGCTACCTTTTTGCGTAGAAGCTCACATAGATATACAACCGAACAGGCGACCTTAGAGTTCGACAAATATGGACTTGATTAAAAGTTGAAATTATAAAATGTAATATGTACCTATATATGAAAATTATAAAAAAAAATCAAAAATCATTTCCTGATTTGAGTTTTTGTTCATATGCGGACAAACAAATACCTTGTGCTTGAAGAGCACTCACAGAAAAATGATTACTAAAAATAAGTACGTAATACTCAGATCAAGTGGATCAAAAGTTTGTAAATTATAATTGTAACTAGATGAAACGTTGCAAGCACCCTGTCAAAACATCGGCACTATTGTACACTAGAGCCACATAGTTTGCAAATTTCAAACTAGGTGTTTTGTTTGATTTTAAATTCTGTATCTTTAAAACATTATATTCTAGCAAAAAACTGTAAATAACATTTTTTATAGGGCTTAAAAAGAGCTTTTATTTAAAATATAATTTTTTGAAATCGGGTTATAAATATGTGAGATATGCTAAAAAAACCTTTTACTGCTTTAAACGCCAATATCTCGAAAACAATGCGTTTTAGGAAAACGTTGTTTATAAGATTTTTTGACCAATTTGAAATTATCTTTTATATAAGTGCTAAATTAACCAAATACAATAATAATTTCCTTAATTATAAACAAAAAACGCTAAAAATAAGAGTTTTACCCTATTTTTACCCCCTTACCCCCAATCGTTTACCCCCAAAATCTAATCAGCTCTTCGCAATACGATAAGAACCAATATGCAAAAAACCGCAAGTCGATATCTCATGTAGAAATGGAGTTGGAGAGTTTACACCCAGACAAACAGACAGACAGACGGACGCAAATTTTTTTTTTACTGATTTCGACTCAGAATGGTCTAAAACGTCGAGAAATGTGAAAAAAAACGTGGTCAAAGATTTTGACTTTTCGGCGAAGATTTCAATACATCGGCACTCTTAGTAGCATTAAGTGCCGATGTAAATATTTAGAAAATAATAAAATATAAAATTTCCAAATAGGCTGGGCAGGTAAAAATTGTGCCTATTTTTGATTGTTAAATACTTCAAACTTTGTTCTCTTATCTGGTCATAAGAGGTTACTTAGATAATATTGATTTTGTTGTTGTTTTTGTTTTGAAAAACTCACGACTATCTAGGGTAGTTCTTAGAAATTGTCTAAACATTTCAGGTTGATAGCTTACTAGGCTTCATGTAGCACGTATTAACGTTAAACTTTAATACATGCTACATCAAGCTCTAAAAAATGTGTAGGAGGCACATTGTGCCAGCTCAAAACATATTTTTAAGGGTGTACGTCATATTAAAAAAAAAAATAAAAAAAACATGTTTAAAATAATAAATAATAAAATATTTTTCAAAAATATTTGTTTTAAAAAATATGTGTTTTTGCTCTTTGCATTTTTTCGATAGGATGTACCTTTTGTCTTTTACACCCCTAAAGATAAGTTTTGTGTCCCCTATGTTGGGACAAATTTAGGGGGTTCTCTAAAATTTTTTTTATGGCCACCCTAATGTACTTATATTAACTAAAATTAAGTTCTCATAAAGTTAATTATTCACTTGAACAAAGGTGTTTAACCCAATTGACATTTGAACTAATAACATAGCCGGTTTAAAAACAACATCTTAATCAAAGACCTAGTTTAAAGTTAACAAATTAATATCTCTTAATTTGCATCTATTAATTTATTCTATTTGCCCTTTTGCCTTTAGCAATAACAACTACAGGGTGTATTAATTTTCCCGAGAAAAAGTTAGTAAACAAAAAAAAATAAATTTTTATTGCTTTTTTTTACGTTTCTCGACGTTTTATACCCAAAAAAGATGATATCCATCAAAAATAATTTTGTTTTTAAGTGCCTATTCACAGGCTCGCATAAGAACATAAAACATAACAATGCGATGCCGTGATTGGCTTGATGGGCCGCCATGTATCTTGTAAGCTAATCACGGCATCGCATTCTTATGTTTTATGTTCTTATGCACGCTTCTGGATAGGCCTTCAGTCGGTATGTCACTCAGTCTATGAAATTTGTGACCACTATAACTCGAGAACGCTTTAAACTAGACTTCAAATGTGAACCATATACATATGCATATATTGCTTATCCAAAGTTCTAGGCTGGGATTGTGTTTGGTAAAAATCAAGGTGGGGTAAGGGGGATCATAGACCTACAAGGGAAAGTATTATTTTGTTGGCAGCAGTATTTTTTAGTGAACTAACTCCTTGACTTGAAAACAATATTTTATGACATTTAATGTCAATTTTCTATATATTTTTTTTAATCAAAAATTAATGTAAGAAGCAGATTTATTTTTGGAATGATGGTTTGGAAGATATATAAGGAAGATGTGTCTGTACCTTTAATTAAGAAAAATGTTGACCTACTAGCAGGACCTATTACCAAATTAATAAATAAATGTTTTCACTCGGGTGTTTTTCCGGATTCTCTAAAAATTGCCAAGGTTATACCAATTTTCAAAAAGGGTGACAAAAATGATGTGGCAAATTATCGCCCCATTTCTCTCTTACCCGTCATTTCAAAAATATTTGAAAAAGCTGTGGCTCGGAGAATATTGGACTTTTTTGAGGTTAATAAACTTTTCTTATCAAAGCAATTTGGCTTTCGGAAAGGAAAGAATACTACGGATGCAATATCGGACCTTATTACCCGTACCCTTGAATGTTTTGAAGAGGGCGAGTACTCGCTTTCGTTATTTTTAGACCTAACTAAAGCCTTCGATTGTGTGGATCACCCTACTCTACTCAAAAAACTTGAAAAGTATAACTTCAGCGAAATGTCTCTAAAATTAATAAAATCTTATTTAAGTAACCGTTATCAATCTGTTTTAATAGACGGCAAAATGTCATCAGAAAAAAAAATAACAATAGGTGTCCCACAAGGGTCAATCTTGGGTCCACTTTTTTTTTTAATTTATTTGAACGATTTTATTGATTACATACCAAATAACACTGAATGTATTCATTTCGCTGATGATACTAACTTGACTGTTAAAGGTAAAAATTTAGCACAGGTTCAGTACTGGGCTGCATTCGCACAATCGATGGCTGCCGAATGGTTTGCTTGTAACGGACTTTCTCTAAATGCTTCAAAAACAGAGCGAGTGCTCTTTTCTTTAAGAGATTCAAGGGGTTTTGTGGGAACTGAAAGTGTGAGGTTTCTGGGTGTAATCCTTGACCCGACTTTTACCTGGAGGCCTCATACTGACATGTTGGCATCAAGGCTTGCTAAACATGTTTTTTGCTTAAGATCCCTACAAGGTACTGTGTCTGGTGCAGTTCTGCGTACAGCATACTTCGGGTTAATACATTCAATCCTAGAATATGGTATAGCTTTGTGGGGAGATTGTGCTGACAGTGAAAGAATATTTAGCCTTCAGAGGAGAGCTGTTCGAGTTGTTGGGAGTTTGGGATACAGGGATGAATGTAGAGGTAAGTTTATAGAATTTAGCATTCTCACTCTTCCTTGCCTCTATATATATCACTGTCTCCGACATGCTCACATCAACCAATGCAGCTTTTCTCGGAATGCTGATGTTCATCAGCACAATACTCGAGCAAAAAATGATTTGCGTCCTGGATTCTTCAGGTTAAGGGCATCGCAGAATGGTCTGAATTTTCATTCTCTTAAGTTTTTTAACAAACTTCCAGAGACCGTTCGTGGTCTTCCGGTGGTAAGTTTCGAAAAAGTTATAAAAAAACACTTATTGGCAAACGCTTTCTATTCGGTTTCTGAGTTTATGAACTTTGATTTTTCAAACATGGTGTCCAACTAGTGTTTTGTTTTTGCTCAATTATGTTTTATATATTACTTTTATTCCTTTTTGTAAACAAATGTATGTTTTGTCTATATATATATATATATATTTAGTATTTAAATTATTGACCTGTGTAAAGATCTTTGTAATCTATTAGCATTAATAAATTATGACTATTTGACTATGACTATGACTATATCTGTAGAAATGGAGGTGGAGCGGGCGGAAGAAGATGTTTGGAAATTGTCAAAATTCGAATAATTTATTTTTTTCAAAATTAATGGAGAGTCCCTAGCACAAGCCGAAAGCTTATTTGGGGCTCTCCATGCTTATGTATTAGTGCATAAATAAACTATACTATACTATATACTATACTTTAGTGAAAAAAATAGTTGCCCCAACCATGAACGTCACAAAATTTTTTTTTACCACCACCCAAGAAAGTCGTATTTCAAAAGCGAAATAATCATGTTCGGAAAAGCGAAGCTATCATGACTTTTTTTTCAAAATATTTATCATTTTATTAGACGTTTTTTTATTATATCTTTATGTATCTGGATACCTATACATGTATTTTTCCATTTTTCACTTTCCCACTTTTATTATACTCCTACTAGTTACGCAAGATAGTAAGGGACGCGGCCCGTTTTACACCACAGAGCGCACAAATAGGATAATTATGCATAAATCGTAGTGTATCAAAAATTTAACAGTTGTCGGTACTGTTTTCCTGGAAAGGGACTATCCAAACACTCGCATAACAAGCATAGTACATAAGAATGCGATGCCAGGATTGGCTTGATGTGTCGTCATGTATCTTGTAATGGTTGTTATGCGAGCCTCTGGATAGGCCTTAAGTTTGACGTTTTTCTTGTGTTCAATATAATTTAAGTTTGTAAAATATGTAGAATATGCAAATTTAGTGTGAGTGCATGAAGAATAAACCAAAAAAGTACCTTTTTCAATACCGTACAAAATAACAAGTATTACACGGAAAGAAATTAGTGGGCTCTGCGCTATACATTATAAGATATTTGGTAACAGTGGCAAATTATAGTGATTTAAGCTATAGATTATAAGGGACACAATAACTAATAATGTTAAAAATAAATTGGAAACGATTATATATATTACAGAAAAGATTATATTTATTACAGGCACTATTATAAATTTACAGAAATTTTATTATATTATAAAAATTATTAGCACGGACAATAATTAAATCTATTTAAGCTATAAATGCCATACTATTTGTTATATTTTATTATTCACTAAACAATTAAAGTATTTCATATAAATTTTTACACCGACTGCCATAATTGTAAGAGAAAGCCTTGTATTTATATAATAAGCGATTATAATTTGCTTGGTATGTGTGTTATAGCGCTCCTAGCTATAATTTTTTTTTTCCGTGTACCATTTTTTTATGTAACTTTCTCTTCTTTTATTAGCTTTAACGACCGTCAATCATTGTCATGGACAAAAAATGTCACAATATTTTATATGTTAAAAGGTGCGAGTTTTTAACCAATGATGTAGCTTAAAAATCGCGGGAATTTTAAACTAGTATCTTGCATAATTGGACGGACTATTTTTCTATAGTTACGATAATTCTGAAAACAAACAAAAGAGACCCAGGTAAACTTGAACGGATTTATTAAGGTTGACGCATACAAATTCGGGAATTTTAGTAAAACTGCAGCTAAACTATTTATTTTTCTATTAAGTACGGTTTTTTTTCTACTAGTTCCTTAATTTTATTAAATCTACACGGAAAGAAATTAGTGGGCTCTGCGCTATACATTATAAGATATTTGGTAACAGTGGCAAATTATAGTGATTTAAGCTATAGATTATAAGGGACACAATAACTAATAATGTTAAAAATAAATTGGAAACGATTATATATATTACAGACACGATTATATTTATTACAGGCACTATTATAAATTTACAGAAATTTTATTATATTATAAAAATTATTAGCACGGACAATAATTAAATCTATTTAAGCTATAAATGCCATACTATTTGTTATATTTTATTATTCACTAAACAATTAAAGTATTTCATATAAATTTTTACACTGACTGCCATAATTGTAAGAGAAAGCCTTGTATTTATATAATAAGCGATTATAATTTGCTTGGTATGTGTGTTATAGCGCTCCTAGCTATAATTTTTTTTTTCCGTGTAAGGATTTTAATTATGATAACATACAAAAAAATATTAAAATTTCCAAGAAAAAACATAAGTAGGATATTTTTTAGATGTAACTAGCACCTGCTCTAGAATAATAGTATACGGTAGTTTCGAATTTTCAAAAAAAAAACAAAAATCGTTCTAGACAAAAAATTCTTAGATATAAATTTGTTTCGTAAAAAAATAAGCATTTTTTTTTTAAATGTGCATCTGTCCATCTGATCACGTTTATTGTAGACACGATAACTCAAGAACGAATAATCCGATCGAAATTTTTCAGGAAAAATCAAGTTCTACAAGGAGACGATCCCTATTGTTTTTGAAAGTAAACCCCCAAAAACAAAAAAAATATGGGGGGTTAAACTTTTTAAAAAAATCGAAACAAGCTGAAAGAAAAATCCGATTAACGTAATTTTTCCAGGAAAAAATACGTTTATTATAAGGATCAATTTTACCAATTTTGAATGCCCTCAAAAACAAAAAAGTTATAAGGGAATAAACTTTTTAAAAGAATTTAAAAAAAGGTAATTTTCATATTTTTTTTAGGTTTTTTGTTTTTCACAAAAAGAATAAAAAATTTTGAAATTATTTTTTTTTAAATGAACTAATTTTCAAAAAAAAATTTTATTTTTTTTTGTTTTTTGTAAAAAGAAAACAAAAAAAAAATATTTTTTTTTCAAAATTTTTCGCTTTTCGCAAAAAAAAAAATTAAACAAAATTTTTTTGAAAAGTTTTTGATAATGTAATTTTATTATTTTTTTTTTTTTTTGAAAATATTTTTTTTAATTATTTGAGAAAATGCAATATACCATTTACTGTGAATAATATATAATGGAATGCGTAGCATTACATATCTTCACGGCTTGTTTTTTCTTTCCTATTATCTGGCGCCTAGATAAACAAGTATTCTTTCTTATTTTTTTCTTTATATTTTTGATATGGAACAGCTGATAGAAACGATAAAAATCCTAATCTATATAAAAAGTATTAAATGAAACCAGTGACAAAGAAAAGGCAATGGCGTAAATCCTGTAACATTTTATAGTAAGGCAACCGTTTTACCTGATTCAAAGCATTTAAACAAGAAAACGGGTATAAGAAACCAGCACCTGCCTTTGGTACCACGGTACCATGGTGGTTAATACGGCACATTTTGTAGGTAAACTTTGTCATACGCTTCGCAGTTTCACAGATAGAAGAGGCCAGAAAGATCAAAAAATTGATGGATGAGTCTTATTTGCGAGACAAGGTACGAGACTCACAAAAAGATACAAAGAAGTTGTTCTGGCTCTAGCATACAGAGAATATATAGTATATTTCTAACCTAATAAGAAAATAAAACATTTCCAACTCAAGAGATGCTATTTGGCCGAGGCGACTAGGCCAAATTATCATCTTTGAGTTGAAAATATTTAATTACATCGGCACTTAGTGCTACTAAGAGTGCCGATGTATTGAAATCTTCGCCGAAAAGTCAAAATCTTTGACCACGTTTTTTTCACATTTCTCGACGTTTTAGACCATTCTGAGTTGAAATCAGTAAAAAAAAGTTTTGCGTCCCTCTGTCTGTCGGTCTGTCTGTCTGGGTGTAAACTCTCTAACTCCATTTCTACATGAGATATCGACTTACGGTTTTTTGCATATTATTTCTTATCGTATTTCGAAGAGATTAGATTTTGGGGGTAAACGATTGGGGGTAAGGGGGTAAAAATAGGATAAAACTCCTATTTTTAGCGTTTTTTGTTTATAATTAAGGCAATTATTATTGTATTTGGTTAATTTATCACTTATATAAAAGATAATTTTAAATTGGTCAATAAATGTTATAAACAACGTTTTCCTAAAACGCATTGTTTTCGAGATATTGGCGTTTAAAGCAGTAAAAGGTTTTTTTAGCATATCTCACATATTTATAACCCGATTTCAAAAAATTATATTTTAAATAAAAGCTCTTTTTAAGCCCTATAAAAAATGTTATATACAGTTTTTTTGCTAGAATATAATGTTTTAAAGATACAGAGTTTAAAATCAAACATAACACCTAGTTTGAAATTAGCAAACTAGATGGCTCTAGTGTACAATAGTGCCGATGTTTTGACAGGGTGCTTGCAATGTTTCATCTAGTTTTTTTATTAGGTTAGAAGAGTGTTTTATTCACAATCATAAAACAAATTAAATATTACGAAAATAATAAAATTTAAACAAATGTTGGTTATGTTGCTCCTAATGACAATCATAGCGCGCCATTTATGTGGTGAAATCTAAATTCAAAACAGGTTAGTAAAGAGCTTTTCTCTTCTTGGTTAGAAAAAAGGTAACTTTTCTAAGTTGTGTAAATTACAATGATTAGATATACTTTTCAAGTTTTTTTAATGCACAACCAGTTGAACAGTTGCAAGCACCTTGTCAAAACATCGGCACTAGGCACTAATTTGAAACGCTATGAAATAGGAAGTTGTGTGAATAGGCAACCATTGATACACCTGCGTGTTGCATAATTTATTAAAGTTTGAAAGTCGGTATTTCCAAACCATTATATTCTAGCAAAAACTGTATATAATATTTTTTGTAGGGCTTAAAAAGAGCTTTTATTTGAAATGTAATTTGTTGAAATCGGTTTTTAAATAAGTGAGTTATGCCAAAAAAAAAAAAGTTTTACAGCTTTAAACGCTAATATCTCAAAAACAATGTATTTTAAGAAAAATTTGTTTATAACATTTTTTGAGCAATTTAATAAAATCTTTCATATAAGTGCTAAATTAATAAAATAAAATAATAATTGCCTTAATTATAACCAAAAAACGCTAAAAATAGGAGTTTTGCCATATTCTTACCCCCTTACCCCAAACGTTTACCCTCAAAATCTAATCAGCTCTTCGAAATACGATAAGAAACAAAATGCAAAAAACCGCTTGTCAATATCTTTTTTAGAAATGGAGTTATCGAGTTTACACCCAGACCGACATACAGAGAGACAGACAGACGGAAGCAAAAACTTTTTTCACTGATTTCGACTCAAAAAGGTCTAAAACGTCGAGAAATATGAAAAAAACTGGGTCAACGATTTTGACTTTTCGGCGAAGATTTCAACACATCTGCCAATGTAAAAAGAACATTTTACTAATTGTTTTTGAGGCTAAACTTTTTAAAAATCGGAAAAATAGAAGAAAGTTAAGGTTATAGGGGGCGTCACTTACAAATTAGAAATACAGTATAAGCTCGATAATGTGAACAATGCGTATGTGTCAACTATTCGGTTTTGTGAACACTCGTTAACGTGAGTTCACTTTAACGAGAGTTTATGATTTCCCATTACAGAGAAGTCAACAGAAAAAAATCTGTGTTCACAAAAACGAATAGTTCACATATACGCATGTTCACATTATCGAGCTTATACTGTATCTATCTCAATACAATTTAAGTAATTAACAGTACTCGGCGAATTTCCAGTACTCGCATAGGCGTTGCGTCGACTCTAGCGTTGACGCGAGGTTTGAAATATTTACATTTTTATTTCTTTTTATCTTGATTTTTTTTAATGATTTTGTTTAAACGAGTAAGGTGGGAAAAAAAGTTTTCGATAAATAAAAATTAAAAACTATTCTTTAAAGATAAAAATCGAATGTCGGTTTTTTCTTTAAAAAACACCGATATATATATACATGCATAGTTAATATGTATAGTCAATATTGTTGTGTGTAACAAATTAGTCGTCAAATGTTTCGATTTAGTGACCTTTATAAAAATTTCCTTCATAATTCGGCAAAATTATTCCGTATCCTATTAGTGGTAATTAAGTTTAAGCTACTTGCAACTGCGAGGAGTATCCTATAGAACGCGAAGCAATATATATCTACATAGCTTTTTTATTTGCAATATAAGATATTTTTAATACCGAAGACATCTGTTGATTTTTTTGTAGTAGCTAACTATGATTCATAGATACCTGCAAAACAAAAAATCATCAGTTTTTTATATCACAAAGAAATAATTTTATATATTTTTTGCTTTGTGCGGTTAAACAACAGTAAAATTATATACCGGGTGGGTTTTATTTATATGCACCCTTAAAATTAAGATTAATCTTCATTCAATAAAAACGAAACTTTTTATATACACGGTGTATTTGAAATAGGGTCGGAAATTTTAACTGATGATTCTACATCATAAAATATGACAAAAAGTTCCTATAAACATATGTCTAAAAATGCGTCATAAGGGAGCTACGCCCCTCTGAAAGTGGCTAAAAAAATCGGTTTTTATTTAATAACTCAGGAACCCTTTGAGATATATCAACGAGGTTTTGCACGTCAACTAATCCTACCAAGGCCCGTTTTTATGTGTTATTTTCATGTACATATTTCAACCAGGGGTGTGCGAAACGGGGGGGCTTATCAGTTTTTTGTCCCAAACTTTTTTCTGTGTAATTTTTTTGCAATTTTATTTTTGAAATATGATTCCTCAGGTCAAAATACATAAAAAAGGTACTCTTGTTGTAATACTGTAGGATTAACCGTTTTCGAGAAAAAATCATTTGAAGGTGAAATTCCACGGTTCGAGAACGAAAAATTAAATACTAAAATGTTGAAAACCAAAATTTTGATGATGCAATGTTATTCTACATCAAAAACTAAGAAAAAAAGTTTCCATACATGTAGGTCGAAAAAACGATTTTAAAGCTACCATAGCGCTTTAAAAATGGTGCATATTTAGGACACCATAGCTCCGTTAGGATTGATTTTTGGAAGTACCTGTATATGAGGTTTTTTTCTTAGTTTTTGATGTAGAATAACATTGCATCATTAAAATTTTGGTTTTCAACATTTTAGTATTTAATTTTTCGTCCTCGAACCGTAGAATTTCACCTTCAAATGAATTTTTCTCGAAAACGGTTAATCCTACAGTATTACAACAAGAGTACCTTTTTTATGTATTTTGACCTGAGGAATCATATTTCAAAAATAAAATTGCAAAAAAGTTACACAGAAAAAAGTTTGGGACAAAAAACTGATAAGCCCTCCCCGTTTCGCACACCCCTGGTTGAAATAAGTACATGAAAAATAACACATCAAAACGGGCCTTGGTAGGATTAGTTGACGTGCAAAACCTCGTTGATATATCTCAAAGGGTTCCCGAGTTATTAAATAAAAACCGATTTTTTTAGCCACTTTCAAAGGGGCGTAGCTCCGCATTTTTAGACATATGTTTATAGGAACTTTTTGTCATATTTTATGAAGTAGAATCATCAGTTAAAATTTCCGACCCTATTTCAAATACACCGTGTATGTAGTTTTACATTGGCTATAAAATGGCGGATTTATTTTTTTCCGATTTCTCCGGAAGTGGCATAAATATATATTTTTTAATTCATTTTTGAATTCAGCCGATAATTCTATGTATAAACAAACTGATTTTTTTTACTTTTTTATTTTCGTTTTCATTTTTATCGTATAAAAATCTTTTGGACACATAATTTACCTTGTTTGATCAGTGACAGCTAATTAAAGCTAAAAAACGGGGTTTTGCCCCCAACTCCTATTTTTGTATGTCCCTGCAAACTTTATTATAGTATTTTTCCGCTTTTTTCTTATACCAAATTTATGATGATTAAAAAAAAACATATCAATTAAATATATTTTCATGCTTATATCACTTCCGGTTATACGTAATACTCAACTTTGTTTTTTCTTTTAATGGAACACCTTCTATATTTGTTAGGTTTGAGCTGCTTTCTGGGACACCCTGTTAAAATTTTAGGTTATGTTTTGTTTTATGATAAGTCACTTAAGTATCGTGAAGTTAACCCCAAAACAATTTTCTCCAATTTAAAAGTTCAATAAGTTATTGATTTTTTTGAGGGTACCATATCTGCACATTTGGAAAATATAGGTCTTACCCCCATACTCCCAACTACCCCTACTCCAAAATTTTAAAATTCAAATAGGTTCTTAAAAAAAAGTAATTTTTCTTATAAAAATTATGTCAATCAGATACGAGGGGCTGACCGCGAGGAAATCTTTTGTACAAGCCAAAGGAACTCAGGAGGAACTCTGAAGGAACTCTGAAGAACTCTGGAGGAACTCCGGCGGAACTCCGAGAGGAACTCTGGAGGAACTTCGAGGAACTCCGGAGGAACTCCGTAGGAACCCCGAAGGAACTCAGAGGAACTCTTTACAAAAAGGAACTCTTTTTTACAAATTTCAGACGCGGTCAGAAACAATTATTATTTATTACCAAGTTTGGTAGAAATCGTTAGGGACAAAGCTTTTTTCCTGAAGGTAATTTTGGGGCGCCAATTTTTGTTTTGAAGGGGCGCCAAGTTTGGTAGAAACTGTCAGGGACAAAGCCTTTTTTTGAGGGTACCTTATTGGCAGTAGTGCTTGCATAGCAGTAATTTCTACGGGTTATTTGCCAAAAATTACCCCTTCCAGAGAGGAACTCTTAAGGAACACAGGAGAAACTCCCAAGGAACTCTGGAGGAACTCCGAGGAACTCCGAAGGAACTCTGAGGAACTCTTTGCAAATTTTTACAAATTTCAGACGCGGTCAGCCCCTCGATCAGATATTTCCTCCTGATTTTTTCGATTTTTTTAAATAATAAAGTTTAATCCCATAACTTTTATGTTTTTGGGGGAATTATTTTCAAAAACAATAGCGATCTTCCTCTCGTAGAACTTGATTTTTCCTAAAGACGTCTTTTCACGGAGCCTTTTGTACGCAAGTTTGGTGCTATGCAATTTTGTTGCAAGAATGATTCAGTCACTGCGTATGCCTTCTGGCAACTTTGATGCTATTTTCGAGCCATCAAATTATTAGAACAAGTTCTATTTTTCGACAATTTTCGCGCTAGAAGTTACCAAATCGATTTATTTTTACTAATATAGTAGCAACTGCACATGTTAATAATTATTATTATTAATAATAGGCCGGTCTGTCTAACTAAAAAGCTTCCCTAAAAAAGCAAATGCTTGGTTATGTTTTTGTCATCAAACACAGAGACACATCAAAATTTCCTGGTCGGTAGCACTGTTTAACTTGCAATATATAGCGTCAAACTTGCGTACAACTTGCTCCATGAAAAGGCAAATGAATGTACAATGGCGATTTCTCCCGTTAGATTAGACAGGGACAAAAGTTCTACCCAAAAGGATAGAAGACATACATACACTCCCACTTCCACCCAACGAAACAAATTCTGTATTTGTTCTTTGTTGAACAAATACAATATTTACTTGGCCGGGCGAAAAGTGTAACTATATTATTTTTATTAAAGAAATTACTGGCGCCATCTAAATTTTAGTAGAATTATCTTATTCTGTAGATTCACATTAGCTATGTTCGTTCGTGCCGCTCAGTGCTACACTTTCCGGCCACCCAAATAAATACTGTATTTGTTGTATGAAAAACAAATACAGTATTTATTTGGTTGACTGGAAAGTGTAGCACAAATGAGATAGAGATAGGGTAGACGTCTTTTGTTTCATAATTCTAGTTGTAGAGAGCTCCATTGTCCTCACGCTATATCTGGCAGCAAACTTGTATAGCATCAAACTTGCGTACAAACTGCTCCGTAAAAAGGCGCCTTAAAAATTTCGTGTCGATTGTTTAATTCGATTTTGAGTTATCGTGTCCACAACTAATAATTTTCTTTTTCGTTGCGCAAAAGCGCATTTTACGGAAAATAACCAAATTGTACTTTCACCTACAATTATTAATTAATAATTAAATTTTACCGTTATAACTTTAAACAAAAATTGTGGTTTTAACTAATTTAAAATTATTATTTATTATTATTTTTTATGACGACGGAAACCATAATATCTTGGATTTATGACTAATGGTTTATTACTAATAATTTATTATTAGTAATAAACCTTATCGAATTAAAAACAGTCGTTACTTTTGTCAAATTGTAATTGCTTATTGAAATGGAACCGACTCGGTTTAACCCAGCAATAAATACAAAAACAAAGGAGGGTCAAAATTGTTTGGGAAAAATATTATTATATCTTATGCTGCTGTGAATAAATATACTTTATCCAATACATACAGATAATGAGACAATGGAGATCTCTACAACTAGAATTATGAAACAAAAGACGTCTACCCTATCTCTATCTCATTTACGATACACTTTCCAGCCAACCAAATAAATACTGCATTTGTTTTTCATACAACAAATACAGTATTTATTTGGTTGGCCGGAAAGTGTAGCACTGAGCGGCACGAACGAACATAGCTAATGTGAATCTGTAGAATAAGATAATTCTACTAAAATTTAGATGGCGCCAGTAATTTCTTTAATAAAAATAAATAGTAACACTTTTCGCCCGGCCAAGTAAATATTGTATTTGTTCAACAAAGAACAAATACAGAATTTGTTTGGTTGGGTGGAAGTGGGAGGGTCTTCTATCCTTTTTGGGTAGAACTTTTGTCCCTGTCTAATCTAACGGGAGAATTCGCCATTACCAGCTTTATTTTAAATAGATAAACTTAATAATAACCCCGCGTGGCTTTTACTTTATTGAGTGGATAATTATTTATTTTACCCACTCAACTGTCACTTGTCAAATTATTTTCTTGTAAATGGCATTAAAATTTTTAATAAAAATATGAATTCCTAAGCTATTTATTGGATAAAACCTTGTATGGCACGCATGGGTAAACCGATATTGCCCTCTCGAAAATTAACCTGCTTGGCTGACGTCTCGCAGGTTAATTTTCTCATGGGCAATATCTTACTTTACCCACTAGTACCATAAATAACTATAATTTTTGCAAAAAAAAATAAAACAAACCGAGGTGCCAAAAAACCGACTATAAAAAATACACCAGCTCCATATACCGTCGACCGGGGTGAAGTAAAATACCTGGGGGTTCATTCACCAAAAGTTTCTTGCTCAGGGTATTTATTCTGGTTTCCAGGCTTACGAAATAATTTTGCCGAATTATGAGGGAAATTTTTATAAAGGTCACTAAATCGAAACATTTGACGACTAATTTGTTACACACAACAATATTGACTATACATATTAACTATACATATGTGTATATATCGGTGTTTTTCAAAGAAGAGAGTATATTAAAGTACTAGTTTCATAACATACGTTTTTAGCGCACGAGCCGCTTGCGGCGAGTTTTCTAAAGTACTAGTGCGTTAAAAACGTGTTATGAAACGAGTGCTTTATACAATTTTTTCTATTTTGCTCTAAAATTTAAAAAAACTTACATTTAAATTGATGACTGATTTCGGGATTTTTGTTTTGGATTGGCATTACAGTTTACACCATGTTTAAAATTCTAAGAACAAATGATATTTTGATATATTTTATAGTCATCTCTTCTGTTTTTTACTGCAATTAACCAAGCCACAATTTTAACATGGTAAAAATAACCTAAAGACAAAATTTTGTAGAAAATTCAACTTTAAAGCGACATTGACATTTGCACGGAAAACGTCAAGCGATAGGCCAGGTCTGTTGCCAACCCAAAAGAACAAAAAGTACAGACCTCTTATGGGCCTATAAGAACACGCAAAATGCGTGTGATTACGAGCTTATAAGAGTCGCAAAATAGAAAAAAGATATAAAAGGCTGTGGTGAAAGGTGGAAAATGGTTTATAAAACAAGGTGAATCAAATTCGTATGAGGTAAATATCTAAATAAAATTAGGCAAACCTCCCTACATAAATATCACACGAGTGTGATATAAAAATATCAAACTAGTGCGATATGAGGCGTTTTCTAAAGAACAAAAGAGTGTGCTAAATGTCATTTTCATAGAGGATCGTAGGAAAATACATTATTGGAATGGGTTTTATAACATATCTTCACGACCTGTTTTTTTCTTGTGAGTAGAAGGTATTACTACTTTTAAGTAGTAGTACCAAATAGATACGGGAAAAAAATAACGAAGCTAACTAAAGGTACTATATAAAAAACAATCTCAATTATTGATTTCAAGTAGGTACTTTGTCTTGACCTGTATACAAACTTTTGGCAGGTACTTCCATAGAATAAGATAGTTCTTTGTTCCGATGAAGACGTACCGAGGCATAGAAAACCGGCTACCAGCTGTCTACCATTCCTTATACCTGTCCATGGTACAAAAACCTGACTACTTCGACCATTCACCGATGCTTATTACTACTCTCCGCTGCTTCCCGGTGGAAAAGTGGGTGTTTATAAATTGCGTACCTGTTTACGGACCATTAACCAACAACATTTTATTTTAAAATTTATAATATAAAGACAGGATTTTTTTTTAATTTTAATTAGTATTATAATAATGTTAATTAAAAATTTCATCTATATATTTTTCTAATGAACTAACTGGGTGCAAAGGCCCCCCTGGTTTAAAAATTTAAAGTCAATAAGTTAAACCGTTCTTGAGTTATGAACTGAATCATATTCTAAAAATGTCCCTTAAACGTCTTCTAGCTCCCCTAAGAACCCATTTAACACAAACGTTCATAGAAACTTCTTGTCTCACTTTTTGAAGCCTTGTTGCTATATCTCAAAGGGTTCCTGAGTTATTAAATAAAAACCGAATTATTTAGCCACTTTCAAAGGGGTAAGCTTCATTACGACGCATTTTTATACATGTTTATAGGAACTTTTTTTATATTTTATGATGTAGAATCACCCGTTAAAATTTCGGTCCCTATTTCAAGTACACCGTGCATCTTTTTATAATCAGTAGTCGGCGTAAACTCAGTTACGACTCATCAACGTTGAAAATAAACACAGAAACATAGGCTTACGGAATAATTTTGCCGAATTATGAGGGAAATTTTTATAAAGGTCACTAAATCGAAATATTTGACGATTAATTTGTTACACAACAATATTGGCTATACATATTAACTATAGATATGTATACATATCGGTGTTTTTCAAAGAAAAAACCGTTATTCGATTTTTATCTTTTAAAAATAGAAAGTTTTTAATTTGTATTTATCGATAACTTTTTTTCCCACCTTACTCGTTTAAATGGAATCATTAAATCAAGATAAAAAGAAATAAAAATGTAAATATTTAAAACCTCGCGTCAACGCTAGAGTCGACGCGGCGCCTATGCGAGTACTGGAAATTCTCGGAGTACTGGTTTTACTAAAATTTAATGAAAAAGTTTATAAATTTAAAATATCACGCTGGCCGTTCGCGGCCATTAAAAAAACAAATGAATAACTTGACATTTCTGGCAGAAATTTTCTGATGATCTGCTGAAATTCTTAAGTTAGAAAGTGTTTCCGTGTTAAATGTAATAAAATATATTAAAAATGGAAAGTGAAATGCAAAGTGATGATTCTGGTACTCCCCCAGTAATAAGGGGATAGGCGAAAACTGTGAGGGAGAATCTATTGCCTCAAAAATCAATATATGGGGGTTGTACCTCTAGTAATCTATGATCCTTACGGTAATATATGGGCTGTAAATCTATTGTTGAATATGATGGACCAATGATTTTCACTTTTCGAAGTGTTTTTTGTAAAACATGTTTTATGAGTACTAATTTAGTTAATATTTTTTAATTTATCATGCAATAAATAAATTTGGTGCCTAAAGACACTTGTAAATAGCAATGTGATTTAATAATTAAGTGAAACGTCAGATGCCAAAAGAGCTCATTTAAAATTCATTATTAACCATGGTGCAATTTCATTATTTTTAGAACCTCTGACGTCATAGGTAGAGAAATAATATGTGTACCAATGAAAAGAACAGTAATAAAGATGTGCTTTTAGGCTGGTGGTGAATAATAGTTATTTATATACCAAGGGACTAAACTGGCTGTTTTAGTCCCGCTGCATTAGTGTTTCCTGAGCGAGCGTAGCGAGCGAGGGAAACAGAAATGCAAGGGACTAAAACAGCCAAGTTTAGTCCTGAGGTATATACACTATTTTTTGCAGGACCAAACATAATTTAGGTAGGTAGATAAAATTAAAATTAAAAACCACGCGTCTAAAATCGGTTGTTTTATTTTCGTAATTTAATCAAGATGCCTGTAAATTGCGAAAAGTCAGTTTCATGGCTATCGCTATTTCAATTGTTTTTTAATATGGTTGACACAAACATCAAAAAAATGGACGAAGATGATAAATTTTAAGTTATGTATAAATTGTTATAACAATGTTATTTTTAAAGGTTTTCTTTGTTAAAATCAAATTAATTGGTTTGAATCGCTAATTTATTACAAAACACCACCAAACCTATTTTTTGAACCAGCAAAGCACATAGTAACTATAATATTTTAATATTATCAAGGTTGCCGTGATTTTTATTCCCTAGGGAGAAAAACGGCAAGTTTAGTCCCGAAAATGAAAGCGTAAAATTAGGTTTTAGTCTTGGTCGTGAAAAAAAATATTTACTGCGAAGAGTGTGTTAATTAAAGTGAAGTAAAGAATTACTTCACAACTTGTTTTTTAACTTGCCATTAAAAATATTAAATTTATTATGTAAACGACTTCAAGCAATAAAATAATCTTTTGGTTTTACTTTCACGTAAAAATCACCTGGATACAGCCTGTTCCAGAACTCGCGTACCGAAATTTAAGAGGTGATTCTACATCCAAAATTATGAAAAGAAGTTTCTATGAAGGTTGGTCCGGAAATGAGCCCTAAGGGAGCTACGGCCCTTCGAAGATGACGTATTGAATGGGGAACAAAAAAAAGCACCAATAAAATTTTAATGCTGCAGGGTGATTCTTCATTTAAAACTGAGCAAAAAAGTATTATACACCAAAACACCTAAATTTAATATTAAAGGAGTAATAGCCTTTTAAAAAGTAACGTTTTTGGTGGCACAAAATGTTACTTCCTCTTAATTGCATTTTTTTTTTTGATAACGGTTGCTCCTACAGTGTTACACTATATGATATTTTATATGTATTTTTACTCTAGAAATCTATATTTTTTACAACAAATCCAAAAAACATACACATAGAAAAGTTTGGGGCAAAAATGTTTTAAGCCTCATATATTTTGTCCGTCTGGGCACGCCCCTGGATAAATTAAAAAAATAAATTAACATAAACTTATTTCCCTTATTAATACTAGTATACATGCAAAAGCTCGCCGCTCTAGCTTAAACGGTACCCGAGTTATTAATTAAAAACCTTATTTTTATTACAATTTTAAAGGGCCCTAGATCCCTTAGGGCTCATTTCCGGACCAACCTTTATAGGAACTTTTTTTATATTTTTGGATCTAGAATCACCTCTTAAATTTTGGCATGCCAGTTATGGATCACCCTGTATATTAAAAACATTTATTTTGTTAATACTAATTTATATTTAAACAAAAGAAAGAGCAGTGCCGAAATATTATGGCCGATGGATCAAAAAATACTGCAGCAAAACAATAATTTCTTCTATAGTTACTGGTGCCAACAAAATAATACTTTCCCCTATAAGCCTAGATTCATTATAACCAAAACACCAAAAAAGTTAGTTCTAAGAATATTCTTAAAATAAATATTGAGAATGTTGTATGATCCTAAGAATATGAGATGTTTTACGTAGAACATTCTTGGAAGGTTTTAAGACATTTAATGGATAATCATGCGAAAGCTTCTATGATCATTCTAAAAAAAATCTTGCAGCATCTTCTTATAATTTGCAAAACCATCTAACCCAATTTATGATCTGTCAAATCTAAAGCAGTCAATATCCAGAATAGTGACATGTGTAATAATGAAATTGTGTGCTACAAAACAATGTCTTAAACTATTATACAGTTCGGTCCAAAAGTCACCTCCCCCCCTTTTAACTTTTGAACGAGTTGAGATATCGACTTCAAATTTAGAACTCTTAAATAAGACAACTTAAACTATCTTTTAGCATATATTTGATATTTTCAGCTCTTAAAATGTGGGCAGGGGGGCATGGGGGGACATTTTTTTAAATGAAAAGGGGGGGTCGTGTGATACATCATTTTAAAGCTTATAAAATTCTCTATTTAAAATAACATTTTTAAATTTTTTAAAAATGTTTTTTAAGGTTTTGATTTTTCAATTTTTTGTGCTAAAACATTCGATTTTTTAAGTTTTTTTTTATAAATTTTTATTTATGTCAACTAAAATTAGTTTAAAAGTATAATTAACATTTTTTATGATGAAATTAGGCATTTTTAAAAAATTATTTGTTTTTTTTGTTAGAGTAATTTTGACATTAATACCCATTTTCAACCCCATTTTAAACCCTTTTTTTTTTTAATTTAAAAATATGGAGTTAAATGGAGAATTTTATAAGCTTTGAAATGATGTATTACACGACTCCCCTTTCCATTAAAAAAAATGTGCCCCCAAGCCCCCCTGCCCACATTTTAAGAGCTGAAAGTATTAAATATATGCTAAAAGATAGTTTAAGTTGTCTTGTTTAAAAGTTCCAAATTTGAAGTCGATATCTCAACTGGTTCAAAAGTTAAGAGGGGGGGGGGGGGGGGCTCTGTATAATAGACAACATTTAAAATTCAGGAATATTAACATTTTCATGCATCAATTTGTTTGTATACAGGTACATAACTTTCCATGCTTACAATACAATCTTACATAGCTTACAAACACTAGACTTAATAAAATCATCAATCACTAGACAATTAAATGTATAATTTTTTATCGGATACTATAGATTTACAACTCCAACATGTCAAAAATGTATTGCAGAACAGCGGCAAATTCGAATAAACCTTCTATCAGAACATTCTTAGAATATGCATAGCATAATTTCTAAGAACATTCTTAAAAAAATTCTTAGAATATGCATTAGAAGAATTACATGAGAAAATTGTAAGGATATGTATAGATTATGCATTTTAAGCGCAAGTTTTAAGCATAATCATAGCATATCTAAAAGTTTATTCTAAGAATATTCCCAATAGAATAATTAGAGAATATTCTTAGATCATCGGTGCTATTTGGG